>JACEFZ010027882.1:0-400000 GCA_014155875.1 Cepaea nemoralis
TTTCGTTGATTGTTTATACTTTTATTGTCATTTTTTCTCTTTGTTAGATAAAAAATTCTTTTAAATGTGTTGTTATCATTTATTTCTGTCTTTAAATAAATACATGGGGTTTCCAGATGAAAGTAGCCCTAAGTAGGTCAAATAATCCTGGGTTCAGATCCTTCTGTGGATATGATTTTGCTAGTTAAGGAGTCCAGTTTGTTCCCTGGAAATGGGTGCCTTTTCTGCAGGGAGATGGAGGGATTTTGACCAACCCTCCACGTAGATTAGTCAATTGAAATGCTATGTAGACCCATGTTTGCGTATAGCAAGGAATCATGGGGCGTGAATTGACAAATTAGGAAGAATTGTGGGGAATCATAGAACGTGAATGAACATATTAGGAAGGATTTGGGGGAAACAGAAATGTGGTTTCTGAGAAGAATGTTGCAAATACCTTGGACTGCCACAGTAACTAACAACGATTGTTTTGAAGAGGCTAATGAAACTAGAACATTATAATAAACACATGTAAGAAAGATACAAACAACGTTTTTAGGTCACATAAGAGAAGCAGTGGAAAATATCGTGATGACTGGACAGATTAGCGATATAAGAGGCAATGACAGAACAAGAGAAATGATGCTGGGTGGCCTGAGACGATGGCATGGAGGAATATCATCAATAGAGTTGATCCAGAACACCAGGGACCGAGATCTGTGGGGATGCATCAAAGTCTACCTCAGCTGGCAGGGCACGCGATAATGATAATGATGATGATGATGATGACTATAGATCAATGATTTATCTTTTTACTGGAATTGTTTAATTCTCAAGTTAATCTGTTTCATATTGTCCAATGTTACTTTGGCTATTCCTATTTTTTTCTTTTCCAATTTCTTCAGTATATTTACATGTAATTTTATTAGCTATTCTATAACATTATATTTTCCAGCTTGATGTTTTGCACGGTGACACCCTTTCGTTTATGAGTGGGTGGGCCCTAATCAAACCAGACGATCATTTATGTAAATTTAGTTACGTTGTGAAAATTAATCCGTGCGTTCGGAATAATCAGGAAAAAAATCATCACGATTCATAAAATATTGATATGGTTCATTAACAACCTGGTCTAAGCTGGAAAGATATGGTCTAAACTATATGCAATATAAATTGTTGATACAAACATGTTTACATACATATTAAATTTAAGACAAGCAGACACAATAATGAAAGTCTGGCTAAAATATATGCCGGATACATCAGTTTATTAACAAATCCTGCCAAACATACACCATAGAAAGATTACAATAAACAACGGATCGTTCATTGCCCCAAGCATGCAATTGGGATTTACAAGTAACAAAGGATTGATGCTGTATTCCCAATCCACAAATACATTACCAAACGTATCTGATTGTCTACTAATTCAAACGATACATCAATAAAATTAGATACGCAGATGATACAGTCTTGATTGCAGACAATGAACAGGACCTGCAAAATTTAGTAGATGCAGTTGTTGTACACAGTGAACACCTGGGGTTAGAATTGAATTGTAGGAAGACATAGATTATGGTCATCACTAGGAAGGAAGAAATACCACAATGTAATATACAAGTAAATGGGTACATTCTTAAACAAGTGAATCGGTACAACTATCTCGGAACAGTCATAACATCTGATAGGAGATGCCTTGAAGAGATTAGAACAAGAATAGCCATGGCGAAGGTAGCCTTTTGCAAGACGAAAAACATACTGACTGTCAAAAACCCAATACTCTGTATGACAGGAATTAATAGAAGACAGTTCACGACAGCAGAACAGGACAGACAGCCTGGTGTCACCGAGTGCAAGTCAACCGGCATACAGGCAAAGCCCGTGGTCATCGTACCACACTACACGGCACGGGTCTCACGAACTGTGAGAAGCAAGGGACTGACCACACGTACCCGCGTTGGGCAGACGGGTTAAGGACTTCGAAACGGACGGACGGATAGGGCTGTGATAGTGTTTCTTGATCGTTGTGAGATGACTGTAGTGAGTGATAGCCTGACTGATTGTAAAGTGAGAGGTGCTTGTGTTGAGACAGTGGAAGAGCCATTTGTGCTATTCTATTATATGATGTATGATGCATGTATATTCCGCTACGATGATGTATGAGTTGCGATTTGTTACGAGCGCAACTTCCATGTAATTTACTCCTGTAAATAGTTGACGTAAATTGATTGATTGATTGATTGATTTAGGAATCGACATCACAGCATTCGGAGCATTCCCATAAGCGCTCCGTCCCCATCCTCAGCAGCCAGCGAAGAGTTCCAACACTAATAGTACCAGTAGCAATCTGATTATATGTCCGTCTCGCCTTTCCTCTGAGCGTTGAGCGTCGGCCAGATCCCTCGTCACTCCTCGCTGTCTCATTCTTGCCAGACCATGGTAATCCATTTGCTCCTCCGAGGTGTGCACGTGCTCCCACAAGGCCGCAACCACGTCTGCCTTGTCATGTATCAATACTCCACCAAGTTCTGCAGAGCCAGCCAATCTGTCCGCCTGTTCATTTCCCAGCACACCGGCATGCCCCGGAGAAAAGATCCAGGCGGTGCTTGTCACCCGTGACCTCCGAAACGAAGCAAGCCACTCCGCACGAAGCCTGCCCGTCCTCACCCTCGTCAGCATGCTTTCTGAGTCAGTTACAATCACGATGTGTGTGTGTGTCGTATTCTCCATCCAGCGGAGAGCCGCAGTGACCGCCTCCACCTCCATTCTTAAGCTGGATGTTGTGGTATCATATGCCAGGCTCTCCTGCCCCAAACGTCGACCATTGGCTTTGGCTATGAACCCCCAGCCACTTTTCTCACCTCTTGACACCGAACCATCTGTGTAGATAATCACATCACCCGAGTGAGCATTGTCCTGAATTAGTTGCTGGATTTCCACTTCCGTGGCCCCTGCTGGCCACTCCCTGCACTCCCGGCTTAATGTGATTATAACTGCACAATTCTGACTGCTCCGCTGGCACTCTGACCCACTCCTCTCCACGCCTAATGTTCTCCAAGGGGCACACCTGTCTGATCGTATCCTCTGCCTGAGCCATCCATGATTTCCCTCTTGACGTAAGTTGACGTAAATAAAAGGGTTTACTTTACGTTGCCGTGTGTGAAAGTGTGGTCATTGAGTGAGTGTAATTGTTTCGCCCCTGTTTTGGCAAGCGAGCCTGAATTAATGTAAATAAGACCTTGACACTGACCAATAAAAAGATATAAACTGAGACGAGGAAAAGAGTGTTGAAGTGCTACATAGAACCTGTACTTTTATATCGATGTGAGGCGTGGACAATAAGCAGACAAGCTGAAAAACATCTGATGGCTGTGGAAATGTGGTTTCTGAGGAAAATGCAAAGATTACCAAGGACAGATAGAAAAACCAATGAACAAGTCCTTCAAGAAACAAATGAAGATCGTAAACTGATTAGAGACATTAGATGTAGACAGCCAAACTTTTTTTGGGCATGTTATGAGAAGAAATGAATTTGAGAACTTTGTGACAACTGGCAAGATCGAAGGGAACAGACCAAGGGGAAGACCAAGAATTAAATACCTGGATGGCTTGGCCACGTGACATGGTCGAGACAGAAACACGGAGCTGATCCACGACTCTGGTGATCGAGTGAGATGGCAAAACATGACCGCCCACGCTTATCGGCATGGCACATAATGAATGAATGAGTTTACGGTTCTCATTTGTTTCTTGTCGGACCTGGTCATTGGTTTTTCTGTCTGTCCATGGTATTCTGTCCCTCAGAAATCACATTTCCACTGCCATCAGATGTTTTTCAGCTTGTCTGTTCATTGTCCGCGCTTCACATTCATACAAAAGTACAGGTTCCATGTAGCACTTCAACACTTTTCCTCATTGCAATTGACATCCTTTCATTGGTCAGTATGTTTTCCATCTTGCAAAGGGCTACCTTCGCCTTAACGATTCTTGTTATAATCTCTTCGAGGTGCCTCCCAACAGATGTTATGACTTTCCGAGATAGTTCTGCCGATTTATTTGTTTAAGAATATGCCCATTTACCCGTCTTTCTTCCTAGTGACGACCATAATCTTTGTCTTCTTACAATTTAATTCTAACCCTAGTTGTTTACTGTGTACGACAACGTCATCTACTAAATGTTGCAGATCCTGTTGCATTGTTTGTGATCAATACTGTATCATCCGCATATCTAATGTTATTGGTGTGAAGTCCCCCAATGGTGATTCCTCTCATATCTTCTAAACATTTGTTTTTATAAATAGATCTGGAGATATTGCACATGGTAGTCGCACACCTCTCTTAATAGGCTGATATTGATCCTACTTCATTATCAAGGCATTTATAATTTCTGTTGTAATGTTGTTTGGGCCCGGGGTCTTGCCAGTTTTTATATGGTTAAGAGCATTCTGAACTTCCATCTTAAAAACTTATGGCCCTTCATTATTATTCAGAATATTATACTGTTCTTCTCGTATATCGTTATAAAGATCTTTAACATAATCTTACCACGCATTTAAAATCGGATCTTTTTCTTTTATGATTGTATCATCTTTGGTTTTAAGGCAACCCATTGATGTGTGTATTCTTTTGTTAGTAATGTCATTAATCCTGTTGTGCATTAATTTGGTATTCCAGGCATTGTTTTGGTTTTCAATTTCCTTGCAATTTTCCTCAAGCCATGCTTCTTTCGCCTCTTTGCACAATTTCCTAATTTCCATGTGAATCTCTGCATATTTTTCATGGTAATTTTTAAAAACATTTCTTCTTATCCCAATTTGGAAAAACAAAGGCAGCAAAAGAGATTGCACACAATACAGAGGCATTTCACTGTTGAGTCATACTGGGAAAATATTTTGCAAAATTCTTGAAAAAAGATTATGAACTACTTTAGAACCCCAGCTAAGCGAAACGCAGCTTGGATTTAGGAAAAACAAAGGATGCACAGACGCCATTTTTGCTCTTAGACAACTTATAGAAAAATCAATTGAATTCAATGAAACACTCTACTTAGCCTTTGTTGACCAAGAAAAGGCATTCGATAGGGTAGATAGAAACAAGCTGTGGGAAATCCTTAAACAATATGGAGTGAGTACACATCTAACAAACCTATGTAGAAGTTTATACAACAACAGTGAATGCATAGTGAGAGCAACTGGAGGACACTCAGAACCCTTCACCATAAGATCTGGAGTACGACAAGGTTGTGTCCTGTCCCCTCTCTTGTTCATAACATATATAGACAACATATGTAAAGAAACCAGCCAAGCAGAGACAGCAAGAATACCGCATGACGAGAACACAGAAGAAGAACCATCTGCAAATCTAACCATTAGAGAACTCCTGTTTGCGGACGACCAAGCACTAATAGCAAAATCAGAAGCTGAATTACAAGACCACATGAATAGTCTAAACGAAATGTGTAGGGAACATAACATGAAAATTAGCACAAGCAAAACAGAGGTAATGACTATAACTAAAGAAGAACAAACAGCAACAATTCACCTAAACGAACATCCCTTGAAACAAGTAAAGAGCTTCAAGTACCTAGGAAGTATAATATCATCAAATGGCAGATCAGAAGACGAGATCGAAAATAGGTGCAATAAGGCAAATCAACTCATTGGACAAATGGCACCAATACTAAAGAACAAACATGTATCAATAACTACTAAGAAAGCACTTTACAACACAATCTTCCTACCAACTCTGTGCTACCAATGCCAAACCTGGACAATGACAGAAAAAGAGAAAAGAAAAATCACAACAACAGAAATGAGGTTCCTGAGAAGAATACTCAACGTATCAAGAAGAGATAAGATCAGAAATGAAGAAATCAGGACTAAAGTAGGGGTTAAAGCTGCTCTAGATTTTATTAGAAAGCAGCAAGTCAAATGGTTTGGCCATGCATGTAGGCTACCAGTCAACAGCATGCCACAACAAGCAATGATGTACAGACCAGATGGAAACAGAGGAAGAGGCCGACCACGTAAACGTTGGACGGAGGGAATAACAGAATCCATGGGAATGTCGATATACGAAGCCCATAACCGGGCACTCTCACGAAGTTTATACTTCACCTCGACACCGCAAGGTACAAGAGGAACATGATGAGATGAGATGAGATGAGATGAGATTTCTTCTTATTTCCATTAATTTTAAGATGTCTTCCATCAAACATTTCTTACGTCATGTCATCTTTATTTTTAGGATATTTGTTCTGCAGCTTGATTTACTGATGTCTTTATTATTGTACCATTGGTCGCTGACATGTTGAAATATAATTTCCAGATAGATCAATGCATGAAATCTGCTCTTTAACTCTACGATTGAATCTATCTTTTAATTCCTCACTCGACAGTTTACTTAGATCAAATGTTGTGTTTTATGATGTATATTTAACGTTCTTTAATTGCTATATGTATGTTGCTTTTGATTAATCTATGGTCGCTGTAGCAGTCTGCGCTTGGTATAGTTTTTGCGACATTTATGGCTTGTAGAAATCTTCTGTTGATGAGAATGTACTCACTATGAGTTCTGATCTTATGGTCAGGACTAATCCATGACCATCATCTCCTTGGGTATTGTTGGTACCAGGTATTTCCAATAATCATATCATGCTCTTTCACCCACTGTACAAGTTTGCAACCTCTTTCATTCTATTCCCATGTCCATACTTGCCTGCCATGCATCTGTCCTGTTGATTTCCAAATTTTGCATTAAATTCACCCATTATAATATTTAATTCTGAATGCTTGCATTTCTTGAAGGCATTCTCCAAATTATTATATAATGCATCGATGTTGTCATCACTGTTGTCTATTGTTAGTGCATAAACTTGTATGATGTTGAGATCAAAAGGTCTGCCACTCAACTTTACTAGTAATATTCTATCTGAAACAGTCCAATATCCTTTGATAGAATTTTCATTATAAGTGCTATCCCTCGCTGTTTTTTTCTCTCCACTAGAATGGATTGAGTTATATTTCTCAGATGTTATAATGTCTATTCTTTTCCATCTGGTCTCATATATACCTAACATGTTAATATTCAGTCTTCTCATTTCTTTCTTTAATATAATAACATTTGCCATCCATACTCTTACTTCTAACGTTCCATGTTCCAACTTTAAATGTGAGTAAACCTTTGCACTCATTGGCTTGCTGATGGTCTGGAGTCACCTGGTGCATATGACTACCCCTGCGGGGCGAGGCTGCTCTTATGTAGCACCCATTTACGCCGGTTCTCTGATTCTCAATGAATTGACGAAACATGATTTTCTAGGCAAATATAGAGAAGGTAGTTTTCCATTGCCTTCCTTCTTAGTAGTGACCGTACTGGACATGGCTGTAGCAATTATTCCCCACCACCGCCCCTTTCAAAAAAAAAAAATAAAATTCATGTCCTTTGCATATGTATTGATAGATAGCAACGAGAATAAGAGTGTTGAGGTGCTACATAGAGCTTTCACTTTTGTACGGATGTACAAATTTTCTCAGTATGATGAAAGTCTTCCACATGCCGCCCCTTAAATGTGTTTCTTTATAAATGCCGCCCCCTTATGAATCCTCCTTACGGTGCCGCATGATACGGCTGCCACTCTGTATCATAGCACGGCACGGCATGGCTCGGTGAAACGTGGACAATGAGCCGATAAGCTGGGGTAAAACTATAATTGCATTGGAAAGTTGTTTCTGGGGAAAATGCAAAAAATATCATTGACTGACAGAATAAACAATGAGCAAGCCCTACGAGAAACGAATGAACACAGTAAACTGATTAGAGAAATGAGACGTCAAGAAATAAACTAAAGAACTTGGTGACAACTGGCAAGATTGAGAGGTAAACAACAAGGGGAAGGCAGAGAAGTAAATACCTGGATTGTTTGGCCACGTGGCATGGTCGAGACAAGAACATTGAGCTGATCCACGACTCTAGTTATTAACCAGTCCCTAAAATAATTGGGTTGCCTTATGCATTAGTGTGTGGCAGCTGGTTTTCTAGTGACTGCCGATTCCATCGAAGATGAACTGTATTTTTCGTGACAGACTTTTGTGTTGGCATTCTGGCAGGGGTATTATGCACAGTATACCTGTGCGGACTGCTGGCTTGTCGAGACTCCTGTTTGTTCTCGGAGTATTTTGTTTTAAATTCACTGCCACAGGAACGTAACATAAAGGAGCGATCCTTTACACACACACACACACACACACACACACACACACACACGTTATATATATATATATATATATATATATATATATATATATATATATATATAATGTGCGTGCGTGTGTGCGCGCGCGTAATGTGCGTGCGTGTCGTGCGTGCGTGTGTGTGTGTGTGTGTTGTGTGTGTGTGTGTGTGAGAGAATATATTCTGAAAAAGTAAAGAACAAATGTATTATGTATCAATGTAATCACCACTGCGTTCATTGTGCCATATACCTGGATCAGGCTATGGATTGCAAGACACACTTTGCACGGCATTAGTTTCAAAAGAATGATAAGTGTGCAAGACGTTTTGGTGCAAGCACGAAAACGTCACGATAAAGGCAGTTAGACTTGAGCTAGCGTCCAGGTCGGACGTGGCTTCTTGTCACTAAAGCACGGCTAACATTATGCCGCTTTGTTTAGAATAATGTGTTGTTAGGTATGTTTGGAGCTTTATGTGGAGCGACTGCTTTGTATTTCCGAAATCGTCGTATTAAAATGGATTTGTGAGAAGAAACTAACTATCCAGCGTCGTCTTATAAAAAGGTTTGATTTTTCAGTGGCCGAATTTTGGTTTTCACTTGTTAAATAATATAACAAGGAGAGTGAGACAACATATATATGTATAATAACCGTCATCTCCCGCTCCTTGTCGTTCAAGGTCGTTCAGAAAAGCAATGGCAAACTACTGAACGTACAATTTGCCCAGGAATTACGAACAGCGAAAATGTAGAGGTTGGCTGCTACGTCCTGTGAAGGACATGCAACTTAATTTTTTTTTTTTTTTTTTTACGTTATAAAACGAATTTCAGAAGGGCGAGAAGTACAGAACCGTAAAGTAAGGAGGGAAAAACAATATCAAGTAATCGGTTCTTGTATAAGCATTAACGCAATCTTGAAATAATATTAATTCCCCCCCCCCCCCGAAACCTTAAAATTCTCCCCCGGGGGGGGGGGGGGGGAATTCCCCACCGGTTGAGAACCACTGGTCTATAGGTTGCATTTCCTCGCACCTGGATAAGGCTTGTACCCTCCCAATTGCGCTCCTCCGCCCGAAGCCGTTGGCACAATGTGGGGTGTCGGGTTTGGTAAGCGCTGCCAAAATTTCGGGGCTGCCAGAAAGTAGGTAGTACTGTCTACTCTCATAAGGTAGCTCAGTCAAATTTGACTCAGACTTGATTTAAATACATTCAAATATCAAAATTCACAACACCAGAGACCGGTGTCAGTGGCGATACAGGAATCTCTACGCCATCTGGCAGCGAACATCATGATAATAAGTCGGCATATTGGCGCATGGTGCTATAGGGTGTATTTTTTATGACTGTACAGTGTTTGAAAATATTGCCGGTCCAAGTTTTGTACTCACTCTCTGTAACGTTCATGCAACAGAATAGGTAAATACAAAACTTGGATCGGCAATATTTTCAAACACTGCACAGTCATTAAAAATACACCCTGTACCTCCATATTTGTATAGACCAATCCAGGCACGCCTTTACTTTCAAAAGATCTTATTGGTATTAATTGTAGGCTAGGTCTACCTGAGAATCCGGCGCTGTGTCGAAGGGGTTACGAATGCAATTCGTAACCCCGCATACAGCGTAATCCCGCATACACAGTTGCGGGCTATTTAGAAGCAGGCCCAGTTGTGTTGGTTTCCATACAATGGTATTAGTGCCGGTCGTTCAGAAAGCAATGGTAAACTACTGAAAGTAAACTTGCCCAGGAATCATAAACAGTCAAACATTGCTGGAGTTGACTGCTACGTCCTGTAAAGGATATGCAACTAACTGTTAATTACCTGAGAGTCCAAGTCCACTGCTAAACAACAGGCCGTCTAGATGGAGAATCGAACACAGGATCACATGGCCGGCAAGCAAGCGTGCCAGCCACTGCTGTGATCATCATCTCATCTCATTTCATCTCATCCCATCTCATCTCATCTTGTTCCTCTTGTACCTTGCGTTGTCTAGGTGACGCATAAACAGCGGGAGAGTGCCCGTTTATGTGCTTCATGTATCAAGATTCCCATGGACTGTCATATTCCCCATGTCCATCGTTTACATAATCGGCCTCCTCTTCTGCTTCCATTTGGTCTGTACGTTATTGCTTGTTGTAGCATACTGCTAGTTGGCAACCTAGTTACATGGCCAAACCATATGACTTGCTGCCTTCTAATCGCTTCAAAAAGTCGATAGCTAAAAGTCAACAGTTGGGAGAAAAGTCAAAAGTTGTGACAACAGTCAAAAACTAGGAGAAAAGTCAAAAGATGTGAGTAATGAGAAGAACCCTCGTACACACGTTGAGGCGTACATATATATGGTGCTTGTGCCATGTTTTATACACCAATGGCACTCAATTGAATGATGTGATAAATATCAGGCCACCTGAATTTACATGCCAGAACATTTCCTGGTACCCATTTGCGGAGGGGCGCTATTGGGAGGGTACAAGCCTGATCCTAGTGCAACCTAAAGATTAAATGTCATGACAGGGCAGACCAGGGATTAGGGATCTGGTCGGCAACTGGTCTAGGATAGAAGCTCACTCTAGCACACTGTTAGAGTATTGTTGATCCGGCAGAAGAGACTAGAACAGAATCGCCATGGCAAAGGTAGCCTTTTGCAAGTGGAAAACATACTGACCAATAAAAAGATGTCATTTGCAAAGAGAAAAAGGGTGTTGAGGTGCTACATAAAATCTGTGCTTTTGCATGGATGTGAAACGTGGACAATGAGCGGACAGGCTGAAAAACATCTGATGGCTGTTGAAATGTAGTTTCTGAGGCAGATACAAAGAATACCATAGACAGACAGAAGAACCAATGACCAAGTCCTACAAGAAACAAATGACAACCGTAAATTGATTAGAGAAATTAGACGTAGACAGTCAAAATTTGTTGGTCACGTTATGAGAACAAATAAATTAGAGAACTTGATGACAACTGGCAATACCGAGAGGAAGAGAACAAGTGGAAGGCAGCAAAGTAAATACCTGGATGACTTGGCCACGTGGCATGGTCGAGACGAGAACAATGAGCTGATCCACGACTCTGGTGTTCGAGTGAGATGGCGAAACACGACCCCATGCTTATCGGCATATCATATGATGGTGATTATGATTGGGCAGCTTCTTCAGCATGTCTTGCTCCAGATGCATTGTTGTTACTCTTCCTCTGGAGTAAACTATGCATACCGAGAGAGTGATCATACTGCATGAGCAACACATGGTCTCAACAATTCAGACCAAGCTCTGTGCTATGGACAGGCATAACACTGGCTACCGCCATGGGTTGTAGTTATTATGTCTTGTTAGAAGTACAGTTTAACAAACTATTGTCTGTCAACACTGCAAGGTGCCAGTGAGTGTCCCTCTCTCGACCTATCTAGTTTAGCTCTGATGAAAGACAACATCAATACATATGGAACGTATTGTTTACACACAGAGCAAATATCCAGCAAAAATAGTTTTCAGTATTTTAATATCGGATCAAAGGGTATCAGGTGTTTCTATAAACATCGTAGAGATGTAAGGTTTGTCGATGTATAAGTTATCTTACATTGGAGTCCCTTACAAACTGAGTGGAAACATCACTAACTCCTGTGGAAATTTCAGGTTTGTGAAGTGTTCTTTTCACATGTATTCCTCCACAAGGACCTGAGTCTTCTCTATAGATCTCTCAGGGCTGATCTCATTATATAATGAAACAAACAGGGTATCTAAAGATGCCGCGGAGAAACAATAATACTCGTTCAAACAAATGTACTTTTTTGACTAGAACTCCGACCACGTCAACAGAATATTATTCTAGGCAGAAGTACGCCAGTCAATAAACTGTGCAACATGTTGGGGGGTGGCTTCTATGTTCAGAATAGTATTTGTCTGTTTACCTGTTCTAAAGTCCTAATGCGAAAAAAAAAATTAATGTATTGAGTTTTAAACAAATAAAACAGGACGGCAAGAGTTTCGACTTCATTGCACCGGGTTTATCCCATAGTGCTCGGTCTCTTTCCTCAGGGCGGTCTGCTGAAAGCGTCGCACAAAGCACGAAATCCGTAGCTCCAGCGCCGCCCTCAGGAGTGTCTGAGAAAATTTCTCTCGTGAACCGAATGGCGGAGTTCAGAATCGAACACACAGCCTTCGAAGTAAGCGGCAGACGGTTTAACCACTTCGCAACGGAGACTCCCTCTACGCAGGATATCTACGTACCTTATTGTTTCATTATATATATAATCGCTGCTGTCGAGATGTTTCTATTTGTTATTATGGTGAATTTCAGCCCAGTGCGTGAGTTTTACTGTGTGTATATGGCATGTACACTAATGATAAGTATTCTTCTATTTTTAAAGTTAAATGTTGATAAAATAATAAATACACGCGCACAGATATGTCTAGCAATAACCTGGCGTGTGCGGTCAACAATCATCAAACATTTTTGCTTTGCTCAATTTCTGACTCTAGCATGTTAGGCAGCACTTTCAGGAGATTCGTGATGCCTTCGTCCACAGACACGGTTGATCGAAACCCGAGCTTGCGAATCTTATTGTAGCTGACTTCATAATCTCGCTGATCTTTATCTTTGCCTGTTGTCGAGGGGACGATCTTACAGGAGGGAACTTGATTCTGAATCAGCTGAGCAACCTCATTCTTGGTCAGATTCATGCGTTCATCTCCCACGTTGTAAGCTTGCCCTGACATGGTTTTGGCATTCTCAATGGCGAATATGAAAGCTCGTGCTGCATCGCGGACGTGGAGGAATGTTCGGCGGAAGTGACCTTCATAAAGGTCAAAATGCTTTATGGTCAGAGCTTTGAAGGCCAAATCATTAACCAGCAGGTCAAGTCTCATTCGGGGTGAAATGCCGAACACGGTGGCGAGCCTCAGAGCGGTCCCATTGACATCCAGAACCAGTCGCTCGCCATCAGCTTTGCTGGAACCATACAGAGACAGTGGACTAATCGGGGTGTCCTCGTTGCAGACACCTTCCACGGCTCCATAGCAGGAACCTGTACTGGCGTAGACCAATGCTTGATTGGGTTGTTTCAGGTGCGTGACGTTTCTGGTGCCCTCAACGTTCACTTGTTGGGCGTGATTCCCGTCCTTGTCGCAAGCTGGGTATCCAACAATGGCTGCCAGGTGGATGATCCCTGTCTTGCCTTCGACTGCCTTCGCCAGTTTGTCCATGTCCTGGATGTCTCCGTTGATGATGTGAAGTCGAGGATGTTCTGCGACAGGCAGCAGTGGGCTGACTCCCCAAAGGAAGACATCGTACACGGTGACCTGACAAGCAAAATGTACAAAATATACAAGCCATGGTCATGCATTTTAGTGTTCTTGCCTATCAAGAAAGTGGTCCGAGTTTGATTCTAGCAGTGCCTGCATTCATTTCTTTCTTATCATTAGCGCTTCTGGTCCCTATCATCCGAATCCACGGGCTATCGGGTAATTTTACAAAGTGTGTAAGGATTGTTATGGAAAGAAAGATGGTGAGGGAGGAAATCGCCATTCCGCTCCATATGCCATGGCCTAGAATATGTTCTATGAAATCTTTCATTCTTTCATTCAGTAGCATGTCCTTTGCTGAACCTTACTTCGGAAAACTTCTCGGTCATAAGCACGATGTCCTGCGTTCATACACCCATCTGGAGATCATCTGCCACATAATGCACCCATCTTCTCTTTGGCCTTCCTCGTGGTTGTTAGGGTTCTTGGCAAGTTTTGCAGAAGGTAGATTGCCATTGCTTTCCTTCTGGGCAGTGACTTTACTAATCGATGGCCATGGCCATTGTCTCTACTGATGAGATCATCTGCCTAAAGCCACAGAGTGAAGACCATAACCAACAACCATCTGTCGGCTGCTCTCACACTTCATTCACCACCTCCTTCTATGGCTTCACATAACCCTGATGGGGGAGAGGGGCCTAAACGGTGCTCCACCGTGCCCAAGGGTGTCCCGTAGACTAACGGAGGAAAGGAGGCGTCTTACATCTCCTTTAATACCCCACTAACCGGTCTATGAGATCACCTGTCACAAAATGTAAAAAAAAAAAAAAATTTAATGTTAACTCATTTTACAGCAAGCAACGAGTGTATTGATCACCCACACCATGGTTACTTGTCCTAACTCATGTTTGGCCCATTTGTTCCATGACCTATTCTCTCCGAATTATTGCTGGTCTTCTTCAGCGTTCAACTTCTGATATGTGTCTGTTTCGACATGGCCTATAGACATCACGGTCACCCTCCACACAATGACCGCCCAGCGATGATGGTGATGGTTGCAGAGGTGGAGGGTGATGTGCTTATGACTATTACGATGATGACTGGTCGTGGTGGTTGTAGTAGTAACGACAGCGATGCTGGTTGTAGTGGTTGTAGTGATGTTGATTGTAAATATAATGGTGTTGGTGGTAATTTTGGTGGTGGTGATTATGAATATAATGTTGTGGTGGTTGAGGCGGTGATGGCGGTGGTAATGGTGACTGTAGTGGTGATGGTTGTGGTGGTGGTTCTGGTTATGAATAAAGTGGTATTGGCGGTGGTTGTTCTAGTGGCGATGGTGCCGGTGGTGGTTGCAGTTGTAATTATGAATATGATGACGATATTTGCCGTGGTTGTGGTGGTGACTGTGATGCTCTGGGTAGTGGTAGTGATGATAATGATGACGATGATAAAGATGATGATGGGAGTGATGCTGACGATAACGATGCTGATGATGATAATGACGATGATGGCGGTTATGATAATGATGTCATAGAATCTTAAACGTCTTACAAGTCGAGAGGATCGACTTCATCGCACGGGGTTTTATCCCGTATGACTCAGTCTCTTTCCGCAGGGCGGCCTGCCGAGAGTGTCGCACAAAGCACGAACTCCGTAGCTCCAGCGACGACCCCCAGGAATATGAGAAAAGAATCGAAAGACGTAGCTCGGAATCGAATCCACAGCCTTCAGAGCGCGGGGCAGACGGCTTGGCCACTTCGCCACGGAGACTCCTCTGTCGCAGAATAATACGAACAGATGAATTAATCCATCCATCCATCATGTGCCATGCCGATAAGCGTGGGCGGTTATGATTCGCCATTTCACTCGATCATCAGAGTTGTGGATCGGCTCTATGTTCTTGTCTCGACCATGCCACGAGGCCAAGCCATCCTGGTATTTACTTCTCTGTCTTCCCCTTGTTCTCCTCCCCTCGATCTTGCCAGTTGTCGCCAAGTTCTCATATTTATTTTTTCTCATAACGTGTCCAGAAATTGTGACTGTCTACGTCTAATTTCTCTAATCAATTTACGATGTTCACTTGTTTCTTGAAGGATTTAGTGATTGGTTTTATGTCTGTCCATGGCATTATTTGTATTCTCCTCATAAGCCACATTTCTACAGCCACCAGTTGTTTTTAAGCTTGACTGCTCATTGTCCACGCTTCACGTCCATACAAAAGTACAGGCTCTATGTAGTACCTCAAAACTCTTTTTCTCGTAGTAATTGACATCTTTTTATTGGTCAGTATGTTTTTTATCTTGCAAAAGGCTACCTTAATAAATAGAACCAAAGAACGCGACCTGTCGGCATCAATTGCCGAATTCAATAGTCAAGACATGAATGCAACGATGATGGTTAATAAATCATGCCCGCGTACCTCATACCCCTTGCCCAGCAGCATGGGCACAAGTGTTGACCCGATATAGCCAGCCCCTCCTGTCACCAGAATATGTCCCAGGCAGGGCAGTTCGTCTTTGTTGACCTCAATCAGACCATTGAGATGTGTGCCGTCTGAAGACATGGCTGCCGACTTGAGGATTGTGGTAGATGAACTGATGGTGGGCTGGAGGATGGAGTTCTGGATCACACTGAAACAAGAGGTGGCAGATTCATGATTAGGCGGACGTGTTTGCGAAGTTGATAGCGAAATGCGTGGGTAATGTCTTGAGCACTGTGGACCTGGGTAAGGCGCCTGGGCTCGACACTTGCTAAAGTAAGGGAAAGATTGGCCACCTATTCGTCCTTGGTATCGGCCTACAAAATGTCATTCACATCACAGACCCACAGCAGGAAAGTGCTTTAAGACAAAAAGATATTGGGGGGGGGGGGGGGAGGACAGTGAGAGAGGGAGGAAGATAAAGTGTGGAATGATGAAAGGAATGAATAAAGAAAGTAAAGGAAAGAGTGAGGAATGATCAAAGGAAGGTGAGAAATAAGGAAGAGGTGAAGCAAAGGAAGGGGGATGCAAGAATGAAAAAGAAGGGAAGCCTAAAAGAGGTTAATGGAACTAGATCAGTATATACAACAATAATACAGAGATAGATAGCTGTCTATGGTCGTGTGTGGAGAAGCGTGGCATTGGAGAAATTCGTCACAACTGGAAAGTACAAGAGGAAAAGAGACAGAGGCAGACCTAGAGAAATGAGGATGGATGAATTGAGACGGTGGCGTGGAGGAATATCATCAGCAGAGTTGATCCAGAACACCAAAGACCGCTATCTGTGGAGATACATCGAATGTCTACGCCAGCTGGCAGGGCACTTGATCATGATGAAGCCTACCATTTTAACCACCTCTTTTTAAGCACTTAAACATGAGTTCTTCCCCAACTTTCTCCCTGTAATCATCTTTTCTTATCTCTCCTCTCCTATATTTAGAACTCGCTCCCCCCCCCCCCCCCCAAACAAAAAAAAGTTAGTTGCATATCCTTTACAGGACATTACAGTCAACCCCACCATTTTCTGTTCGTCATCTCTTGGCAAGTTTACGTTCAGTAGTTCAGTATCATTGCTTTCTGAACGACCAGCACCCATACCATGTCGTAAAACCCCGGCGCAAAGTGGTTGATGCCTTATCGCCCGCGGCTATGTTTCGAACACGTTATGCGGATTACGAACTGCGTCCGTAACCCCTTAACTACGGAGCAGACTGAACTCGCCCAAGGCATTTCATATTTCGCTGTTTCATAATTTATTTTCTCGTTTTTTGTTACTTTCCGGGTTTGACACACAGTGCTGTTCTTATCTGAAATGTCTGTTGTCTTTCTTTCTGCCTAGCCTATCGATGCTATCTTAATCTGTTCGTTAATCTTCCATTGGTTATCTTCACTTCATTTTCATATATTTTGTTACGTGGCTTTTGTCTAGTGAAAGCTAGGCCACTAGTTTAAATGACGTCACTAAATCTCGTAACTAAACCAAGGGTGATTCTCAAATTATGTTATCCCAAGGCCAACTTGCTGTGATTTCCTTAATTCACTCAACTGGCAAACTACGGTGATTCTCAAACAATGTTACCTCACAGCCAGCTTGCTGTGATGTTCTTGACTCACTCAACTGGCAAAGTACGGTTATTCTCAAGCAATGTTACCCCACGGCCAACTTGCTGTGACTTCAATGATTCACTCAGCTGGTAAATTACCGTGATTTTCAAATAACGTTACCCGAAGCAGCTAAATGTGGATATCGTTTCCTTGGTTACTGTCATCATCACCACCATCAACATCTTCCATTGTTGACGTCTAGCGTCTTGAGGAGGAATAGTTGACGTTCCAGCGCCCGATGGGCCACACTGAATCTATTTTCTTATCCGGTGCGCTCCTGCTCTCGTGGCAGATAGTCTTTGATGTTGCGCGTACGCTGGTAACTGATGGTGTTGCATTATAACGAGATGACCGAATCATTTGATCTTCTGTTTGTCAATATATGTGGCACATGATGTTTATCCCGCTGTCTGTCTGATAATATGATTGCTAACTCGGACTAGGATGTTTAAATTTGCAGCTCTTCTCCGACATCCCATTTCGCAGTTATTTATTTTTATGTATGGCTGTCTCCCCCCCCCCCCCCCCCCCCCCCCCCGAAAAAAAAAACTGTCATCAATTGCCATAGTACCTTACGGTAAAGGATAGGGGGTGGGGGTGTATTGGGCCTGCCAAATTAAGGCCGCCTGGCTAGTGCAGTCGCCGCGAACTGTGCAGGTTAGGGTTTTCTTTTCTGCCCACGACAGAAAAAATCCACACCTTACCGAGGAATCGAACTTGGGTATCCCAAATGGAAATTCCACATTCTAGCCACTGGACCAGCCGTATGTATGACCGATTACATGATGGTCAGGGAAATTCCACATTCTAGCCACTGGACCAGCCGTACGTATGACCGATTACATAATGGTCAAGGAAATTCCACATTCTAGCCACTGGACCAGCCGTATGTATGACTGATTACATAATGGTCAAGGAAATTCCACATTCTAGCCACTGAACCAGCCGTATGTATGACCGATTACATAATGGTCAAGGAAATTCCACATTCTAGCCACTGGACCAGCCGTAAGTATGACTAATTACATAATGGTCAAGGAAATTCCACATTCTAGCCACTGGACCAGCCGTATGTATGACCGATTACATAATGGTCAAGGAAATTCCACATTCTAGCCACTGGACCAGCCGTACGTATGACCGATTACATAATGGTCAAGGAAATTCCACATTCTAGCCACTGGACCAGCCGTACGTATGACCAATTACATAATGGTCAAGGAAATTCCACATTCTAGCCACTGGACCAGCCGTATGTATGACCGATTACATAATGGTCAAGGAAATTCCACATTCTAGCCACTGGACCAGCCGTATGTATGACTGATTACATAATGGTCAAGGAAATTCCACATTCTAGCCACTGGACCAGCCGTATGTATGACCGATTACATAATGGTCAAGGAAATTCCACATTCTAGCCACTGGACCAGCCGTATGTATGACCGATTACATAATGGTCAAGGAAATTCCACATTCTAGCCACTGGACCAGCCGTATGTATGACCGATTACATAATGGTCAAGGAAATTCCACATTCTAGCCACTGGACCAGCCGTACTGTATGACCAATTACATAATGGTCAAGGAAATTCCACATTCTAGCCACTGGACCAGCCGTACGTATGACCGATTACATAATGGTCAAGGAAATTCCACATTCTAGCCACTGGACCAGCCGTATGTATAACTGATTACATAATGGTCAAGGAAATTCCACATTCTAGCCACTGGACCAGCCGTATGTATGACCGATTACATAATGGTCAAGGAAACTCCACATTATAACCACTGGACCAGCCGTATGTATGACCGATTACATAATGGTCAAGGAAAGCAATGGGAAACTACTGAACGTAAACTTGCCAAGAGATCACAACAGCAATAAATGTTGGTGTTGACTGCGACATCCTGTAAAAGATATGCAACTAACTTTTTTAACTGACATTGGTAGCATAGGGTTGGTGTGAATATGCTATTAATTATCTGTCGTTTGGAAACATCAGCCTCCCCACAGTTTGTTATACCACAAACATGGTGTTCGTCGATGTGCAACACAACAGCTGTGGCTGCAGTTCTGTCGCAGCTTAACAATTCATGCATGCGGGAAATATATACGTCTCCACAATAACACTGCTGTAAAATAAACACATGAAGCGCAGTAGCGCAGTGGGTGGCACTCTTGGCTGCCGGTGCGGTGACCATGTGTTCAAACCCCTACTGAGACGGAATTATTTGTATTTAACCTGGTCGATCCAACATTGCATGGATATCAGACTTGTCCAGGAAAGTTCAGGCAGTCGTGGGATATTGACATATGACTCATCGAGAACCGATTGATCTACACAAGCATGGGGCTAACAGCATATGCCCAGTGGGAACGAGTCCGAGGAAAGACCAGACGGACACAAAATATGGCTGCAATTAAGTAACAGGACTTTTCGCTGCTTGTTGAAGATGAGGGCGAAGCTGGTATAGGAATGTCCCAAGTGCTGTGATGTCGGTTCTTGACTGAATTCATCTCACCTCAACTCAACTCAATTCCAAAAAGAAAGTCGCTTAAAAGTCGACAGGGTCGACTTCATTGCACCGGATTTTATCCCATATGGCTCTGTCTCTTTCCGCAGCGCGGAAAGCGTTGCACAAAGCACGAACTCCGTAGCTCTAGCGACGACCCACCTGAGTCTCCGAAAAATTTAACTAGTGAACCGAAGGACGCGGCCCGGAATCAAACCCACAACCTTCGGAGCTTGAGTCAAACGGCTTGACCACTTCGCCACGGAGACTCTGACTCAATTCATCTCAAGTCATCTTAACTCAACTCAACTTAACTCAACTCATCTCAACTCAATTCATCTCATCTCAACTTAACTCAACTCATATCATCTCATCTCAACTCAACACATCTCATCTCAACTCAACTAATTTCATCTCAGCTCAACTCATCTCAACTAATCTCAACTCAATTTAACTCATCTCATCTCATCTCAACTCATCTAACCTCAACTCATCTCATCTCAACTCATCTAATCTCAACTCATCGCATCTCAACTCACCTCAACTCATCTCAACTCAACTCATCTGAACTGAACTCATCTCAGCTCTCCTCATCTCATCTCAACTCAACTCATCTCATATCAACTCAATCCATCTCATCTCATCTCATCTCACCTCATCTCATCTCATTTCATCTCAACTCAACTCGTCTCATCTCAACTCAACTCGTCTCATCTCAACTCAACTCGTCTCATCTCACCTCACCTCATCTCATCTCATCTCATCTCAACTCAACTCGTCTCATCTCAACTCAACTCATCTGAACTGAACTCATCTCAGCTCTCCTCATCTCATCTCAACTCAACTCATCTCATCTCAACTCAATTCATCTCATCTCATTTCATCTCAACTCAACACGTCTCATCTCAACTCAACTCATCTCAACTCATCGAGTTCTTTATACCTGAGTGTACTTACAATGGAAATTATTCTAAAGCAACATGACAAATAAATTCTCGGATATTACTCGGATTCATAGAAGAAGAGGAATGGAATAGACATGTGAGCACACACTAGGAAACACGAAAATTGTCCTCTTTACCCAACTTCCATGAGAACACAACGCTCTCATCTAATTAGTCAGTCAGTCAGTCAGTCAGTCAAACAGTAAGTCAATCAGTCAGCCAGTCAGTCCGTCAGTCCGTTCCTCCGTCCCTCCGTCCCTCCATGTGTCCATCCGTCTGTCCGTTAGTCAGTCAGTCAGTTAGTCAGTCAGTCAGTCAGTCCGTCCGTCCGTTGGTTGGTTGGTTGGTTGGTTGGCTGGCTGGCTGGCTGGCTGGCTGGTTGGCTGGTTGGTTGATTGTTAGTTGGTTGGTTGGTTGGTTGGTCAGTCAACAAATCATCCTTATTGCCCATCGAACTATTTGCCCACAAGTGCTCAGATCCCCTCCCAAGTATCTCCCTCAGCGTGTCACGACTGACGCCACTAGTTCTGTGTTGACCGGCTGTTCTTCTTTGGCTTCCCGCATAACGCTCTTGTCTAGTTTCACCCCATTTAACTTGGTGCTCTTGCACTCTTCATATTTACAGAATCACCTCCAGCCATTGAAACACTGACTCGCCCTGTCTCGCTGAGAGTGCTCGGGTTGCCAGCCTGCTCCATTGCTCGCCCGCTACCCTGTAGCTCGCAAGCTTATCGGCTAGTTCGTTTCCTCTTAAACACGTACATCGTAGGTTGTGATAACGGACATGCATTCTCTGTAACAATGCTAAACACAGATCCCGTGTGTGTACGTTGCACACGTTAACACTCTAGACAGTTGGGCATCTCACAGGATAGATAGATTCATCGCTGTCCTGGCTACATGTCAACGATTATAACACTAACCCACAGCATAATAATATATAATAGTGACCCAATGAGTATGCTCAGGAAGATAGAGATGGGATGGATCCAAAGACAGTGGTTGTTGTCTCTGGAGCGGTCATGGCTGGCAAATTATTTGTTTCATTTTCGTGCCAGGGCATGCGGGTGTACAAAGAAATGAGCAGGCTGACAGGCTTGCATTTAAGGCTAAGGTGGAGGGCGGACGAGTCAGGGACAAGGCTGATATACTGAATGCTCTACGAGAAGTATGTCGCTTACGAGAACCAAGTGATGACTGTGAATCTACAACCATGGTCAGGCTGCGAGAACCGCAATGTGGCCAGACAAGAACACTACACAGGAAGCCAAGGAAGATTAATAACCCAACATAGAATTGGTTTCGTTAGCCGCTATACGCTGCGGGATTTACTGAGGAGGGGATCCGAGCACTTATGAACTGAATGGTTCATTGTGCAATGAGGATGATCTGTCGACTAACTAACTAACATAATAATATACAAGGGGCTTCAAATGAAAACCTTAAAAGTGTGGGTTTTTTTTTTTTTTTTTAATTTGGTTAATATTCTGAAAGAGTAAAGAATAAATGTACTGTTTTTCGATGTAGTCACCACTGTGTTCAATCAAGTCCTCCAAGGCCGATAAAGTGCTGGGATTCCTGTAGAACAATCGACTCTTGGGTCATTACTCTGTGTGCCTGACCCGCTCATGAACAGTCTGTCACAATCGCCAGGCCGTTTTGAAACGTTCTTCTTCACTAACTTGCCGGACTGACAGGCATGCTTCACCATACTGGACCTTCACTCGCTGGTGAATTTCTATAGGTTTTACCCCTTCATTGACTTTTTTTTTTAAACGGATAACAGAACGCTGTTCCTCTTTGAGACATGTGAAAAGTTGAGGGAGGGGGGGGGAAGGGGGGGGGCCTTATTTAAACCGTCCTTATGAGGTCACTGCGGTCGTCTGTAACATGATGTCACGTGCTGAACACTCTTGACATCCTTACCAACAATATAAGAGGGGGCTGAGTGGTCTCGAGGTATGATGTCCCCGTCGAATGCTGGAGGTCCCGGGTTCAAGCCCCGGTGAGGGCCGGGATTTTTTCACGTGGACTTCTAGTAAACAAATTTCGCCTGGTCTCTGGGTAGTGAGATCGGACGCCCGTGTGTATTGTTGCGCACGTAAAATCACCCCTTGGTAGTTGGAAATCAAAAAAGATTAGCCTAATGGCACTGCCCGGACAAAATTTCGAGCTACAAATCTACCCAAAGTATTTCAGGATCCTCGCCGGTGCTACGGAGTTTGTGCACTGAGCTGAGATTCACCGGACTCGGGTTTGAGTTAGGAGTAGAACGAAGCACTTACGGGTTACACCCGTGTGCCGTGATGTTGATCCATCGACTAAACTAAACTAAACGAAACTTAACAACAATATTGAGGGGTTACAAGACAGTAGCATGGTTATTGCAATTTCTATCGCACTTTAAAGGTAGCCATATGAAATTATAATTATATACCACAAGTGGTTCTGAACCTTTTCCGTCCCAAGTAACTGCGGTCAGCGAACCTAATGTAGAGGACCCTTTGTAAACACCTTTAAACACATCGGGCATATGGTGCTAGACCCATGTTTGTATAGACTAATCGCCTCTCAGTGAGCCATGTGGTCAGTGTCACGCAGGCCGCCTTTGCTTCCCCAGACGTTTCCTGATACCCATTTTAGGCTGGCTCGACTTGGAACCCATGAGCATCGGGAGTCAGGCGAGCTTCTAGCCAGCGGGTAACCGTTCCACTAGAAGAGCTTCACGTAACTGCAGACAGATAATGGGAGGCAGGCGAGCTTCTAGCCAGCAGGTTACCGTTCCACTAGAAGAGCTTCACGTAACTGGAGACATAATGAGAGGCAGGCGAGCTTCTAGCCAGCAGGTTACTTTTCCACTAGAAGAGCTTCACGTAACTGGAGACAGATAATGGGAGGCAGGCGAGCTTCTAGCCAGCAGGTTACCGTTCCACTAGAAGAGCTTCACGTAACTGGAGACAGATAATGGGAGGCAGGCGAGCTTCTAGCCAGCAGGTTACCGTTCCACTAGAAGAGCTTCACGTAACTGGAGACAGATAATGGGAGGCAGGCGAGCTTCTAGCCAGCAGGTTACCGTTCCAATAGAAGAGCTTCATGTAACTGGAGACAGATAATGGGAGGCAGGCGAGCTTCTAGCCAGCAGGTTACCGTTCCACTAGAAGAGCTTCGCGTAACTGGGGACAGATAATGGGAGGCAGACGAGCTTCTAGCCAGCAGGTTAACGTTCCACTAGAAGAGCTTCACGTAACTGGGGACAGATAATGGGAGGCAGGCGATCTTCTAGCCAGCAGGTTACCGTTCCACTAGAAGAGCTTCGCGTAACTGGAGACAGATAATGGGAGGCAGGCGAGCTTCTAGCCAGCAGGTTACCGTTCCACTAGAAGAGCATCACGTAACTGGAGACAGATAATGGGAGGCAGGCGAGCTTCTAGCCAGCAGGTTACCATTCCAATAGAAGAGCTTCACGTAACTGGAGACAGATAATGGGAGGCAGGCGAGCTTCTAGCCAGCAGGTTACCGTTCCACTAGAAGAGCTTCGCGTAACTGGGGACAGATAATGGGAGGCAGGCGAGCTTCTAGCCAGCAGGTTACCGTTCCACTAGAAGTGCTTCACGTAACTGGGGACAGATAATGGTAGGCAGGCGAGCTTCTAGCCAGCAGGTTACCGTTCCACTAGAAGAGCTTCACGTAACTGCAGACAGATAATGGGAGACAGGCGAGCTTCTAGCCAGCAGGTTACCGTTCCACTAGAAGAGCTTCACGTAACTGGGGACAGATAATGGGAGGCAGGCGAGCTTCTAGCCAGCAGGTTACCGTTCCACTAGAAGAGCTTCACGTAACTGCAGACAGATAATGGGAGACAGGCGAGCTTCTAGCCAGCAGGTTACCGTTCCACTAGAAGAGCTTCACGTAACTGGGGACAGATAATGGGAGGCAGGCGAGCTTCTAGCCAGCAGGTTACCGTTCCAATAGAAGAGCTTCACGTAACTGGAGACAGATAATGGGAGGTAGGCGAGCGTCTAGCCAGCAGGTTACCGTTCCACTAGAAGAGCTTCACGTAACTGGGGACAGATAATGGGAGGCAGGCGAGCTTCTAGCCAGCAGGTTACCGTTCCACTAGAAGAGCTTCACGTAACTGCAGACAGATAATGGGAGGCAGGCGAGCTTCTAGCCAGCAGGTTACCGTTCCACTAGAAGAGCTTCACGTAACTGGGGACAGATAATGGGAGGCAGGCGAGCTTCTAGCCAGCAGGTTACCGTTCCAATAGAAGAGCTTCACGTAACTGGAGACAGATATTGAGTTCGCTTGATGTTTTCTTTTTCGTTCGTTCATGTTGAACTCGAGCATAATTAACGCACTTGCTTCTGCTCGTTAGTGCATTGGACAGATTTTTTGTTTTTTGCGTGAGGGTTAACTGTCCATATTACCAGTGTCCCTCGCCATCAGACTTCTGGGGTACTTGCAATTTAAGTAACCAAGTCAAAGTTAACATTTAAGTCGAAACCGACCTGCGTGTTGAATGAACTCACTATACGTATGAAATACAAATAGTTAGGTATGTGTAGCTCCTACGAAAAGATGAGACATACTAAATATAGACGCAGTGTACATACCTTACAACGGGCTCCATAAAGGTGAAACTAAATCACAAATTGTAAATATCGCAGATAAATATAGCAGATAAAGTTTAAGAACATTATACGTCTCCCATAAACATCGACAGCGGATTTAATTAAACATTTAGGGTAAATAATATTACCGGATTCAGTGCTAAAAAAAACGTAGATTTAGACCAAACAAAAGCGGATAATGAAAAATGTGAAGTAGGCGTTTGTCACAGTCATGACTTAAATGTTGTTAATATGGTAATACATGTCGCATTGTGTAATGAGACTTTACAAACACCCTGCAGCCAATTAAAGCCTGTTACTTGAGGAAGACTATTGTATATAATTCCATGACACGTATGGTAAGTCGATTAATACGGTTAATCATCCCATGGCTTAGTTAGTTGTATATCCTTTACAGGGCGTAGCAGTCAGCCCCAGCATTGTTTGGCTGTTGGTGATTCCTGGGCAAGTTTACGTTCAGTAGTTTGCTATTGCTTTCTGGACGACCGGCACCCATACTATTTCATAAAAAGCCAACTTAAGGCGGTCTGCTGCCAAATCACCGACAGCTGTGTTTCGAACGCGGGTATGCGGTATTACGAACTTTGTCCGTAACACCTTCGCCATGGAGCCGTGGCACTTAATCAGTTAAATTAATTACTAAGGTAGTGGGCTCCTGGCAGCAAGCGTAGGACATGACGCGTTAATTGTTGTTTGGACACAATTTTAACGCAGACTGTAAACCATGGGAGTAATTAGTCAAGCCCCGTGAAGAATGTGATATATTGAATCATTAGCTTGGCAGGCTGGTCGATTCTACACGTCCACTCTTAATGAGTTCCCCCTTTCTACTGCTTCGGCAATATACGACATGTCATTATTTTGCTAAGTTTCTACACTTACTTAGTTTGAGACAACTTGAGGGACGTCTGATTATTGTTAAGTATCTATATTGGCTACCGGAGCACAATGCTGAGTTGATTCGATGATAAAATGGTTATAAAGGATGATTTAGTTGATCCAGGTGGAGTCAAGATACGGCAGCACATCAACCGGGACATTTCCATAAGCGCTCGGTCCCCATGTTCAACAACCACGTCTTTGTGTTTACACGTTCTTGTATATGATCAAGTCCCTACATGTACCTATGTACAAGTTCTTGTATATGGTCAAGTTCCTACATATATCTATGTACACGTTCATGTATATGGTCAAGTTCCTACATATATCTATGTACACGTTCATGTATATGGTCAAGTTCCTACATATATCTATGTACACGTTCTTGTATATGGTCAAGTTCCTACATATATCTATGTACACGTTCATGTATATGGTCAAGTTCCTACATATATCTATGTACACGTTCATGTATATGGTCAAGTTCCTACATATATCTATGTACACGTTCATGTATATGGTCAAGTTCCTACATATATCTATGTACACGTTCATGTATATGGTCAAGTTCCTACATATATCTATGTACACGTTCTTGTATATGGTCAAGTTCCTACATATATCTATGTACAAGTTCTTGTATATGGTTAAGTTCCTACATATATCTATGTACACGTTCATGTATATGGTCAAGTTCCTACATATATCTATGTATACGTTCTTGTATATGGTCAAGTTCCTACATATATATGTACACGTTCATGTATATGGTCAAGTTCCTACATATATCTATGTACACGTTCTTGTATATGGTCAAGTTCCTACATATATCTATGTATACGTTCATGCATATGGTCAAGTTCCTACATATATATGTACACGTTCATGTATATGGTCAAGTTCCTACATATATCTATGTACACGTTCTTGTATATGGTCAAGTTCCTACATATATCTATGTACACGTTCATGTATATGGTCAAGATCCTACATATATCTATGTACACGTTCTTGTATATGGTCAAGTTCCTACATATATCTATGTACACGTTCTTGTATATGGTCAAGTTCCTACATATATCTATGTACACGTTCTTGTATATGGTCAAGTTCCTACATATATCTATGTACACGTTCTTGTGTATGGTCAGGTTCCTACATATATCTATGTACACGTTCATGTATATGGTCAAGTTCCTACATATATCTATGTTCAAGTTATTGTATATGGTCAAGTTCCTACATATATCTATGTTCACCTTCTTGTATATGGTCAAGTTCCTACATATATCTATGTACACGTTCATGTATATGGTCAAGTTCCTACATATATCTATGTTCACGTTCTTGTATATGGTCAGGTTCCTACATATATCTATGTTCACGTTCTTGTATATGGTAAAATTCACCACACACACACACACACACATATATATATATATATATATATATATATATATATATATATATATATATATATATATATATATATATATATATATATATATATATGTTCTTGTATATGGTCAAGTTCTCATATATAGCTATGTACACATATGTATATGTACACGTTATTGTTTATGATGAAATTTCCACGTGTATCTATGTACACGTTCTTGTATATTTTCTAGTACCTACATATATCTACATTGGCAAATTCCGACACATATCTAAGCACACATTCTAGCATATTGCGAAGTTCCCACATATGTCTACGTATACATTCTAGCATATTGTCATGTCCTCACGTGTCTGTGTACACGTGTTAGTCAGTTCCTAATTCCCTACTGGTCTATGTGTACAAGTCTTGGTCGATTCTCAACAGCTCTTATGTCTTCATACAGATCGGTCTATTCCCAAATATCTGCATGTCTTCATGTACGAGTCTAGTCCAGTATCAAGCCCCTTATGCTCACGCTTTAGTCGATTTTCAAGCATACATAAGACACTGAAACAGACCAGGAATGAAGACCAAAATCGCCATTATTCAAAGATATTTTATACAAATAAATATCGTCGTGGAAAATAGAACTATCACGACAAACACAATTACCCTTTCCTAAAAATATGGGAGATGTTCAAATCAAGCATTTTAAATGCTGCAAAAATAACATGTGGAACCATGAAAAAAAGCAAAACACGGATAAAGAAAATAACAAGTTGGAGGAACGCAGAAGTAAAGAAAACTGTAAACGACAAAAATGGAAAATATAAAAAATGGTTGAAGAGCAAATGGGAACGTGATTGCATATAATATAGAATAGAGAGAACACATGTGAATAGAATGGTAAAGAGAGAAAAACAAAAAGACTTGGGGACATATGGAGAAACCCTAAATAAAAACTATAAGGAGGCAACTAGAAACTTCTACAAAAAGTTACGTGCAATGAGAACCAGAGGAGAACCTTTTGACCCAACTGAAATAACAGCGAAAATGGAGAACCAATAAGTGAACAAAAACAAATCCTAATGAGATGGCAGCAGTGCTTCGAACAACTTCTCAACATTCCATCAGATGTCACAGGAATTCCAGAAACCGACACAGATGCCACCGAAGAACTAGAATCAGACATACTTAAAGAAGAAATTATAGAAGCCGACAGATTAGTCTCACTGAAAAAATCACTTGGACAAGATGAAATTAACTAATTAAAGCTGCAAGAGAAGTAGGAACAGCATGGCTACATATGCTTTTCAACCATGATTGGGTAGAACTACAGACACCACAAGACTGGGGAAACACCATAATTATCCCAATTTGGAAAAACAAAGGCAGCAAAAGAGACTGCACACAATACAGAGGCATTTCACTGTTGAGTCATACTGGGAAAATATTTAGCAAAATTCTTGAGAAAACATTACTACTTTAGAACTTCAGCTAAACGAAACACAACTTGGATTTAGGAAACACAAAGGATGCACAGATGAAATCTTTGCTCTTAGACAACTTATAGAAAAATCTATCGAATTTAATCAAACACTCTACTTAGCCTTTGTCGACCAAGAAAAGGCATTTGATAGAGTAGATAGAAACAAGCTGTGGGAAATCCTTCAACGATATGGAGTGAGTACACATCTAACAAACCTATGTAGAAGCTTATAAAACAACAGTGAATGCATAGTAAGAACAATTGGAGGACACTCAGAACCCTTCACGATAAGTTGCGGAGTTATGCCAAAGTTGTTTCCTGTCCCATCTCTTGTTCATAACCTATATAGACAACATATGTAAACCAGCCAAACAGAGACCACAAGAACACCGTAAGACTAGAACACAGAAGAAGAACCATCTGCAAATCTAACCATTAGAGAACTCCAGTTTGCAGACGACCAAGCACTAATAGCAAAATCAGAAGGTTAATTACAAGACCACATAAATAGTCAAACGAAATATGAAGGGAACATAAATGAAAATTAGCAAAGGTAAAACAGAGGTAATTAATATAACTAAAGAAGAAAAAACAACAATTCACTTAAAAGAACACCCTCAGAAATAAGTAAAGATGTTCAAGTACCTTATCATCATCATCAAGTGCCCTGCCAGCTGGTGAAGGCGTTCATGGCTCTCCACAGATCTCGATCTTTTGTTTTCTGGATCAACTCTGCTGCTGATATTCCTCCATGCCACCGTCTCAATCCATCCAGCATCATTTCTCTTGGTCTGCCTCTGCCTCTCTTCCCCTCAATCTTTCCAGTTGTCACGATGTTCTCCAATGCCTCTCTTCTCATCACATGACCGAAGAAAGATGTTTGTCTCTTTCTTATTGTTGTATATAATGTTCTAGTTTCATTAGCCTGTTTCAGGCAGTCGTTGTTAGTTACTCTGGCAGTCCAAGGAATTCGCAACATTCGTCTCAGGAACCACATCTCTGTTGCTTCTAATTTCTTCTTAATTTGTTCATTTACATTCCAAGATTCACTGCCATACAGCAAAACTGGTTCTACATAGCATTTCAGCACTCTCTTTCTTACATTCAGTGATAGTGACTTATTGCATAAGATCCTCTTCATTTTCTGAAATGCGGCTTTTGCTTGCCCTATTCTCCTCTTAATTTCTCTTGTACATCTTCCATCTGATGTTATAAATGCCCCTAGGTATCTAAAATTATCCATTTGGTTAAGAATTTTTCCTTCTATTTCTATGTCACATTTTGGTATCACCATTTTCTTTGATATCACCATTGTTACTGTTTTCTTGATATTCAAGGAGAGTCCTTTCCTTGCACTCTCTGTAACTACAGTGTCCAACAGTTGTTGTAGGTCTGTTGATTTATCCGCCACCAATACTGTGTCATCTGCATAGCGTATATTATTTATATTATAACCTCCAACTAGTATTCCTGGCATCTCTTTGAACTCTCTCATTATTACTTCGCTATATAGGGAGAAGAGATCTGGTGACAAGACACACCCAAGTCACACTCAAGTACCTAGGAAGTATAATATCATCAAATGGCAAATCAAATGAAGAGATCGAAAATAGACGCAATAAGGCAAACCAACTGACAAATGGCACCAAGACTAAAGAAAAACATGTATCAATAGTTATTTAAAAAAGCACTTTACAACACAGTCTTCCTACCAACTTTATGCTACCAATGCCAAACCTGGACAATGACAGAAAAAGAGAAAAGAAAATTCACAACAACAGAAATGAGATTCCTGAGAAGAATATTCAATGTGTCAAGAAGAGATAAGATCAGAAATGAAGAAATCAGGACTAAAGTGGGGATTATAGCTGCACTAGATTTTATTAGAAGGCAGCAAGTCAAATAGTTTGGCCATGCAACTAGGGTACGAACTAACAGTATACCACAACAATCAATGATGTACAGATCAGATGGAAGCAGATGAACGGAGGGAATAACAGATTCCATGGGATTGTCGATACACGAAACCCATAAGCGGGTACTCTCCAGCTGTTTATACTTCATCTCGACACCGTAAGGTACAAGAGGAACATGATGAGATGAGATGAGATGAGATATAACTACCACGACAAACCCCTTTACTAACAAATAGAACTATCACGACAAATACAATCACCCCTTTACTTACGACAATCACAGTCACCCCTTTACTTAAAACAAAAATAATAAAACATTCACGACAAACACAATCACGGCTTTACTTTTTAAAAACAATAGAAGTATCGCGACAAACACAATCAATCACCCTTTACTGAAAATAGAACTATCACGACAAACATAGTCACCCCTTTACTGAAAAGATGAGTGGGGCTAGTTTATTTGTATGGGTGTCTGTCCTGGGCAACGAGCCTCTTTTCACGCCATGAGATATATAAGGCACTCGCCCATATTGTAAAATAGGGTGTAGTTTTAATGAATGTACAGTGTTTGAAAATATTGCCGGTCCATGTTTTGTATTTACCCTCTGTAAAGTTCATGCAATATAATAGGTAAATACAAAACTTGGACAGGCAATATTTTCAAACACTGCACAGTCATTAAAAATACACCCTGTACTAATCCGCGATGATCTGTCTTTAGGCGAATCATAATGAACATCTCATGGGAGATGCCTTGAAGAGATTAGAACAAGAATCGGCATGGCGAGATGAAAAACATACTGACCAATAAAAAGATGTCAATTGAAACGAGAAAACGAGTTTTAAGTCCTTAATAGAGCCTGTTCTTTTGTATGGATGTGAAACTTGGATAATGAGAAGTCAAGCTGAAAAAACATCTGATGGCAGTGGAAATGTAGTTTCTGCAAAGAATACCATAGACAGACAGAATAACCAATGACCAAGTACTACAGGAAACAAATGAAAATCGTAAATTGATTAGAAAAGTTAGACGTAGACAGTCAAACTGTTTTGGACATGTTATGAGAACAAATGAATTGGAGAACTTGGTAACAACTGGCAAGATTGAAGGGAACAGAACAAGGGGAAGACCGAGAAGTAAATACCTGGATGGCTTGGCCACATGGCATGATCGAGACAGGTACACTGAGTTGATCTACGACTCTGATGATCGAATGAAATGGCGAGTCATGATCGCCCACGCTTTATGGCATGGCACATGATTGATTGATTAATCCGCATGCAGTGGGCGCTGTGGTAAATAGAGCGCCGGTCGCTTTTACGTCCCAGTGATTTAAAATGGTTTTAAAGGGCAAGCGGATCAAATTCATTGCACCGGGTGTTATCCCACATGGTTCGGTCTCTTTCTGTGGGGCGTTCTGTCGAAAGCGTTGCACAAAGCACGAACTCCGTAGCTCCAGCCACGCCACCCACGGATTTCCCGAGACAATTGCACTCGTGAACCGAACGACATGGCCCAGAATCGACCCCACAACCTTCGGAGCGTGAGGCAGGCTCTGAAACCATTTCGCCACGGTGACTCCGCTACTTCCAAGGAACTGCCTTAATATCCAAATTAGGGTAAAACGACCTGGGAGCCCACAATAGTGGGGCAACAACTTCGCCACGTAGAGGATTCGAACACATGATCCTCAGGCCGGCAGGCGATCGTGTTAGCTACTGCGCCACCGCGGCTCCCTCAACGTGGTAACGGCTTAATATCAACGAAGCTGATGGGATGACTACAGTGTACACATGAAGAAACATGCGATCTTTCAGGTACCGTCTCCACAATGAAGGTTGGCTGCAATGGATCTTTTTTTTTTTTTATATAAGATTTTGCAAAGGATCTCCAACACTGTCTGTCTCTCGCCCTGGCTGTACATTCTGTCATATTGATGTTCGTCCATCTCTTGATGTTATCCTCCCACTTGTATCGTTGTCTATCTCTTACTCGCATGCCCTCAACCTTGCCCTCCAGTATGGTTTTTATTAGAGTGTTATGTCTTTTAACGTGGCCGAAATATTTCACTTGCCTCTTTTTATCTCCTTAATCAACTCTCTTTTCATTCCCATTTTTTTTCTAGATGCCCTGTATTTGATTGCTTTTGTTTGCATGAAATATGACATATTCTTCTGTATATCCACATCTCAAGGGCCTCTATTCGACTTTAAAGTTGCTTGTTTAATGTTCAGACTTCCGCACCATACAGTAGTGTTGAATATACGTAACATTTGACAATTCCCATTTTTAATGCGCTGTTAATCTCTCTAGATGTTAATAGTGATTTCATGCTGCTAAAAGCAACATTACATGTAGAAACATTAAATTTACTCAGTACGATCACTTACCACACAACATCGATCCACAAACTAGACCTTACTGAGCAGCGAATTTATGGCTGCTAGATCGTGCAGAGCATGAATTTATAGGTTTCACAGCACAGGTGTAGCTAAAAATTGCATAGCTATAGAAAACTCCAATATGATTAATTCATAGTGGTAAAAACATTTACTTTTCATTGCACGTGTATTTTAATAAACGGAAATTGTTTATTCCTGGGTTACCACGTGGTAATTTCTCACTACACTTATATGCTAAGAAACGCTAAATTTTAATTCCACAGGTGACATGTTAGATAAAAGACCAGATTAAGAATGGTGTTCCTGTTAGTGCACCTGCAGGCATTGTATTGTATTGCCCTGAGACGATGCAAAATGACACAGCTCGATTTTAATGTCACATCCAGATACAGCCAACTAGAACATAGCCTAGCTTTGGCCTGACGCCTCATTTGAAATCAATATCAGCGTGTGTCGTGCCTGACGGCACCTACGTTCATGTTCTCCGATGACCACCTGTCTTCTGTATTCATGATAGGCCAGCAAAGTTCTCTTCCGCTTAAAACTACTGAAGATGTTGGATGTTTTGTCGAAAAAGGAGGTACTGTCTACTGCTGAGTAAGTACTAGAATTTTAATGAACACAAAATATAAGAAGGAAGTTCGACAAAAGAAAACAAAAACAAAAAACACGCACGCACGCACGCACGCGCGCGCGCGCACACACACACACACACACACACACACACACAATGAAATGAAGATTTCGATTGAAAATCTTTATCGGCCGGGGCGGGAGGGGGGAGACAAAAGAATACTTAGCTTAGATAGAAAAAAAAAATTAAAGTTCTGTAATAATCCCAGAAAAGTAATCCATTATCCAATGATTGTCAACAAAATAAAGAACAACAAAGAACGAGATAGTCCTGGGAATGAAATTACAGAACTACGGAATGAGGAGGAGTGTTGAAAAAGAAACCTGAAAGGGGGAAAGGATCATGTTTTTTTAAAAAACTGGAGAATAGATTAATAATTTTAGAAGCACACACGTATATTTGATTATTTGTATCTGTGGTATGTGCGTGCATGCGTGCGTGCGTGCGTGCGTGTGTGTGTGCTCTCGTGCGTGTGTGAAATCGTGCCAAATTTTGGCCGATTACACAGTAAAAGCCTGAACACCCGGGAAACGCAAAATGACGGTGATCTTAAGTAGTGTCTGTGTGATTTTGTCGGCTCATCTGCATCAGGGAAAGGAAGTCTGCCGGAGTTCTGACCTGTGCAATTAGTTGATTTTTGGGCAGCCTGTGACAGTTACCCAACGTTAACCGTCTGGCCAATGACTGTAATGTCAGACCTCTCATGGATTTTAGTGGGTTTGCCAACTATTGCTGTCTACGTCTCCTTTGTAAGGTCACTTATTTCTTGATGGTGTTTCAATTGTTGGTGTCTGTCTCCCATGGTAAGATGTCTTGCATTTGTGAAGAGTCACATTATACCCAGTTTATGTGTTTAAGCATTCAGTTTTGGTGCTTTGTGTCCCCTATAGACTTGGCCTAGAGGGTTGAGGTCTGGATATGTATTAAAGACCACCCATTGTTAATGCTGATTTTCGACCATGAACTATATTTTTTCGTGTTGGACTTTTGTGTTGGCATTCTGGCAGCGACATTATGCATAGTATACCTGTGTGGGCTGTTAATTTGTCGAGGCTCCTGTTTGTTCCACTTTTCACGTGAGGCAGTGAGGAGCATTTTGTGTGCTGTTCACTGGCACAGGAATGGAGCATTATGTAGCAACCCTTTGCCGTGAAGCTGGAACGTGACTGACTCAGTGACTGACTGTAACTAATGCTCTGCTTTCATTATCGTTTTCCAGGCACTCGTTACTTACTCTAGTTGTTCAAAGTATTTGTGGTCTTAGAAATCATATCTCCGTTTCCTCCAAACTCTTCTTAATTTTGTTCGTTGACGTTCCATGATTCACTACCAATAACAGAACAGTTTACAGTGTAACATTTTGCATCCCCTTTCTCACATTCAATGTTGGTAACGTATTATATAGGATACCTTTTATTTTCTTTCTTCTGTCTTTTGTACTTCAGTGCTCTATACTGTTAGGCGTTGCAGGCTTGTTTGATGATTGGTTTACGAACTAGAGCTCACTCGGTCGTTTGGTAAGCTGAGATGTTATGGGTTTATAAGGTGTTGATGATTCCGTCGATCCATCTTTTCGTGGTCTTTCCCTGGCTTTTGATGTTTCCATTTTCATGTTGTATGCTCTTGCCGCTGGCTACATTGAGTTGAGTTCATTCTCACTAAGTGGCCGAACCAGTTAAGTATTTTCTTAATTGGTTTTTTGCATCACGTATTATGCTTTTAATGTATCTATACATCTTCCATCTGATAATATGATTGCTCATAGGTGTTCGAATTTACTAACTTGGTGAAACATTTTTCTTTTTATTGTTGTTTTTTACTCTTTGCTTCATCTGTTCACGCTTGCCCACTTTATTTGCCATTTTATTCTAGCTGCATTTCACTTCACTGTAATATAGCACAAGTATTTGTCTTTCGGTGTATCTATAGATCTCTCTGGTCGGGTTCATAATGTATATGTTGCATTGTTTTTATCTTTCCCTTCCAAAATGTCACACTTTTCTTCACTAATTCCCATCTTTATTTCCCTTCTTGTTCTTCTAATTATAATTATGAGTAGCAATTTGGTTTATGAGATTGATTGTATCAACTCATTGCATTCAAATGCTCCTGATCTTTTGCGTAGAGGTATAGACACAGAAAGCAATGGCAGACTATTAAACGTAAACTTCCCAAGAAATCAGAAACAATCAAAATATGCTGGAGTTGACTGCAACGCCCTGTAAATTATATGCAGCTAAAAACTAACAAAATAGACACAGATTTCAGAATATTCCTGGGTATATATGCACTGTTGTAAATATCATTGCACAGTCTAGTTGTCACTTCTATTTCAAATTCCTCCATTAATTCTAATTTCTCTGTTGTCATTCTATCTGGCCAGGCAGTTTTTCCAATGTCTTCATATTTGTGGCAGTATCATTGATTGTTTCTTTTAGAACACGTGAACCTTCTAAGTTACTTTCTTCTACCAATTCTGCTCTTGAATTGAGTTGAGTTGAGTTGAGTTGAGTTGAGTTGAGCTGAGTTGAGTTGAGTTGAGTTGAGTTGAGTCGAGAACCGACATCACAGCAGTCGGGATATTCCCATACCTACTCTGTACTGGGCTACAACAGCCAGCGATACTAATGGTTCCCGCAGCAGTCTGATTATGTGTCCGTCAGGCCTTTACTTTGAGTTTTTCTGCTCTTTCGTGGTCATATATCTCTCTTGTGTATTCATTCCATATCCTTATTATAGAACCTTCTTCCATTAATAACTTTTCTTGGTTTGATTAAAAAACACCCTGTGTTTACTCTTGTTTTTGGTTTTTTCTTCCTGTCAAGTCACTGATTTGTGTGTGCATATTTTTTGTATATCTAATAGAATGGGGATCTATCTATCTATCTATCTATCTATCTGTCTGTCTGTCTGTCTGTCTGTCTGTCTGTCTGTCTGTCTGTCTGTCTGACCCGGCCCGGCTTCGCCCAGCTCCTGGTGGAGAGCATCTCATTTAATTCATATAAGTAGTCAGATAAGCTCCCGTTCCCGACTATCTGTCTGTCTGTCTATCTGTCTGTCTGTCTGTCTGTCTGACCCGGCCCGGCTTCACCCAGCCCCTGGTGGGGAGCATCTCATTTAATTCATATAAGTATGAATTACTTCCCGTTCCCGACTATCTATCTATCTATCTATCTATCTATCTATCTATCTATCTATCTATCTATCTATCTATCTATCTATCTATCTATCTGTCTGTCTGTCTGTCTGTCTGTCTGTCTGTCTATCTGTCTGTCTGTCTGTCTGACCAGGCCCGGCTTCGCCCAGCCCCTGATGGGGTGCATCTCATTTAATTCATATAAGTAGTCATATAAGTTCCCGTTCCCGACTGTCTGTCTGTCTGACGACCCGGCCCGGCTGTCTGTCTGTCTGTCTGTCTGTCTATCTATCTGTCTATCTATCTATCTATCTATCTATCTATCTATCTATCTATCTATCCGACCAACCGACCGACCGACCGACCTATTTATAGCCAGGGGACTTAACCTAAGATATAGCAATGCTACTAAAAGTTATGTCCCTTTATATATTTTGTCTTATGTTAAGTCATGTAATTTAATTATTAAATGTTAATAAGTAAATAGATGATGCTACACTAAATAAAACTATGACAGTTGGTTGCACGGGCATGAAAGGAAGACGTGTAGAAATTTTCATCTCAATCGGATGGACCGTTATCGAACGCATCCAATACATCCCCAACCACAAACCCACACACATATATTCTGTTTTATAGATATAGATATGGAAGGAAACAACATTGGGGGAACGACACATCAATAACATTAGATATGCAGATATTGCTGACAATGCAAAATTTAGTAGATGAGGTTGTTGCACACAGTGAACAACTAGGGTTAGAACTGAATATTAAGAAGACACAGATTATGGTCGTCACTGGGAAGAAGGAAATACCACAATGTGATATACGAGTAGATGGGCATATTCTTAAACAAGTGAATCGATACAGTTATCTCGGCACAGTCATAACATCTAATGGGAGATGCCTTGAAGATATTAGAACAAGAATTGCCATTGCGAAGGTAACCTTTTGCAAGATGAAAAACATACCGACCAATAAAAAGATATAAATTGAAACGAGAAAAAGAGTGTTAAGGTGCTACATAGAACCCTTACTTTTGTATAGATGTGAAGCGTGGACAATAAGCAGTCAAGCTGAAAAGCAGCTGATGGCTGTGGAAATGTGGTTTCTGAAGAAACTGCAAAGAATACCATGGACAGACAGAAAAACCAATGAACAAGTCATTCAAGAAACAAATGAAGATCGTAAACTGATTAGAGACATTAGACGTAGATAGTCAAAAAATTTTGGGCATGTTATGAGAAGAAATGAATTGGAGAACTTGGTGACAACTGACAAGATCGAAGGGAAGAGACCAAGAGGAAGACGGAGAAGTAAATACCTGGATGGCTTGGCCATATGGCATGGTCGAGACAGGAACATGGAGCTGATCCACTACTCTGGTGATCGAGTGAGATGGCAGAACATGACCTCTCACGCTTACCGGCATGGCACATGATGGATGGATGGATTCTTTCTTGTTATCCTTAACTTTGCAGGTCACGTGGCGGTTATAACAGTGGTTGCCTGCCACTTGACTTTTATAAAGGGGGTCACTAATTACCAGGCTATTATAAATTGTAATCATGAGTTTCTTGGCTATTATAAAGGGCCGTTTGTCGCTTGGATATTATAAACGGGATCGTCGTAAGTTACATGGCTAGTGTAATCGGGACCATAAATTACTTCGCTATTATAAACAGGACCATACATTACTTGGCTATTATTAACGGGACCGTAAGTTACTTGCATATTTCAAAAGAGGTCGTGAGTACTAGACTATTTATACAAGGGTCGTTAGTTACTAGGCTGTTATGTACGGGGTCTTTACTTACTAGGATATTATAAAATGGGTCGTTAGTTACTAGGCTATTATAAACGAGGTCACTAGTTACTAGGATATTATAAAAGGGGTCGTTAGCTACTAGGCTATTATAAACGGGACGTCAGTTGCTTGGATATTATAAACGAGGTCGTTAGTTACTAGTCTAGTATAAACGGAATCAATAGTTACTAGGCTATTATAAACGAGGTCACTAGTTACTAGGATATTATAAAAGGGGTCGTTAGCTACTACTAGGCTATTATAAACGGGACGTTAGTTACTTGGATATTATAAACGAGGTCGTTAGTTACTAGTCTAGTTTAAACGGGATCATTGGTTACTAGGCTATTATAAACGGGATCATTGGTTACTAGGCTATTATAAACGTGATCGTTGGTTACTAGAATATTATAAAAGGCGACGTTAGTTACTAGGACGTTATAAACGATATCGTTAGTTTCTGACTGACTAGCACTTTACCGTCTTGATAGACAATAGTTTATAAAATGGAGTTTGTTGCACATGCAGCATGATCCCTCTCTCGGCCTGCCTAGTTTAGCCCAGAGGAAAGGTAACACCAATACATCTGGGACAAATCAAACTGCAGAAGCTACCGGATCAGCACAGCCATACTCTAACTGTCCGCCTGTCGGAGCTTCTATCCTAGACCAGTTGCTAACCAAGCCGTAGGGCCTGGTTGCCCTGTCATGATATTTAGTCTTTCGGGTGTATTTCTTCATACTAGGATAAGGCTCGCACCTTCCCGATTGCGCTCATCCCCGATTGCGCTCCTCCGCTCGAAGACGTTGGCACAATTTGGGATGTTGGGTTTTGTGAGCGCCGCCCAACATTCGGCGCTAACAGAAAGCAGGTATAGCCGTCTACTGTCACGTGATAGCTCTGTCATATCTGAAGAAGATCTGACTAAGTTACAACCATATTAAACAGAGTCGTTAATTACGTGTAGACTATGAAACCAATTACTTGGCTATTATAAACAGTAACCGAGCTACGAGGCAATTATAACAGGGTCGTTGCTTACAGTGCTATTATAAAAGGGGCATAGGTTAATGTGCTATTATACAAAGGGTCATTACTTACTCCGCTATTATAAAAGGGGTTGCGGCTTACTCTGCCATTATAAAAGGGGCTGCGGCTTACTATGCTATTATAAAAGGGGTCGCGAGTTACTGTGCTATTATAAAAGGGGTCGCGAGTTACTGTGCTATTATAAAAGGGGTCACGAGTTACTGTGCTATTATTAAAGGGGTCGCGAGTTACTGTGCTATTATAAAAGGGGTCGCGAGTTACTGTGCTATTATAAAAGGGGTCGCGAGTTACTGTGCTATTATAAAAGGGGTCGCGAGTTACTGTGCTATTATAAAAGGGGTCGCGAGTTACTGTGCTATTATAAAAGGGGTCGAGAGTTACTGTGCTATTATAAAAGGCGTCGCGAGTTACTGTGCTATTATAAAAGGGGTCGTGAGTTACTGTGCTATTATAAAAGATCATCACGACTCCAAAAAGCATTGGAAGCACTGTTTCAGTAAATATATGCATTCGGAAATTTACAAAACAACGGCAAATAACTTGATTAAAAGTCTCATTTCAACAAGAACATCTCATTTCCTCGGAATTAGCATGCACGTTGTATTTTTCAAACATGACTTAAGAAAATTAAACCATTTTTAAATCAATTTAATCTTCCACAAACAATAACATTTCACAAAAGGCATTCCATGCCACCTTTATTCCATGCCAGGCAGACAGTAAACAAGACCGCCATAAACCGGATATCTCAAAATGGACGGACAGGAAATTACTATAAAGACCATGGAAGGTCAACATACAACAGACTGAAAAGACGAATAGAGGTCAACATACATCAGTCTGGGCTTGGATGTTAGCAATTCAGGTTTTAGATAGCCGTTTCACTTCTTGTCAAACACAGGGTGTCGAGAGACAGCGGCATATCGATCTCTGTATCCCGTTTAGTGTAGGAAAGTGCGCGGTGTCTGGTAAACAGGGCACAGGCTGGAGACAAAACGGTATGAAGACATATCTAGGGTACGAAGAAGAGCTATGGAAACCGGTGTGTGGTCGTTGATTGAAAAAGTTAGTTTTAATATCTGGTAGAGGAGTCTAACAACTAATGTTTCTCCACCCAGCAAGTCATTCATTTACATAACTAGCTGTCTATGACATCATTCGTCACCCACTATGTCACTCACTGACATCGCTAGCTGAGTCTGTGACATTATTCGTCACCCACTAAGTCACTCACTGACATCGCTAGCTGAGTCTGTGACATCATTCGTCACCTACTGTATCACTATGTCACTCACTGACATCGCTAGCTGAATCTATGACATCATTCGTCACCCACTATGTCACTCACTGACATCGCTAGCTGAGTCTGTGACATCATTCGTCACCCACTATGTCACTCACTGACATCGCTAGCTGAGTCTATGACATCATTCGTCACCCACTATGTCACTCACTGACATCGCTAGCTGAGTCTGTGACATCATTCGTCACCCACTATGTCACTCACTGACATCGCTAGCTGAGTCTGTGACATCATTCGTCACCCACTATGTCACTCACTGACATCGCTAGCTGAGTCTATGACATCATTCGTCACCCACTATTCACTCACTGACATCGCTAGCTGAGTCTGTGACATCATTCGTCACCCACTATGTCACTCACTGACATCGCTAGCTGAGTCTGTGACATCATTCGTCACCCACTATGTCACTCACTGACATCGCTAGCTGAGTCTATGACATCATTCGTCACCCACTATGTCACTCACTGACATCGCTAGCTGAGTCTGTGACATCATTCGTCACCCACTATGTCACTCACTGACATCGCTAGCTGAGTCTGTGACATCATTCGTCACCCACTATGTCACTCACTGACATCGCTAGCTGAGTCTGTGACATCATTCGTCACCCACTATGTCACTCACTGACATCGCTAGCTGAGTCTATGACATCATTCGTCACCCACTATGTCACTCACTGACATCGCTAGCTGAGTCTGTGACATCATTCGTCACCCACTATGTCACTATGTCACTCACTGACATCGCTAGCTGAGTCTGTGACATCATTCGTCACCCACTATATCACTATGTCACTCACTGACATCGCTAGCTGAGTCTGTGACATCATTCGTCACCCACTATGTCACTATGTCACTCATTGACATCGCTAGCTGAGTCTATGACATCATTCGTCACACACTATGTCACTCACTGACATCGCTAGCTGAGTCTGTGACATCATTCGTCACCCACTATGTCACTCACTGACATCGCTAGCTCAGTCTATGACATCATTCGTCACCCACTATGTCACTCACTGACATCGCTAGCTGAGTCTGTGACATCATTCGTCACCCACTATGTCACTCACTGACATCGCTAGCTGAGTCTATGACATCATTCGTCACCCACTATGTCACTCACTGACATCGTTAGCTGAGTCTGTGACATCATTCGTCACCCACTATGTCACTCACTGACATCGCTAGCTGAGTCTGTGACATCATTCGTCACCCACTATGTCACTCACTGACATCGCTAGCTGAGTCTGTGACATCATTCGTCACCCACTATGTCACTCACTGACATCGCTAGCTGAGTCTATGACATCATTCGTAACCCACTATGTCACTCACTGACATCGCTAGCTGAGTCTGTGACATCATTCGTCACCCACTATATCACTATGTCACTCACTGACATCGCTAGCTGAGTCTGTGACAATCATTCGGTCACCCACTATGTCACTCACTGACATCGCTAGCTGAGTCTGTGACATCATTCGTCACCCACTATGTCACTCACTGTACATCGCTAGCTGAGTCTGTGACATCATTCGTCACCCACTATGTCACTCACTGACATCGCTAGCTGAGTCTGTGACATTATTCGTCACCCACTATGTCACTCACTGACATCGCTAGCTGAGTCTGTGACATCATTCGTCACCCACTATGTCACTATGTCACTCACTGACATCGCTAGCTGAGTCTGTGACATCATTCGTCACCCACTATATCACTATGTCACTCACTGACATCGCTAGCTGAGTCTGTGACATCATTCGTCACCCACTATGTCACTATGTCACTCACTGACATCGCTAGCTGAGTCTGTGACATCATTCGTCACCCACTATGTCACTCACTGACATCGCTAGCTGAGTCTGTGACATCATTCGTCACCCACTATGTCACTCACTGACATCGCTAGCTGAGTCTGTGACATTATTTGTCACCCACTATGTCACTCACTGACATCGCTAGCTGAGTCTGTGACATCATTCGTCACCCACTATGTCACTCACTGACATCGCTAGCTGAGTCTGTGACATCATTCGTCACCCACTATGTCACTCACTGACATCGCTAGCTGAGTCTGTGACATCATTCGTCACCCACTATGTCACTATGTCACTCACTGACATCGCTAGCTGAGTCTGTGACATCATTCGTCACCCACTATGTCACTCACTGACATCGCTAGCTGAGTCTATGACATCATTCGTCACCCACTATGTCACTATGTCACTCACTGACATCTACTAGCTGAGTCTGTGACATCATTCGTGCACCCACTATGTCACTCACTGACATCGCTAGCTGAGTCTGTGACATCATTCGTCACCCACTATGTCACTCACTGACATCGCTAGCTCAGTCTATGACATCATTCGTCACCCACTATGTCACTCACTGACATCGCTAGCTGAGTCTGTGACATCATTCGTCACCCACTATGTCACTCACTGACATCGCTAGCTGAGTCTGTGACATCATTCGTCACCCACTATGTCACTCACTGACATCGCTAGCTGAGTCTTGTGACATCATTCGTCACCCACTATGTCACTCACATTATATCGCTAGCTGAGTCTGTGACATCATTCGTCACCCACTATGTCACTCACTGACATCGCTAGCTGAGATCTGTGACAGTCATTCGTCACCCACTATGTCACTCCACTTATATCGCTATCTGAGTCTGTGACATTATTCGTCACCCACGTATGTCACTCACTTATATCACTAGCTGAGTCTGTGACATCATTCGTCACCCACTATATCACTATGTCACTCACTGACATCGCTAGCTGAGTCTGTGACATCATTCGTCACCCCACTATGTCACTCACTGACATCGCTAGCTGAGTCTGTGACATCATTCGTCACCCACTATGTCACTCACTGACATCGCTAGCTGAGTCTGTGACATCATTCGTCACCCACTATGTCACTCAATGACATCGCTAGCTGAATCTATGACATCATTCGTCACCCACTATGTCACTCAACTGACATCGCTAGCTGAGTCTGTGACATCATTCGTCACCCACTATGTCACTCACTGACATCGCTAGCTGAGTCTGTGACATCATTCGTCACCCACTATGTCACTATGTCACTCACTGACATCGCTAGCTGAGTCTGTGACATCATTCGTCACCCACTATGTCACTCACTGACATCGCTAGCTGAGTCTGTGACATCATTCGTCACCCACTATGTCACTCACTGACATCGCTAGCTGAGTCTGTGACATCATTCGTCACCCACTATGTCACTATGTCACTCACTGACATCGCTAGCTGAGTCTGTGACATCATTCGTCACCCACTATATCACTATGTCACCCACTGACATCGCTAGCTGAGTCTGTGACATTATTTGTCACCCACTATGTCACTCACTGACATCGCTAGCTGAGTCTGTGACATCATTCGTCACCCACTATGTCACTCACTGACATCGCTAGCTGAGTCTATGACATCATTCGTCATCCACTATGTCACTCACTGACATCGCTAGCTGAGTCTGTGACATCATTCGTCACCCACTATGTCACTCACTGACATCGCTAGCTGAGTCTGTGACATCATTCGTCACCCACTATGTCACTCACTGACATCGCTAGCTGAGTCTGTGACATCATTCGTCACCCACTATGTCACTCACTGACATCGCTAGCTGAGTCTGTGACATCATTCGTCACCCACTATGTCACTCACTGACATCGCTAGCTGAGTCCTATGACATCATTCGTCACCCACTATGTCACTCACTGACATCGCTAGCTGAGTCTGTGACATCATTCGTCACCCACTATGTCACTCACTGAACGCTAGCTGAGTCTGTGACATCATTCGTCACCCACTATGTCACTCATGACATCGCTAGCTGAGTCTGGACATTATTTGTCACCCACTATGTCACTCACTGACATCGCTAGCTGAGTCTGTGACATCATTCGTCACCCACTATGTCACTCACTTATATCGCTAGCTGAGTCTGTGACATTATTCGTCACCCACTATGTCACTCACTTATATCACTAGCTGAGTCTGTGACATCATTCGTCACCCACTATATCACTATGTCACTCACTGACATCGCTAGCTGAGTCTGTGACATCATTCGTCACCCACTATGTCACTCACTGACATCGCTAGCTGAGTCTGTGACATCATTCGTCACCCACTATGTCACTCACTGACATCGCTAGCTGAGTCTGTGACATCATTCGTCACCCACTATGTCACTCACTGACATCGCTAGCTGAGTCTATGACATCATTCGTCACCCACTATGTCACTCACTGACATCGCTAGCTGAGTCTGTGACATCATTCGTCACCCACTATGTCACTCACTGACATCGCTAGCTGAGTCTGTGACATCATTCGTCACCCACTATGTCACTATGTCATCACTGACATCGCTAGCTGAGTCTGTGACATCATTCGTCACCCACTATATCACTATGTCACTCACTGACATCGCTAGCTGAGTCTGTGACATCATTCGTCACCCACTATGTCACTATGTCACTCACTGACATCGCTAGCTGAGTCTGTGACATCATTCGTCACCCACTATGTCACTCACTGACATCGCTAGCTGAGTCTGTGACATCATTCGTCACCCACTATATCACTCACTGACATCGCTAGCTGAGTCTGTGACATTATTTGTCACCCACTATGTCACTCACTGACATCGCTAGCTGAGTCTGTGACATCATTCGTCACCCACTATGTCACTCACTGACATCGCTAGCTGAGTCTATGACATCATTCGTCATCCACTATGTCACTCACTGACATCGCTAGCTGAGTTTTGTGACATCATTCGTCACCCACTATGTCACTCACTTATATCGCTAGCTGAGTCTGTGACATCATTCGTCACCCACTATGTCACTCACTGACATCGCTAGCTGAGTCTGTGACATCATTCGTCACCCACTATGTCACTCACTTATATCGCTAGCTGAGTCTGCGACATTATTCGTCACCCACTATGTCACTCACTTATATCACTAGCTGAGTCTGTGACATCATTCGTCACCCACTATATCACTATGTCACTCACTTATATCACTAGCTGAGTCTGTGACATTACGTTATAGTGACACATAAACTGAATCTTTGATATGACGTTTTGTCAATCATTAACCGAGTCTATGACATCATGTTTTGTCAAGCATTAATCGAGACTGTGACATCACGTTTTGTCACACATAAACTGAATCATTGACATGACGTTTTGTCAACGATTAATCCAGTATGTGACATCACGTTTTGTCACACATAAACTGAATCATTGACATGACGTTTTGTCAACGATTAATCACGTCTGTGACATCATGTCTTGTTAAGCATTAATCGAGTCTGTAACATCACGTGTTGTCACACATAAACTGAATCTTTGACATGACGTTTTGTCAACCAATAACGAAGTCTGTGACATCACGTTTTGTCACACAATTAAACTAGCTTATACGGTCATTTAAACAGAGCACAAATATAAAGAGAGACTGCAACCGGCTATGCAATTAATTACACGGACAACAAGACTGAGACATATATAGACATGGGGCAAGAAAGAATGAACATTGGTGATAACTAAGCAAAACACAAAGAAATCACCAGATGCACTGACAGGCAGCGATATCACACAATCATATCTTACTTTGGCAACCTCTGTGCTTCCCTCCACATATCTTAAATCCGCTGTGAAATATGCAACAACATACATAACGTTGACAAAACTGGGGATCGGCTGACCGGATATAAATGTACAATTTATAGCGATCAGATCCACATGAGATCAATTCAAGATGTTACTCGGCAGACGCCGTTCTACTACTGTGTCTACAGATGGCGCTGTGTGTGCGACGGTGAGTCGGCGGTACTCTTGAGCCGGATGTATGCGAGCATTGTATGTCTGGAAATGTTTTCAAAAGTTGGCGATAGATGTGAAGGAGTGGTTAGTGACAACGCGTCGGGAAACGGAAACTTTGAGATATTAGCAGCTGTAGGCTTCAATTGATGACTCATAAAAATCATACTAAATAAACTAGAGAACTTGGTGACAACTGGCAAGGTTGGCAGATGATGATGATGATGATGATGATGATGATGATGATGATGATGATGATGATGATGATGATGATGATGATGATGATGATGATGAAAAATCATACAAAAAAGAATTTAAATTTAAAGACCTATCAACAAAAATAGATGACGTTTCAGAAACTCAAAAACACCGTATATCCTTAGTGAATTTAAACTCAGACGTTGTAACACACTATTGCACGATTACTTGCCTGGCATATGTGGCTGCATCTCATCAGGTGCATACTGCACCAAGTTCGTAACGCCTTTGCCACGGAGATCGGCTTATTACAAGTACTAACGCCATATTTGATTTCTTCAATTATTTTTTCCACTGTTCTATAAAGTCAGTAATCGGAGAACATCGTGACAACTGGAAAGATCAGGAGGGAGAGAGGCAGATGCCGACCAAGAGAAATGATGCCGGATGGATTGAGACGGTGGCATGGAGGAATATCATCAGCAGATGACAATCGACTCCAGCATTTATTGACTTTGATTTATTAGGTAATTTTACGTTAAGTAGTTTGTCGTTGTTCAATCAGGTCTTAGTCAGATATGACTGAGCTCCTGTTTGACAAAAGACGGTCCTTCCTGCTTTCTGCTATCGCCGAATGTGTCACTAAATTCGACACCCCAAATTGTACCAACGGCTTCGGGCGGAGGACCACAACCTCAAGGAAACGCAATCTAAAGAATAAATGCCATGGCATGGCAGACCAGGCCCTAAGCCTTGGTCGGAAACTAGTCTAGGATCGAATCTCCGATAGACGGATAGTTAGAGCATTGCTTTGCTGATCCGACAGCTTCTGCAGCTTATCTTATTCCAGACGTATGCAGTGAATCTCAAACCCTGGACCTGGTGTGTATGGGAATATTTAAAATGCGGGTCACCAACCCCAAAGTCACGCACGTCGATACACCTGCATGTAGTTTCTTAATTTTTCACTGCTACATGTGAGGTACGCCTCTGTATCATCATCATCACCATGTGTCATGTCGATAAGCGTGGGTGGCCATGGTTCGCCATCTCACTCGATCACCAGAGTCGTGGATCAGCTCCGTGTTCTTGTGTCAATCATAAAACGTGACCAAGCCATCTAGGTATTTACCTCTCTGCCTTCCCATTGTTCTCTTCCCCTCCATCTTGACAGTTGTCATTAAGTTCTCCAATTTATTTCTTCTCATAAAGTGACCAAAAATTTTGACTGTCTGCGTCTAATTTCTCTAATCAGTTTACGAGTTTCATTTGTTTCTTGTGGGACTTGGTCATTAGTTTCTCTGTCTGCCCATGGTATTCTTTGCATTTTCCTCAGAAACGACATTTCCACAGCCATCAGATATTTTTCAGCTTCTCTGTTCATTGTCCACGCTTCACATCCATACAAAAGTACAGGTTCTGTGTAGCACTTCAACACTCTTTTTCTTTTTGCAATTGACAATCTTTTTATTGATCTCAGTGTAGGTTTGTTAATTCTTCACTACTCCATGCACTATATAGTTCTTAATTCTTCACTGCTCCGTGCACTATATAGTTCTTAATTCTTCATGCTCCATGCACTATATAGATCTTAATTCTTCACTGCTCCATGTACAATATACCGAATTTCGTAATTCTTCACTGCCCCGTGCACTATATAGTTCTCAATTTTTCACTGCCCCATGTACTATGTACCGAATTTCTTAATTTTTCACTGCTCCACGCACTATGTAGTTCTTAATTCTTCACTGCTCCATGTACTATGTACCGAATTTCTTAATTATTCTATGCTCCATGTACTATATACCGAAATTCTTAATTCTTCACTGCTCCGTGCACTATATAGTTCTTAATTTTTCACTGCTCTATGTACTATATACCGAATTTCTTAACTCTTCACTGCTCCGTGCACTATATAGTTCTTAATTCTTCACTGCTCCATGTACTATATACCGAATTTCTTAATTCTTCACTGCTCCATACACTATATAGTTCTTAATTCTTCACTGCTCCATGCACTATATAGTTCTTAATTCTTCACTGCTCCATGTACTATATACCGAATTTCTTAATTCTTCACTGCTCCATGTACTATATACCGAATTTCTTAATTCTTCACTGCTCCATGCACTATGTAGTTCTTAATTCTTCACTGCTCCATGTACTATATACCGAATTTCTTAATTCTTCACTGCTCCATGTACTATATACTGAATTTCTTAATTCTTCACTGCTCCATGCACTATATACCGAATTTCTTAATTCATCACTGCTCCAAGCACTATATAGTTCTTAATTCTTCACTGCTCCATGCACTATATAGTTCTTAATTCTTCACTGTTCCATGCACTATATAATTCTTAATTCGTCACTGCTCCATGTACTATGTACCGAATTTCTTAATTCTTCACAGCTCCATGTACTATATACAGAATTTCTTAATTCTTCACTGCTCCATGTACTATATACTGAATTTCTTAATTCTTCACTGCTCCATGCACTATATACCGAATTTCTTAATTCATCACTGCTCCAAGCACTATATAGTTCTTAATTCTTCACTGCTCCATGCACTATATAGTTGTTAATTCTTCACTGTTCCATGCACTATATAGTTCTTAATTCGTCACTGCTCCATGTACTATGTACCGAATTTCTTAATTCTTCACAGCTCCATGTACTATATACAGAATTTCTTAATTCTTCACTGCTCCATGCACTATATAGTTCTTAATTCTTCACTGCTCTATGTACTATATACCGAATTTCTTAACTCTTCACTGCTCCGTGCACTATATAGTTCTTAATTCTTCACTGCTCCATGTACTATATACCGAATTTCTTAATTCTGCACTGCTCCATGCACTATATAGTTCTTAATTCTTCACTGCTCTATGTACTATATACCGAATTTCTTAATTCTTCACTGCTCCAATTATTATAAATTTTTAATTCTTCACTGTTCCATATACAATATATTTCCTAATACTTCACTGCACCATGCACTGTATAGTTCTTAATTCTACACTGCCTCCATGTACTATATACCGAATGTATTAATTCTTCACTGCTCCGTGCACTATATAGTTCTTAATTGTTCACTGCTCCGTGTGCTATATGTCTTAAATGTTCATTGCTCCGTGTATTATATATTTCTTAATTCTTCCCTGCTCCATGCAATATATATTTCATAATTCTTCACTGCTAGAAACTTGTTCCAGCACATATTTGAAAACGCCTAACACACAGATCAATAGTAACGTTCATGTCGCCTCGCGATTGAAACGGTATTCATACCTTTAGAGATATTTTTCATTGAATGGCCTAGAAATAGGGCGTCCCCCTCTAGCAGTAGAAGCATAGGGCACTGTCTCTGTGATCGATATGTGTTGACAACGTAACAACCTGAGCAGGTTATACTGCCTCTGATCCTTGAGTTTGTGGGTCGATTTATCGTCTTCTCTGGCGATGTTCGAAACATGTGAAGTCCAGCGTGCACATTGAGCAGTGTAAACATTCCTTGACAGTTGAACTTCGTAATAAATAGGACCAAGAATCCGCTGCTTAGACTAAATGTTAGCATGGGAAAACATATTATTTGTGATATATATTTATAGATATATATTATAGTGTGATTCTTGCACATACAAAGGGAATTTTCAATTATACTATACGTTTTGGCGAATGGGTTACGGACGCAGTTCGTAATCCCGCATACCCGCGTTCGAAACACAGCTGCGGTTGATTTGACAGCAGACTGCTTTGCGTTGGGTTTTTTAACGAAATGATATGAGTGCCGGTCGTTCAGAAAGCAATGGCAAACTACTGAACGTAAATTTGTCAAGAGATCACAAACAGTAAAAACAAGTTTAAAATGTTGGGGTTGACTGTGACGTCGTGTCTTCTTCTTCTTTCGTTCGCCTGAAATATGTTTATAACTGCAATGTTGTCTCTTGTATGAATCTAACAGTCTTTTTTAGTTCATTCAGCGGTCCATAGAGTTTATCTTCCACTGTTGTCTCTCTAGGCCAGAAGGTTCGCCTGGATATGTTGTAGTTTGGGCAATCCTGGAGTATGTGCTCTGCTGTCTGCGACGCCAAACCACATGTGCACATGGCTGAGTCACCAATCTTGAATTTTGTATACATGTGGTTGCGTAATCTATTGTGTCCTGTTCTGAGGCGCAGAAGAATGACCTGTTCTGGTCTGTCCATAACGTGGTAGTCGTCTTGAGTAAGGTTTGGTGGCCTTCTGACAGATTTGATCATTCTTTTCTTTTGGTGGTATGTAATAGGCACATCTGGTTGTTCTTCTTGTGCTCCTTCCTTAGCCAATCGATCAGCTCTGTCGTTTCCGGGGATTCCACAGTGGGATGGTATCCACTGTATGGTGATCTTACGATGACTGCTAAGTTCAGAAAGTAGTGTCCTCAGAACTGGCAATTTCCCAGACAGGAGCGCCTCTATTACGGATTTTGCATCTGTCAATATCACCACAGGTTGTGTACCATGGCTGGTATTTTGTAATTTCTCTGTGGCTGTCTTGATTGCCTTAATTTCAGCATCATAATTATGGCAGTACTTTCCTGTTGGAATTCTGGCCGTGTCTCTAGTGTTATTTGGGTATTCTATATACACTCCCGCTCCTCCATTTTGAACAGCATTTTGTGCTGACCCATCTGTGTAGACTCGGATCCAGAGGTCCTGTGGGTATTCGTCATCAAGGAAGCTGAGAGTGGCTGTTCTGCGCTGTACACTGTTCTGTTCTTCCTTGTCAAATATTCCTCTCACTTTTGACTGGATTTGTAGTGATATTCTATGTTCATCTTTCCACGGGGTTCGCTCTGGAATAGCTGTCAGGGGGATATCAACTGTGGGAAGATCGATGGTTTCTCTGCAGAGTTGTTTGGCCTGGTGGATGAAACTACTTCTTTTCAACCGCCCCAAAGCTAAGTTTTCAAATCTGTTCTTCATAGGGTGGCCTGGCAAGCTGAGAAACTTTTCTGCTTGTATTAGTGTTTTTGTATCTCTGCGTTCTCGTAAAGCTTGTGTCCTCCCCATTTTCTCCATTGCTACTATAGGGGTTGATTTCATCCCTCCTGTGATGACTCTAAGAGCTTGATTTTGCACTTTGTCCAGCTCTTGTAGTGTGGTTTTTGCTGCCGAACACCATGCAGTTGACCCGTATTCCAGGTGTGGTCGTATGCTCTGTTGATAAACTTTGCTAAGTATTTTCCCACTGGCTCCCCATGTGGTTCCAGTTAACTTTCTCAGGATGGCAATTTTCCTTCTGGCTTTTGCTACTGCTTTTTTAATGTGTTTTCTCCATGTCAGCCTGTCGTCAAATGTTACACCAAGGTATGTTGGTTCCTTATCTTCTCTTAGGGTGTTCCATTTATCTGAATGCTCCCTGCCTTTTGTTTCGGAGAAAGAGTAAATAGAGTGGTGCTGCACTTGTCAGTGTTTATGCTGATACACCATCTATCCGCCCATGCAACAAATGTATCTACAGCTCTTTGTGGCAATATGGTGGCCACTGATGCATGTTCATTTGCGCTCCACAAAACCAGGTCATCAGCGTACATTGCCGCTTTAATTCCATTGGGTAGATTAGCAACAAGATCATTGATGAAGATTAGAAAAAGTGTTGGGGACAGGACTCCGCCCTGGGGAACACCGTGACGCAGTAATACTTTCTTGCTCTTGAGACCGTCTATCTGTACTCGGGCTCTTCTGTTGTGCAAGTATGCTTTTACCCATTTGTACATTCTTCCATTGACTTTACAGTTTCTCAGTTTCTTCATCAGACCTTCTTTCCAGACTTTGTCAAAGGCTTTCTTCAGATCTATCCAAGCCGCAAGTACCAGCTTCTTCTCTTGGAATGCATCCTCAACTTCTTGAGAGAGGTAGGTTGTCTGATCTTCCGTAGAGTAGCACTGCCTAAAGGCAGCCTGTTGTGGCACAAGGATGTTTTTACTTTCAATGTACCACTGTAGTCTGTGATTGATGACGCGTTCCATTGTTTTGCAGAGACAACTGGTGAGGCTAATGGGTCTGTAGCTGGTGGCAATGGAACTGTCTTTCCCAGATTTTAGGAGGGGTATCATGATTGCTTCTCTCCAGACTTGTGGAACACTGCCTAAGGTCCATGTATTATTAAAGATCTGTAGCAGCTTTGCTTTAGCCTCTCTTCCTAGGTTCCTGATCATTTCATTGGAGATACCATCAGCTCCTGGTGATTTTCTCATTTTCAGTTTTGAAATGGCTAGCTCCAGTTCACTGAATGTGATAGGTGTCTCCATAACCTCATGTACAACTTCCTTCTGTCCTGTATTTTGCAATTTCTCTCGAATCTCCTGTTGTTTCTCTGGACTAATTTCAATATTGTTATCTTGTGCGAATGAGCCCGCAAAATGGTCAGCTGCTTGCTTTCCTGTTAAGGTGTTTCCGTCTTTATGTAGCGCAATTTTTGAGTTTCTCCCTGTGCCCTCATCGTTAAGCTGTTTTATTAGCCTCCATAATTTTCTTGTGTCTTTTTCAAAGTTCAGTGACTCTGTTTTCTCCTGCCAGCTTTTCCGTCTAGCCTGCAGTTGGGCCCTTTGAAATTTGGCTTTTGCGTGCTGATATTTATTGTGGTGCTCTTGGCTGGGATTGGCCTCTGCTTGTTTTCTACATATATCCACATCATTATGCAACTGTTCCAGTTCACTATTCCAGTAGGGTTTATAATGTTTACGGGCTCCTCTTGGTATTGTTTCGCGTGCTGCCTGTAGTATGCATTTCCCAAACTCTTCAACTACTTTATTTATGTCCTTCTCAGTGTTCAGGTTTCTAACCAGTATGCTAGTGCGATGCTTGTACATTGCCCAGTCTGCTTTCTTGTAGTTCCACCTCGAGATGGTGCTGCTTTCACTTACAAGCTCATTTTCTACAGTTAGAAAGACTGGACGTCGTGTAAAGAGTATGCAACTAACTTTTAACTATAAATTAATGCACCGGGTTAGGGAGTCTCCGTGGCGAAGTGATTACACCATCTGCCTCGCGTTCAGAAGGTTGTGGGTTCGATTCCGGGCTACGTCGTTCAGTTCACGAGTGCAGTTTTTTCGGAGACTCCTGGGAGTCGTCGCTGGAGCTACGGAGGTCGTGCTTTGTGCGGCGCTTTCGACAGGCTGACCTGTGGAAAGAGACCTAGCCATGTGGGATAAAACCCGATGCAATTAAGTCGACTGGGTTTATAATATAATCTTATCTATGGGAGGAGAATGTAGTCTTATCTATGGGAGGAGAATGTAGTCTTATCTATGGGAGGAGAATGTAGTCTTATCTATGGGAGGAGAATGTAGTCTTATCTATGGGAGGAGAATGTAGTCTTATCTATGGGAGGAGAATGTAGTCTTATCTATGGGAGGAGAATGTAGTCTTATCTATGGGAGGAGAATGTAGTCTTATCTATGGGAGGAGAATGTAGTCTTATCTATGGGAGGAGAATGTAGTCTTATCTATGGGAGGAGAATTGTCATGGTCTTATATGACATGTGTAAGGAAGAATGTAAGTGCCGGTATGTAAGCGAGAGTCAGTGTAAGCATAGCTGAGGTAAAGGGCAGTAAGAGACACCACGGCTTGGCCAGCGGACGGTCAGGCAAGAAGCCCGTGAACCGAACCACGTGATGTGGGAAGGTCAACGAGGAGAGAGGCAGTGTGTGTGAGGCAGCGATTAGAGACGGACGTGTGGAGATCTAGAGAACGCTAGAACGATAGAACGATAGTGGTTGTGACGGATAGATGGAGATGAACGTTGTGTAGTGATATTCGAGGAATGTACTAACTGTGATATGTGCGGGATGATGTGAAGTTGTGATTGTGAATGATCATGCGGGCGACAGTGTAAAGATCGCCATTGTGAGCTAGCGTGTGGCTGTTAGTGGTGAACGATTGTTTGAGCGTGAAGTGCGACTATGTTGTCAGCCTGTAATATATTGTAATAAATGATTGTTCAGGTCAGCGGTAACCAACACGAGAATCACGTTCCTGTACATCAAGCGTTCGAGTAGTCAGCAGAGAAAGATAAGTTGATTAATTTTGATTGCTAAGTACCCAAATCTGCATTCTTTGATTTGCTTGAATAAAGACCATCATTAGTGGATTTAAATATCAAATAACAGAAAATGTCAGATAATGAACACAGTCCAGATCGATCAGCATTCTGGGACACAAAACGGTACAGACAATTGCATAGCTATTTTGAAGCGACAGAAGCACAAAGAAAATTTGAAGATCGCTGAAAAATGTAATAAGAAAAATAGCATACTCCGGGATTGGACACAGGAATTTGAAAAGAAAATGCAAGACTATAAAATTCCAAAAAAGCATTGGTATCTGTGGTATAGGGGATTCGTCCCATTAAACAAACTACATGAGATCATACCAGATATGTCAAGTACAGACTATGAATATTATAAAACAAACATATTAAGACTTTATGTAAATTACTTCGAGACGCTAGAATTAGAGGTACAAAAACTGAAACCGGCCCCAAACAAGTCGTTTACCCAGATATGACTGAGCTACCGTATAACAGTAGACGGTACTACCTGGTCTCTGTTAGCGCCGAACGTTGGGCGGCGCTTACCAAACCCGACACCCCACATTGTGCCAACGGCTTCGGGCGGAAGAGCGCAATTGGGAGGGTACAAGCCTTACCCTGGTGCGAGGAAATGCAAGCTAAAGACAAAATTGTCATGGCAGGGCAGACCAGGCCCTAAGCCTTGGTTGGCGACTGGTCTAGGATCGAAGCTCCGACAGGCGGGCAGTTAGAGCATTGCTTTGCTGATCCGGCAGCTTCTGCAGCTTGTCTTGTTCCAGATGTAGGGGTGTTACCTTTCCTCTGGAGTGAACTAGGCGGGCCGAGAGAGGGATCATGCTGCATGGGCAACACATGATCTCTATATTTTAGCCCAGGCTTTGTGCTATGGAGAGGCAATAACTCCATCCCTGGTCTTAACTGGTCTCGGAATCAAAGCGAGAGGCAACTGTTACGGGTTATAAGTCCTTGTCAGTTGGCGTAGACATGGGGCGCCACGCGTTGCCTCTGACGGTGGGAGACACCTATAGGTGTCACTGATCAGCTACCGCCCGCCTCAAGCTGGGCAGCCCCCAGCCAATTGGGTGCTGATCCGCCACAGCCTGCCTGCTTCAATGGGTGCTTGGGGCTAGGACAAAATCTGAATCGCAGGCTGTAAAACCAATGCACCAGGTACAAACAAAAATAAAAATAGAAACCTCAAGCTACGGCTTGCAACCTGGAACGTGAGAACTATGTGTCCAGGATTTTCCACTGACTTGACCAATATTGACGATGTGAGAAAAACGGCTGTGATTGATGCCGAACTCAATCGTCTTAACATTGATATTGCTGGCCTGCAGGAGACTCGCCTCGCTGAGGAAGGGTCACTCAGGGAAAACAACTACACCTTTTTCTGGAAGGGTAGAGGGCAGGCAGAAAAAAGGCAACACGGTGTGGGCTTTGCAGTGAAGAATTCGCTACTGGGAATGATTGAAATTCCAGCAGGAGGAAATGAAAGACTATTATCCCTGCGCTTGGCAACCTCTTTTGGGTTTGCCACCATTATTACTGCATATGCACCGACACTCGATTCCTCTGATGATGTGAAGGATTTGTTCTATGAGGAGTTAGACTCCGTGATCAAGGCAGTTCCAAAATCTGACTACATTTATATGCTCGGTGATTTCAATGCTCGTGTGGGCAAGGACTCAAGTTCATGGCCAGTGTGCCTTGGAAAATACAACATCGGTCGCATGAATGAAAATGGGCAAAGGCTGCTGGAGCATTGCACCAGTAATGACCTATGTATTACAAACTCTTTTTTTAAAACAAAAGAGATGCATAAGGTCACATGGAAACATCCAAGATCCGGCCATTGGCACCAGCTGGACTTCATCATCACACGGAGACAACATCTGAACCATATATCATTGACTCGTAGTTACCACAGTGCTGACTGTGATACGGATCATTCTTTGGTTGTTGCAAGGGTTAGACTGAGACCAAAGAGAATCTACACAGCTAAACACAAATCTAGCCACAGGATTAATATTATTAACACTCATGATCCTGAAAAGTGCTTTCAGTTTCAACAGCAACTTGAAGATGCTTTCACTGATACACCAGAAAATTGTACAGTAAATGAAAAGTGGGGTCAAATTAAGGAAACTCTTTATAAAACTGCCGTAGGGGTTTACGGCACTGTGGATCATAAGAGGCAGGACTGGTTTGCGGCCAACAGCCAGATACTGCAGCCCTTGATTGATAAAAAGAAGATGGCTCTCTTAAGAAACAAGGAAAGACCAACACGTAACACTCTGAGTGAGCTGAAGCAAGCAAGGAAGGATGTACAAAAGGCTGCCAGGCAGTGTGCGAATGACTATTGGATCAAGTTATGTGAGTCCATTCAAATCGCAAGTGATAAGGGAGACATAAGAAGCATGTATGAAGGAATAAAGAAAGCTTGTGGTCCAGTGATCAAAAGAAGTGCACCATTGAAAACCTTGACTGGAGAAGTCATCACTGATAAGAAACAGCAGATGGACAGATGGGTAGAGCACTATTTGGAGCTTTACTCAAGTGAGACCAAACTAGCGGATGATGCCCTCAACGCCATAGAGGCTCTACCAACTCTTGACCACCTGGACACACTTCCCACCATAACAGAAGTTAAGTGTGCTATAAATGAACTTGCATCTGGCAAGGCTCCAGGTAAGGATGGGATTCCAATAGAGGTTATCAGGAGTGGGCAAGACACACTCACTATACAGATACACCAGCTAATAGAGCTATGCTGGCGTGAAGGACAAGTCCCACAGGATTTCAAAGACTCAAGCATCATAACACTGTACAAGAACAAGGGCGATCGGAGCGACTGCAACAACTATAGGGGTATCTCACTTCTGTGTATTGTTGGAAAAGTATTTGCCAGAATTGTTCTGCGCAGACTTCAAGTCCTAGGAGATCAAGTCTACCCCGAATCACAGTGTGGCTTTCGACAGAACCGGTCTACCACTGATATGATATTCTCATTGCGACAAATGCAAGAAAAATGCCGTGAACAGAATCAACCACTGTTTATTGCCTTCATCGACCTCACAAAGGCATTTGATTTGGTCAGTCGTGAGGGTCTGTTCAAGGCACTAAAGAAGATTGGCTGCCCACCAACTCTTCTGTCCATTGTGGAATCGTTCCACACAGGCATGAAGGGTATAATCAAGTTTGATGGTGCAAATTCTGAAGAATTTGAAATCAAGAGTGGAGTTAAGCAAGGTTGTGTACTAGCTCCCACCCTCTTTGGAATATACTTTTCACTTCTACTGAAATATGCATTTCGTGATCAGGATGGTGGTATATACATTCACTCACGCTCAGATGGCGGCCTCTACAATGCTCAGAGATTGAAGGCTAAGACCAAAATTAGGAGGGTACTGATCAGAGAGTTGCTTTTTGCAGATGATGCTGCAGTTACGACCCACTCTGAGGAAGAATTGCAATGTCTACTATCTGCATTCTCCAATGCTTGTTCTGAATTTGGTTTAACAATTAGCAAAAAGAAGACACAGATTATGTCACAAGGTGCACATGAGGTACCATCAATCTTTATTGACGACGCCGAACTAGAGATAGTAGACCATTTTACATATCTAGGATCAGTGGTAAATAGCAAATTATCCCTAGATCAGGAAATCAACATCCGGATTGGTAAGGCAGCAACAACAATGAACAGGTTAAGAAAAAGAGTCTGGGAGAACAGGAAGCTTACTGCCAAAACAAAAGTCCTTGTCTATCAAGCCTGTGTCCTTAGTACTCTTCTCTATGGCAGTGAAACCTGGACAACTTACTCACACCAAGAGAACAATTTAAACAGCTTTCATATGCGGTGTCTGCGAAGAATTCTTGGTATTAAGTGGCAAGACAAAATCACAAATACTGAAGTATTGGAAAGATCAGGTTGTGTGACAGTTTATTCCATGCTCAGTCTTCGTAGACTTAGATGGATAGGACATCTTAGGAGGATGGATGATGGTAGAATACCAAAGGATATCTTTTTTGGTGAATTACAGATGGGTAAGAGATCTCAGGGTCGGCCTCTACTACGATACAAAGATGTGTGTAAGCGGGACATGATTGATACAGGCATTGATAATGCACATTGGGAGCAAGTCGCCGCTGAACGTGTTGCATGGAGGGCAAATATCAGAAATGGAATAAAGTCAAAGGAGAAAATTATTGCAGAAAAGTCACACACCAAGCGTTTGAGACGTAAGATGGTGCATGATGGTGGAAATGACCACGTGTTCACATGCACCCACTGTGAACGGACATTTACAGCGCAAATTGGCCTTATCAGTCACACTCGCTACCGCCATAGTTAAAAGTTATTATGCCTTTTTAAAGCACAAACTATCGTCTGTCAAGACGGCAAGGTGCCAATGGAACATGAAATAGAAGATTTTTTTAGGAAGCTAACATCCGAAATTAAACATATAGACAACAATCAAGAAGCAATACAATTCTTAGTAATGGAAAAACTAAAAGCAACACTCCCAGCCGAATGCGGAAAATATTTAGAAGAACACAAAACAGAACCTATCAAAACCTTACTAGAAAAATGCCGCGAATACTACAACCAAAGTATAAACCTGGTTAAGAACACTCAACAGAAAAATACTGTGAAAGCAACGGCATCTGCAGCCACAGATTGTCAAAACAAACCACAGAAAACAAAACCAGTACTGTGCAAACATTGTAGCACTCCACATACAGCAAATGGAATATGCGATAAGAATCCCACTTATCAAGAATACCTAAATACTATAATAGCACAAAAACTGGGGAAGGTAAATCAAAGGAAATATAGAACAAAATGTCATTTTTGCCTTGCTTATGGCCATAGACGTTTTGAATGTGAGGGAGTAAAAAGAATACAGATAGCAAAAGCAAATGCAGCCATAAACATTACAACAGACAGTTCAGCAAAGAAGTTAAAAAAAGTGAACATCACAGAGATGAAAAGAAGACCAAACACTGCAAATTCAGAACAAACTGAGTTTTACCCATCAGACTTTGTACCATATTTCAATAATGTTGTTAACATCACTCAGCCTCATTCCTTATGTAAAGAGGTCAATACTCAACAAGAAGGTGAGGAAATGAACAAAACCTCAAGACTGTCGTTAGGAAAACTAACATTCCATGAAGGTTACATCAATGAAACAGTATGCACATGTGTACGCGACACAGGGTCCTGTCTTATCGGTCTTCGGAAGACCCTAGCTGATCCTAAAGACTACCTAGATGAGTACATTTATTGCAGAACTGTTTCAGGGACATTAGAGAAATATCCTATGGCATGGGCCAATATAAAATCACCTTTCCTATCAGGCAGAGTAACTTGCGCATTATTAGACAATCCATGTTGTGATTTATTAATTGGAAATGTATTAAATGTGACAGACTACACAGAGTCCAAAACTCACACAGGGCAAAAAGTTAACACCACAACAAGTACTGCCTTAACTACACCACTCATCATACAACAACATGATGAAAAGAACAAAGTACCACACCATACCATCTCAAAACAAGAAAAAACAGAAACTGGTGTGTATCATCACAATAAGAAAGGTGCAGAAAACAAACAGTTCACAACAGTGAGGGAAGATCACAAATCATTATGTGACATACTATACTCCATGTACTCCCTGTTAACTACACACATAACCAAGTGCACACAGTGGATGGTTATAATTGCACTACTCATTGTAAATACAAAACAAATGTCTCCACAGACAGTTTTATTTACACATCATCATGACGCAACACAGATGATATTATTCATGACAAACCAGCAGACTTTGTTATTTATATCATTACTATTGAACCAAATTTTGTTGTTGCCACTGATAAACTCTATGTCGAATCAACTCAGACACATACTTATGCTGAACAATGTAAATCATCAGTTGGTGGAATTACTGACAAAAATCAGCAATAAATTACCCTACATATTTTGGAAAATATACACAAATTGCAAAAACGCATACAAACATGCACGATTACATTTCAAAACTATACATGGTGTATTATTATTTGAACTATTGAATGTATACACACATGTACGAGTGCAGGTTTTGAGATAGCACTCAAAATGATCTCAACATGAAATTTGAAAATCCCCACCCTTCGGAAAATTTTAACCGTAACCCACTTTATATCCTTAGATCCAGTAACTCCAGAGTTGCCTTGTCTGCTGTACGACTCCAGCGCTATGATACTAGCACACTTCATTGTATAGACCAGCATGAAAGGTCCTTCAACGTGAAAGTGTCACCGGCAGAACAGTAAGACTCAACATGTTATTTCAGGTATCAAATAGTAAGATATACCCATATTGACTTTGTTTTCAAACGAGTATCTACAGAATCTACCTTTTGAAATCGACGAACAACGACGACAGCTTCACAAGTACAGACATTCATTTCCGATGATCAGTTTAATGAACCTGATGCCAACCTGCAAAATTATGGCAAAGACAGTCACAGACAGACGCACCATGGCCACACTCAAAATTAAGGCCACTGAACTTAATTCGTGTTTTATACGTGTGAATTCCAGCAATTTTACAGAACAGACTTACAAAGTGTCAAAACTGGGTGGAAAGTGTTAAGCACTATACAGAAGGAAAGACAATATCATGATATACAGAAGACGTTAATAATCGGTTCAGAAAGAAGAAATGCCAAACATTCCAGCACCACAGTGAACATTGAACACGAGTGATGTAATTCCGTGCGCATAACTTTCACAGGACAAGAACGGTATCCTATGTGTGCATAAAGCATCGACGATGTATATTTTATTGTATATGTATTAACTGTATGACATCCAATGTCTAATTTTATTATTATAATACTGTGTATTGTTATAATGTGATATGTACATATGAGCGTAAGTATAGTGGCGAATAGAATAAGTTGTAATGCTGAGAATCAACGCCTGGCAATCCCAATGCGCGAATGTTACCAAACTTGCCTTCGCGTATGCTGGATAGCCCGACGAATGACGCTTAGCAATAGTGATATAGAATTAACATCAGAATATGGTAACCAGAAGGAATATACCAACAGGGTGATGCCAACCAAAGAGATTAATAACAATTCTCCATAACAGTAAACGAGGTGTGCTCAAAAGGGGGAAACAACTCACGGTCCGACATAAGATGAGGTAAGGGGGGACTATGACATACATGAAGTATATTCGAACCATGACCACAACATTGACATAGCGTGCTCATAAAGAATCGACTAGTGTGCATTAAATAGAGACGAGGGGAACCACGTCTGAATAGAGAGAAAATTTAAGAATGCTGTAAGAGAAAGTTGTAGCCTTTTTCGAGGCGTAAACCAATGGAGAATCCTTAAACCAGCATAGCTACAATAACTATGAGATGAGAATGCACAGACAATCGATTGAGAAATATGAACAGAATGTAATGTCACGGAGTGGTGGTTGAATAATATAACGAGGTATGACAAGTAGACCCAACCAGAACATTTGTCAGACCACGACAAAACCTTGAGAGAAACCTCAAATACTGAAAAAGAGAGAACAATATTGGAAGTTAATCTCGGAAAAGATCAGAGCAAAAAGGGACGCAAACGCATACTTATGATCATATAATCCCCTGACAAGGTTAGAAAGAGGAACCAAGAGTAACAACAACAGAATGTGTCACATTTCCAAGAGTAAGTGCCACATTGGTTGTGCGGGGGGGGGGGGGGGGGGGATGTCATGGTCTTATATGACATGTGTAAGGAAGAATGTAAGTGCCGGTATGTAAGCGAGAGTCAGTGTAAGCATAACTGAGGTAAAGGGCAGTAAGAGACACCACGGCTTGGCCAGCGGACGGTCAGGCAAGAAGCCCGTGAACCGAACCACGTGATGTGGGAAGGTCAACGAGGAGAGAGGCAGTGTGTGTGAGGCAGCGATTAGAGACGGACGTGTGGAGATCTAGAGAACGCTAGAACGATAGAACGATAGTGGTTGTGACGGATAGATGGAGATGAACGTTGTGTAGTGTTATTCGAGGAATGTACTAACTGTGATATGTGCGGGATGATGTGAAGTTGTGATTGTGAATGATCATGCGGGCGACAGTGTAAAGATCGCCATTGTGAGCTAGCGTGTGGCTGTTAGTGGTGAACGATTGTTTGAGCGTGAAGTGCGACTATGTTGTCAGCCTGTAATATATTGTAATAAATGATTGTTCAGGAGATAGCTCCTGCCAGTTCCGATTGCATTCATGTGTTATTAGTAGATGTGTCGTAGATGTTGTAATTTGCCTGTCCAAGTCCAGCGAGCTAGACAGAGCTACTAATTAGGACTCTGACAAGAATGTAGTCTTATCTATGGGAGGAGACGGTCCATGGACAGGTTTATTGCTGTAGAATGAAAGTAGGGAGAAGCATGTGTTGCCGTGCGCGGAACTGAGTTTATACTTACCAGTTCAGACCTATCCAGGAAAAAGACTAAAAGACTTGCTAATAAACTAGGAGCATTAATCAATTGGTTAAAAATGTTAGTTGCATGTACTTTACAGGACTTCGCAGTCAATCCGACATATTTTGGCTGTTTGTAATTTTTTGGCAACTTTATGTTCAGTAGTTTACCATTGCTTTATGAACGACCGGAACTCATACCATTGCATAAAAACCAACGCAATGTGGTCTGCTGCCAAATCACCCGCAGCTGTATTTCGAATGCGGGGTTACGAATTGCGTCTGTGACACCCTTCACCACAGAGCCGACAATCAATTGGTAACTACGCAAAATAATCTGACTGAAAGTGAATGACGGGATGACAAGTTCTGACCTCAAGGAGACAACTGGATGGGACAGACATTACGAGATATGAGAATAATATTACAGGAAGCAAGAATGGAATATACGAGACCTGGAAACAAAACACACACACACACACACACACACACACACACACACACACACACACACACAGAGAGAAGAGAGAGAGAGAGAGAAAGAGAGAGCGAGAGAGAGAGAGAGAGAGAGAGAAGAGTGTAACTGATTCAGTGTCAAAGGATAACATGTCGCCAATTGTGACGCTGCATTTGGACAGAAGGGCGATATATCGCCATACTAGGGTCACCGTGTTACTTGTTTTGTTTCGCGGTATCGTCCGTAGATTTCAATGTGTTGTTTCGCGGTATCGTCCGTAGATTTCAATGTGTTGTTTCGCGGTATCGTCCGTAGAGTTCAATGTTTTGTTTCGCGGTATCGTCCGTAGATTTCGATGTTTTGTTTCGCGGTATCGTCCGTAGATTTCAATGTTTTGTTTCGCGGTATCGTCCGTAGATTTCAATGTTTTGTTTCGCGGTATCGTCCGTAGATTTCAATGTTTTGTTTCGCGGTATCGTCCGTAGATTTCGATGTTTTGTTTCGCGGTATCGTCCGTAGATTTCAATGTTTTGTTTCGCGGTATCGTCCGTAGAGTTCAATGTTTTGTTTCGCGGTATCGTCCGTAGAGTTCAATGTTTTGTTTCGTGGTATCGTCCGTAGATTTCAATGTTTTGTTTCGCGGTATCGTCCGTAGAGTTCAATGTTTTGTTTCGCGGTATCGTCCGTAGATTTCAATGTTTTGTTTCGCGGTATCGTCCGTAGATTTCAATGTTTTGTTTCGCGGTATCGTCCGTAGATTTCAATGTTTTCTTTCGCGGTATCGTCCGTAGATTTCAATGCTCGGTGAGCGGAAATTATAATACTTGTTTATTTGATTGTGCACCGTGTTTGGTCCAAACCGAGGTTTTTGTTTGGCACTGAATCAGTTAAAGTCTCGGATGAATAATATGAGGACATGAACGGAGATAGCAAAAGATAGGAGTGCTTGGTGTCGGCCGGATTAGGGACTGTGGCGCAGTGGGGGATAAAGAGCACAAGAGAAAGCGAAGAAAAGGTATCTGTACCTCCACGCGATGCACACTGGGTAGAAACGTAGTGTGGTGAACTAAAGGAGGATCAACCAAGATCTCGGCTGTGATCATGCCTGTCGGGGCCGCAAACTGTGTATACTACCGGTATACAAGAGAATCACAGCAATTCCCCACGACAACGGTATGACAATCAAATCCCAGGCCTTCAACTCATAGCCATGAGAGATAGTGAATATTCTCGGAATAAGTCTGCTGCTTGTTCTATTGCGGCGGAAACTAAGCCATTACCATCCATCTTTAACTCCTTTAAGTCGGTGGGAAATGATCTCTAATCGACAGAGTTCTATAACAACAAAAACATTTCAATAAGTTGTCCGTTTACAAACCACTGTCAATTATTTGTTTTCTTCTTTTTGTTTTAGCCAGCCAAATGCGCTAAATAACATTATCCAGTGGCACCATGGGGTGCTCGAACATCAACTTCTCCTCACCACAATGCTTGACTGCGCAAGTAGATGAAGATGATGATGATGTGTCACGAAATAGCTACCTTCTGATTTGTCGAATTATGAAAATGTGTCACCTTGTTCTATATACTGATATCAAATGATAGAAACTGTAACTTTATAAGAAACTAATGTAATGTATACTTTGCAGTGTATTACTGATATATCAGTGGGTGGATGGGAGAGAGAGAGGGGGAGAGATAGAGAGAGTGGCAGAGAGAGTGGCAGAGAGAAAGAGAGAGAGAAGAGAGAGAGAGAGAGAGAGAGAGAGAGAGAGAGAGAGAGAGAGAGAGAGAGAGAGAGAGAGATAGATGGCTGTTGTGTGTACACACCGAATAATTACCCTGGAGATTTAAAATAGGGAGCTATTGGAGTTGTGAAAAGAAATTGAATGTTATTTCTAAGTGCTATAGTTTAATGAACACTCTATATAATGTTGACGACACAGGGAGGTCAAATCTATGTTCATGTCATATGTTAGGAATATGATCGCTCTTGTTTGTCCTGTCTTTGTTGGCATTTCCAAAGTTTGTTTCGTTTGTTTTACTTCATTCATTCATTCAATCAGTAGCATGTCCTTTGCAGAACCTCGCTCCCATAACAACCTTCCGGAAAACTTCTCGATCACAAGCAAGATGTCCCGCGTCTGATACACCCATCTGGAGATCATCCGCCACATCCTGCACCCATCTTCTCTTTGGCCTTCCTCTTCCTCTCTTCCCAGGCATATACCCTTCCATTATTGTTCTCTCCAAACTGTCGTGACGTTTCAAGTGACCAAAATACTTCAATTTTCTTTGTTTTATCGTCTTTAATAGCCATCCCTCCTCAATATTCAACTCTTGAAGTACGGATTTACTTGACGACGCCAATTGTGAATGACGTCATAGTCTTTATCTCAGACGAAAACTATCGTTTTCTTCTTCCAACTGTTGCCTATCTGTAGAGGGCCTGTATTATATGCTTCCTAAGTGTACATTAAGAAAGATTCACCGGTAAACTCGACTGAAGTTCTTTGCAATGATAAAGGTAAGAATATATTCCCTGTAGGGGTGTCTGGTCAGAATGGCAAATATGCACTAACAAGTGAACGTATGACGGAAGGAAAGTTTGTGGCGATGGAACGACATTTAGGTGGGGTGGGGGAATGTAAAATGGCTATATCCCTTAGAACTTTCTGATCGAATATTTGCCCAGGGCCATTTTGGATCTTATACCTTGTATGGCGTGGATTGTCTTAAGAATTCAATTGTAATCTCACTCCTAACGTAAATATATAAATTTGTTGACTCATTTCTGAAGTAATTTAATGAAATGCATCCTCTCAACATTATGTGGCTGTGCCTAGACTCTGAATTTGCTATGCCCGGCTTCATGGGGATCTTATACTGCCTTTATCTTCCATACTCAGAGGACATGTTCTGGGCATGGGGTGAATTCATGTCATCCTTATAGTATCCTTGTGAACTATAGGATAAAGTCTACCATGGGGATCATCTGAGGGATAATTATTTCTTGGTCTTAAATCTTTTCATCCAGGAATTTCTATTCCCACAAGGTTTGTGTCTTGTTGGACAGACCAGGTATAATGGTGTGATCAAATAGATCTGAAAAGACCAATATTATGTCAGTGGCGGGATGAGTGAGTTAGGAGATCCAATGACCTCCGAAAGTATTCACCTGTTCTTTACTTTTGTTGCAGAAACCTCCTTTTTTATTACAACTGAATGATTACAAATCAAATAGTGATGATGTTTACGTTTCTTTCATGTCTATACAGATGAGTGTAATCAATTTAACATTCTACATGAATTACTGATGTTACAAGAAGGGTCAATTTGTTTTGCCGCCGAGGAATGTGAGGACTCCTGTTTCAAGATAACTATAAATGTAACAGTAATTGAGTGGTCAGAATGATTCCAAAGGTGGATAGCAATAAGTTCTGTTTGAGGTTTACAGTACAACACCCATGCACCACTCATTGACAACATTTTTTTTAATGATGAGTCATCCAATATAACTTTCTTAAAGGCTGAATAGTCACTATCCATGAACTATACAATGTGCTTAATCTACATTGTTCTCCAGTGACATTTATGTACTGAACAGTTTTTGTGTGCAGAGTGTATCTCATTACTGTCTGAGCTATCGTTCCGGATCACATATAATATTTGCTCTTTACAGAATATTGTGTAAACTCATGTGCAGGTGTTTGTTTTCCCCGATTAGTCGTTATGGAATGCTTGTCATATGGTGTTCGTATCTCCCTGCCTCCGTATTTATGTTTCCTTTATAGCTGTGTAATACTTCACGATTTCCCTCTTCACTAGCCTATATTAACTTTAGTATTGATGTTGTGGAGGCAGATGTTAGTCTGTGTGTGTGTGTGTGTGTGTGTGTGTGTGTGTGTGTGTGTGTGTGTGTGCGTGCGTGCGTGCGTGCGTGCGTGCGTGCGTGCGTGCGTGTGTGGTAAACTATATATGAATATCTCTATAAGGTTAAGGGTCGATATGAGATCATATATTTATTGTCACTATAAAAGTATATATCTTCTACTTAATGAAAATCATTAAGGCGCTTATCCCGGAGATCTTCCTGCAGAGGACTACCTGCTGGCTATGATGATGAAGTGAACATCCTCAGGTACGAGTGGTTTGTTCGTGGCCAGAGTTGACTATCACTAGCGGGGTCAGTTGGTCACTGTGAAATGATTCATTTTAATAACATGGCCAGGCTGGTCATGTCTTTGAACTCGCATCCAGGCGAAATTTTTCATGCGCTCCTGGTCGGCGCTGTCTAAAATAGGTACCAGGATGTGACTTGGGAAATAAAAACGGCGGGCATGATACTGACCACATCATCCCTCGAGTGCTGATTGGTCTATAAAAATATGGGGCTTGCAAAATATGGGCGATCCACTCAAGGCGTTTAGAAGGGGATCTTTACGTTTTTGTTTACTTCAAGAGAATGCAAGCAATACAAGATACTCCGTTTATGTTGTTTGTCCATCAAGAATGATGATGACCATTCATTTCATCCAGTGGGGTTGAAAGTATGGAGCAGTGAGTTCTAAGATGGCTGACAAGGTCTATTTTTGGCTCCGAAATGTTCTTTGACAATGTGGGCAAAGAATGCTTGACGTTCCATGAGGAGGAGGATCTCCTGCAGTGGTTTTTCTGTCCAGCCTTTCTTCACAGATCTTGCAGTCCTGGTTGCTTCACGAATGACTGCACCCTTATGTAATGATGTACGCCACGAATTACGGTCTTTAGCAGCAGTCCCCCAGTACTCTTGCCTGCATACCATCATGAAATAGCCGCACTATTTGGACAAACATTTTGAAACAGCTTATTTTGCCATAATCTTCCACTGTCCTTCTCTGCTGACTGTATCAAAAGCCTTGGTAAGGTCAATGAAAGTGGAGAACACTTCAGAGTTCTGTTCCTGACATTTCTCTTGCAGCTGCCTTGCAGTGAATATCATGTCGACAGTTCCTCGTTCTTTTCTGAAGCCACATTGACACTCAGGAAGAAGACCTTGATCGAGATGGGCCGTGAAGCGACTGAGAAGAATTCTGGCGAGTATCTTCCTGCGATTGAGAGCAAGGAGATGCCTCCGTGATTGTCACAGGATTGGCGGTTCCCTTTACATTTTTAAAGGTGGACAATTGACGCGTCCTTGAAATCTTGTGGCATGGTCTTGTTCACCTATATGTTTGTAAAGACTTGGTGAAGCTGTTCTATTAGGACCGACCCACCTGCCTTGAGTCAGTACCAGGCGCCTTTCCACTGGAGAGTTGCTGGATGGCAGATCATCAAGTGTATAATTAGTTGGAGCTTGAGGAAGGCAGTTCATGGTTTCATCATCGAAGAAGGAAGTTGCATTTAAGATGTTGCTAAAATGCTCTGCCCAGAGTTGAAGGATTTTTTTTTTATCGGTGACCAATGTTCCCCCATCTGCAATGAGGAAGAACTGAGGGGAACTATGCCTGATGATGGAGGACCGTAGACCGCTTTTAGTGAGTCGTAGAAGTTTTTCATATCGTGTCTGTCAGCAAAGCCATGAATTTCATCAGCTTTGTTGCTCAGCCAAGAGTCCCGCATGTGCCGAAGTTTCTGCAGCACTACTCTCCGAATGTTATTGAAGGCATTTTTTTTTAATGGTGACTTCGGGCCATTCAAATGTGCCTTGAGGAGAAGATGTTTCTCGGCCAGCAATTGGTTGATGTCTTCAGAATTTTCATCAAACTTCTTTATGCTTTCGGGGGGGGGGGGGGCGGCCTGGATCCAGGATGTCCATAGCAGTGTAGTAAATTATGTCCCTCAGGGCTCTCAACTGTGTTACCGCATCCTGTTTAGCTGCAGCATTTGGCTTGAGGAGGCCTCCCAGCATGTTTTCAAAGGACAGCTGCATTTTTTTGCTGCTTAGGCGGGTGACATTTACCTTTTTTGTGTGTGCATTGTTACCCCATGAGGACGCCGTGGTGGTTTGATGTGTATGTTTATTTTCGAGATAATGAGACAATGATCTGTCCAACATTCGGCACCACACATGGATTTTGTCACTCGAACGTCTTGTCTGTCCCTCCTCCTGACGATGACATAGTCAATGAGGTGCCAGCGTTTCAAGCGAGGGTGCATCCATGATGTTCTATTTCTCGTGGGAAGACAGAACATTATGTTGGTGGTCAGGAGATCGTGTTCGGCACAGGTCTGAAGGAGGAGGAGCCCATTGCTGTTACATTTTCCGACTCCGTACTTTCCAATGATGCCACTCCAAGAGGTGGTGTCCTTGCCTACTCTGGCATTGAAGTCCCCAAGGAGTATAAGTTTGTCTCTTTTGGGAACAGATGTGAATACGTTTTTCGGGTCTTCATAGAACTTGTTTTTGACGTCATCTTCATTTATCATGGTTTCATAGACACTCACGATGATTGCATGCCTCTTTCCTTTCAGCAGGGGTAACTTAATAGTCATAAGCCTGTCGTTTATAGCCTTCGGAAATTCAGCTAGTTTGCCAACCAGGGCCGACTTAATGGCAACTCCCACACCGGATTGGCATCTTTCCTCACTTTTCCTTCCACTCCAGAAAAATGTATAGCCGGCACCTACTTCACAGATTTGGCCTTCATCTGCAAGTCGTGTCTCGCTCAAGGCTGCAATGTAAATGTTGTACCTGCCCAGCTCTCTCCCAATCAGTGCTGTTCGGGTCTCTGGGCCCGACGCACCGTCTCTATCACGTAGGGTGCATACATTCCAAGTTCCGATTATCAAGAGAATATGGTTAGCTCTTTTAGCTTTACCTGTTTTTACTTTGTTTGTATGTCGACCGCAGTATAGAGTACCCACCAACCGCGGATAGCTGTTAGGGTAATGATGGAGCAGACAATGTTTAGGGCACCTTTTCTAGCCCCTTCCTCAAGCTATGGAGGTGAGCAGTGCTTTCCTATGTAACAGTACAATGACACGCCCGCAAGCATTCCATCAGTTAGCCTATTGTGGCTCCTTTCAGGGTGACCCTCGTGTTTCAACTTCATCTTCTTGATGTTATGGCCGGTTGCTCGAATTAGTGGTAGCGCCGTGATTCGTTCACGACAAGTATTTCTTCAGCGTTGTGTGTGTGATATTGACCTTCAGGTGGTAATCCGTAACCCTGTAAACTTACTGCGAACTCAACATTGGAAGAACATAACAACTTCCATCTTGGACGTTTCCAGCATTTATTTCACGCTCCAAAACAAGCAATGAGATCATGAATAACAATTGGAATTATATTCAAAAATAGCATCCTCACGTCATAAAACCTCTTCTAATTGATATTATATTATATGATATTTAACTTCTTCTTCTCGATGTCACCCAGTACGGATCAGCTTCTAAACAACACGTCCTTCTTTGATGGAGACTTGGTCACAACTGTCCTTGTCAACAACCACATTGTTGTTGTTGACAATCTTTCGTCATCTCCCCAATTTCTCTACGTAATTGCTCTTTGGTGCTCTTTCGTGCCCAAATAAGCAGGTACGCTCATTTCCTATCTTTCAGTTCTTGCTAATATTCTTCTCCCGCCAGTATCCTCTTTACCAGGGGCTACTCTGTTACACCTATAGAAGGCTGCTCAGTCACTCAGGGGGCTGCCGAATCCCACTGCTGCTCCGGTCAGTAGAAGACGACCATATGGCCTGAGCCGCCTGTGTGCAGGTCTGCGACTACGACTGCCAGCGTACCCACGCCTGCCGCTTCGCCGCTCGCCCATCGCCACAGGGTTTGAAGGTGATATATGAAGTTGGATGAAGAATGACTTGCGCGATGAACTGGATTAAAGTGAGGAAGAGTTGCGCAATTCGGCGACCTCACTCTCTCGCCAGAGTCCACCTAAGTCCAGTGGCGAGAAAAGCCAAGACGACTGGAGACGATTACAGGTGCAGTGGATGACTAGGGCGCACTACGTGCCTTGCCGTGCTCATTACGTTCCACAACGCTTTGCAGGTAAACCCCGTCTTGCCCGTTGAATCATCAGTGATTTCATCCGCGCAGTCTGCTGAATCCTGTCTTTACATGCTGGGTAGGCATACCCTAGTTCACCGCTTAGTTTGATACCAAATCGGCTACCCAGGTCTGGTTTAGCTAGCCTCTCACAGCTGTTGTCCGGGGGGGGGGGGGGGGGGGGGGTTGTCCGCTGTCGCATGCTGACAGCTACTGGGAGCCACATGCGTGAGCTGGATGTCAGGCTTGGACCAGTGGGGGATGGGTCACTCCTTTTACACAGACAGCATCGATGATGTTTTTTTTAAGAGAGGATAAGATCGACTTCATTGCACCGGGGTTTATTCCATTTAGTGTGATCTCTTTTCCGCAGGGCGGCCTGCTGAAATCGTCACACAGAGCACGAAATCCGTAGTTCCAGCGATGACCCCCGGAGACTCCGTGTGCTGTGAAGGAGATTCTTTACAAACCAAACCAAGGCAAGAATTTGTGGGGTTAAACAAATACCTGATCTCAAGCAACCTATGGGCTGTAAATTTAGGATCAGTCGAACATGACAACAGCCATGTAACATGACGCTAGTATCATTTGTATGTAAGTAAAACTGGTGTACAGTGAACGAACGAACGGACTTTATCTTCAAAGAGTAACAAATTGGGCACGCAGGCCCGTCATACATTCGGCCCTTCCAATCCCTGTCCATTAGTGTACATAATTAAACGGAGTATTAGGTGATGCATGCACGCGGCTCGTGTGTATATGTGTTGTCATTGGAGTGCACAATGTCAGCGCACAAATGCCTTTGAATATAAATGTTATAGACGAGTTCTAAGAATATCTTGCATAAAGAAAAGAACAAATGCATCCATACTTCAAGAACTGAATATTGAAGAAGCTTGGCTATTAAAGACGATAACACAAAGAAACTTTTAATATTTTGGTCACTTGAAATGGCATGGAAGTTTGGAGAGAACAATATTGGAGGAGTATATGCCTGGGAAGAGGGGAAGAGGAAGGCCAAAGAGAAGATGGGTGCAGGATGTGGAGGATGATCTCCAGATGGATGTATCCGATGCGGGACATTTTTGCACGTGATCGAGAAGTTTTCCGAACGGTTGTTATGGGAGCGAGGTTCTGCAAAGGACACGCTACTGGATGAATGAATTGGAAAGCACAGAGCGTCGTTGATGAGAGAGTATCAACAAGGGGTAAATGTGATCTACTTCTGGTGTGCTGAGACTAACGTTAAATGTTACTCTCAGAAAGCAATGGCAAACTACTGAGCGTAATCTTGCCAAGAAATCAACATACAGCTGAAAGATGCTGGTGTTGACAGCGATGTCCTGTAATGGATATGCAAAAGAAAAAAAAATATGTGTTGTAACTAAACTAATTAGATTCTCTGTCTTTTCACTCTGGACGCGTGTAATAGTACGAGCCTGATGTAGGTTGCCATGGCCGCCGCCAAGGCCAGATTTCAAAATGAGGCAATCCGCCATCAAAGAAACAGATATATATAACGTGTGAATCTTGTAAACAAGATATATATAGGACGTGTGAATCTTGTAAACAAACAGATATATATAACGTGTGAATCTTGTAAACAAGATATATATAGGACGTGTGAATCTTGTAAACAAGATATATATAGGACGTGTGAATCTTGTAAACAAACAGATATATATAATGTGTGAATCTTGTAAACAAGATATATATAGGACGTGTGAATCTTGTAAACAAACAGATATATATAACGTGTGAATCTTGTAAACAAGATATATATAGGACGTGTGAATCTTGTAAACAAACAGATATATATAACGTGTGAATCTTGTAAACAAGATATATATAGGACGTGTGAATCTTGTAAACAAACAGATATATATAACGTGTGAATCTTGTAAACAAGATATATATAGGACGTGTGAATCTTGTAAACAAACAGATATATATAACGTGTGAATCTTGTAAACAAGATATATATAGGACGTGTGAATCTTGTAAACAAACAGATATATATAACGTGTGAATCTTGTAAACAAGATATATATAGGACGTGTGAATCTTGTAAACAAACAGATATATATAACGTGTGAATCTTGTAAACAAGATATATATAGGACGTGTGAATCTTGTAAACAAACAGATATATATAACGTGTGAATCTTGTAAACAAACAGATATATATAACGTGTGAATCTTGTAAACAAGATATATATAGGACGTGTGAATCTTGTAAACAAACAGATATATATAACGTGTGAATCTTGTAAACAAGATATATATAGGACGTGTGAATCTTGTAAACAAACAGATATATATAACGTGTGAATCTTGTAAACAAGATATATATAGGACGTGTGAATCTTGTAAACAAACAGATATATATAACGTGTGAATCTTGTAAACAAGATATATATAGGACGTGTGAATCTTGTAAACAAACAGATATATATGACGTGTGAATCTTGTAAACAAACAGATATATATGACGTGTGAATCTTGTAAACAAACAGATATATATAACGTGTGAATCTTGTAAACAAACCGATATATATAACGTGTGAATCTTGTAAACAAACAGATATATATGACGTGTAAATAGTGTAAACATATATATATATATAACGTGTGAATCTTGTAAACAAACAGATATATATGACGTGTAAATAGTGTAAACATATATATATATATATATATATATATATATATATATATATATATATATATATATATATATATATATATATATATATATAACGTGTGAATCTTGTAAACAAACAGATGTATATGACGTGTGAATCTTGTAAACAAACAGGTGTATATGACATGTGACAATACAGGGGACATATTGAAATATTTGTAAGTGAAGTAAATAATAAATGCAGGCTGAGTCAAGAGTATAACAAACGCTGCCTTATACACGGAGGTAGCCATGGCACAGTGATCACGCCGCCAGTCACGTGATCCGTTATTTGGTTCACTAAAGCAAATGTTTTGAGGGTGGAGATTTTTTAGGTTCGCACCCTGTGCGATGCTTCCGGCAGGTCGAAATGTGGAAATATATCGAGCTATATAACCCGGTGCAACGAAATCGATCTTCTTGCTTTTAAACTAGTTAAGGCCTTAAACACTTAGAAACTTTCCTTACAAATAGGTCAAATAAAGGGAGTATTTTAATGACTGTGCAGTGTTTGAAAATATTGCCGGTCCAAGTTTTGTATTCGCCCTTTGTAAAGTTCATCCATCCATCCATCCAGTTTGGGGGGAAAAAGAAACTTTCCACGTTTCAACCATCTTCAGTGGCGTTGGTTATAATCAGTGGCGTGCAAAAAGGTGGGGGAGGGGGGGTGCGACAGTCCCGGGCATCCAACCGGGAGGGGGCATCCAATTTAGGGAGATGGGAAAGCACAGTGCAGTGGGTGGAAAGGAGGAATGAATTAGGGAAAGAACAATTTAGAGGCATCCAATCAAGGGGTTGGCCCCGGGCATCAAAGAACCTCTGCACGCCACTGGCTATAATTGTGGTGGCTCATAGTGCGGTTTGAGTTGTCCTGTTTTTTTTTCCTTGCGCATTAGACTTCCACTGATGTAGGCTTGGCAGGGTTCCTCTATTCCATCATCCTCCATTCCTTCCTTCTCCGACGACATCCTCGATGCTTGTTCCGTTGCTAGTGGATGTACCTGTTCCTACACTAGTTTGCATTATTGTCCTAGTTATTATTTCTTTATTGCACCGGGAAGGTTAACCCGGTCAACAAATGCCCGCAGAAGTCGGATGTGTTGGCCTAACGGCGCAAGAACGCAGCTTTGCTGTAAACAGGCACAACGCAATCACGTCCGAAAAAAAACAACTCCGGATGAACGCAGAAGAAGAATTTATTGGTTTATTGGTTTATCTATTTATTATTATTTTTTATTTTTTTTTTGGTGGTAATATGATAATTAAGCAGCACACTATCTATGTATTCCTGTTTTATCCGTTATCCCTTTCTCTTATATCTTCTGTTTTTCACTGTTGTAGTTGCGTTTGGTGTTTCTTTTTCCTATTGTTTGTCAATTTATTCATGATTGTACTGTGTTCTTTTCTTAGTTATCTCTATTCCTGGCGTATACTGTTTCTCATTGTTTTATTGCCTGTGGCTAGTTGTTTTATGGTTTTGCTGGCATTTTTCTTTAATTCGTTGTATCCTGCTTGTTATACTGTTGTTCAAGCCTTTCTTTGGTTAATTAGTTGTTTATTTCTTTGTTTATTTATTTGTTTAGTTAATTTTGAGGTATTAGTTGGATATTCCGCTTAGTGTCTCCTCCTCGTGAGTGGTTTCTCTGCTGTATGAGGGCGTCGGTTTTCCTCTCGTGTTGTACACGTCCTTGAACTCCCTGTTCCGCTGTTTGCCCCTCCCCCCCCCCTCCCCCCCCCCCACCTTATTGTGTGACAATTTGAGTGGTCGGGTTGATGTTTGTTTACATTGGTCCCCGCTCTGTCTGTTGGTTTCTGTTTTTGCTTTTGTTTTCTAGCGTTGAGCCCCTAGGCAGGGCTCACCTTCTGGTTTGGTTGTCTGTTTTCTTGCGTCTTTGTTCTTGGGTCAAGTTTCCAGCGTAGGAGAGGGACTGCCGCATCTCTCTTGCCCATCGTTAGGGAGGTTTCCAACTGTCTCCTCTTTGTCCAGCGTAGAAGAGGTTTCCTGCGCGTAGTTCTTGTCCATCGTTGGAGAGGTTTCCTACCGTCTCCTCTTTTATCCAGCGTGGGTGGGGTTTCATACGCGTCCCACTTATCCATCGATGGGGAGGTTTCCTGCCGTTTCCACTTGTCCACCGTTGAGGAGGTTTCTCGTCGTCTCCTCTTCCAACCACGTCGGGGAGGGTTCTTTCGCTTCCCTCTTTTCCATCGTTGGAAAGTCTTAAGTTCATGCATCATAATAGGTAAATACAAAACTTGGACCCGCAATATTTTCAAACACTGCACGGTCATTACAAAATGCAGCCTATAGAATAGAAAGGACAGGGGTCTCAATAAAGACATCTACACCATTAACTGATTGTTATTATGCCACGTATCGTCATATCAAACGCAGCTACACCAGTAAGGATTGTTGTTATACCACGTATCGTCACATCAAACGCGCCAATGAAATATCTTTATCGAACGTCCCATGTAGACCAAGGTAGACCAAGAAGACGTTGGAGAGATAATATGTATACAGACCTACAAGCACTTTAAATCAACGACTGGCAAGAGAAGGTCAACCAGAGAGACGAATGGAGACGGATTGTATCTGTAGCAAAGAACCTCAATGGCTCGGAATGCTGAAGAAGAAGAGGAAGAACGTACTATTGGGGATAGCAAGGGTGGTTACTGTGTCTTTGGGATTGTTTGTAATATTACTACTCCTGATTAATATGATCAGGTCAATCACAGCAAAGATAATTGTTTCGCTGTGTTGTACAACACGGTTTCGTCTCTTTCTGTGTATAGGTGGTTCTACATCATGAAAATCGTAAATGCACGTGTGACAGGGACAGAAAGAATGATTCATATACTGTTGATGTTGACGTGTGTTGGAGTGATTGTCAAAAGTTTCTCTCACTGCTGCTCGTCTATCACTAGAAGCAGTCCGAAATTAATAGTCAGCTGTATATGAGAAGAGTGCTACAGTTGTGTTACTCGCCTGTTGAAGGATCTGTTTGGACAGATAGGGATGGTGATATCAGTCAATCATTCCGGATCCGTCTCCACAATATTGGTTAGCTGCTGCAAAGGATCTCCAAATCTGTCTGTCTCTCGCACACACACACACACACACACATATATATATATATATATATATATATATATATATATATATATATATATATATATATATCAGAGTCAGGTCTTAGTCAGATATGACTGAGCTACCGTATGACAGTAGACGGTACTACCTGCTTTCTGTCATCGCCGAATGTTGGGCGGCGCTTACCAAACCCGACACCCCACATTGTGCCAATGGCTTCGGGCGGAAGAGCGCAATTGGGAGGGTACTAGCCTTATCCTGGTGCGAGGAAATACAACCCAAAGACAAAAAAAGTCATGGCAGGGCAGACCAGGCCCTAAGCCATGGTTGGCAGCTGGTCTAGGATCGAAGCTCCGACAGGCAGACAGTTAGAGCATTGCTTTGCTGATCCGGCAGCTTCTGCAGCTTGTCTTGTTCCAGATTATAGGTGTCAACTTTCCTCTGGAGTGAACTAGGCAGGCCGAGAGAGGGATCATGCTGCATGGGCAACACATGGTTACTTTATTTTAGCCACGGCTTTGTGCTATGGAGAGGCAATATATATATATATATATATATATATATATATATATATATATATATATATATATATATATATATATATATATATATATATATATATATATATATATATATATCCATACATGAGTAATTATGCCTTTAGTAGTCTGCCATTGCTTTATTAGCTACCATGCGCCTCGTACCCAAAAAATGAACGCAAAAGCGATGTGCTTCCAGATTGCCATCGGCGGATCTAACACCTCGGCTCGGTATGTCAAGGAACGCTTAAACTGTTTCTCTAACTCCTCCGCCGAAGACTTCAACTCTACACTGTAGTCCCCCAGTAAGATCTGCACACAAAAACCGGGCAAGATAAGTATCCAGCTGTGGACGAAGGGTCCAGCAAACGGACAGCAGAATAGTAATACGTCTACGCTAACGACCTGACAATAAACGAAAGCCATCTTCACAGCTCTGTATCAAATGAAACAACCCACGTGATTACTTCAGCTTGCCTGGCTGACAGCGAGTGTCATTGTCGATAGAAGGCACTTACTTCGCATTACATTCCCTATAGCAGCCATACATCATCATCATCATTAAGTGCCCTGTCAGCTGGCGTAGGTGTTCATGGCTCTCCACAGATCTCGGTCTTTGGTCTTCTGGATCAACTCTGCTGCTGATATTCCTCCGTGCCACCGTCTCAATCCATCCAGCATCATTTCTCTTGGTCTGCCTCTGTCTCTCTTCCCCTCGATCTTTCCAGTTGTCACGATGTTCTCCAATGCCTCTCTTCTCATCACATGACCAAAGAAAGCTGTTTGTCTCTTTCTTATTGTTGTATATAAGTGTTCTAGTTTCATTAGCCTGTTTCAGGCAGTCGTTGTTAGTTACTCTGGCAGTCCAAGGAATTCGCAACATTCGTCTCAGGAACCATATCTTTGTTGCTTCTAATTTCTTCTTAATTTGTTCATTAACATTCCAAGATTCACTGCCATACAGCAAAACTGGTTCTACATAGCATTTCAGCACTCTCTTTCTTACATTCAGTGATAGTGACCTTATTGCATAAGATACTCTTCATTTTCTGAAATGCGGCCTTTGCTTGCCCTATTCTGCTCTTAATCTCTGTTGTACATCTTCCATCTGATGTTATTAATGCCCCTAGGTATCTAAAATTATCCACTCGGTTAAGAATTGTTCCTTCTATTTCTATGTCACATTTTGGTGTCACCATTTTCTTTGATATCACCATTGTTACTGTTTTCTTGATATTCAAGGAGAGTCCTTTCCTTGCACTCTCTGTTACTACAGTGTCCAACAATTGTTGTAGGTCTGTTGATTTATCTGCCACCAATACTGTGTCATCTGCATAGCGTATATTATTTATATTATAACCTCCAACTAGTATTCCTGGCATCTCTTTGATCTCTCTCATTATTACTTCGCTATATAGGGAGAAGAGATCTGGTGACAAGACACATCCCTGTCGTACTCCTAGCTTTATGTGTTCTTAACTACCCTCTTTATTTCCAATTTTAATTGCTGCTACTTGGTTCCAGTAAATATTCTTTATTATTCTTAAATCTTTCCCATCAATGTTGATATCTTCCAACATTTTAATCAGTTCATCATGTTTTACTTTATCAAATGCCTTAGTATAATCTATGAAGCACAAATATATGTCTTTCTGTTTCTCTATTGATCTTTCTATTAGTGTCCGTAATGTATATATTGCATTGTTTGTGCCCTTTCCCTCCACAAATCCATACTGTTCTTCACTAATTTCCATTTTCATTTTCTTTCTGGTTATTCTAATTATGATTCTGAGCAGTAGCTTGGTGATTTGGTTTATGAGGTTAATTGTACGAAAATCTTCACATTCAATTGCTCCTGGTCTTTTTGGTATAGCTATAAATACAGATTTCAGCATATCACTGGGTAAATATCCACTGCTGTAAATATCATTTAACATTTTGGTTAATATATCTGCTCCAAATTCTCCCAATACTTCTAATTCTTCTATTGTGATTTCATCTGGTCCAGCTGTGTTTCCTTTCTTCATATATTTCAGCAGCCATACGCTTGGTGGCAAATATTTAGTGGCCATGATATTGACGCATGTTATGTTTGGGGCTGCATAACTTAACAAACCTGTGCATTTAATTGGAACATATGACCACCGGAGAGATTTGTGGAAAGAGAGATAAAGAAAGACAGCGTGAGAAAACTCTTGATAGTCTTGTGTCATGGCACGGAAGAGAATCACCACGCGAATTGATCCATACCATCGGATATCGCAATTTATGTCGACAAGGCACTTGATGATGATGATGATAATGATGATAAAGGTGATGGTATATTTAACGTCGGCGCTATGGCGAAGGGGTTACAACGCAAATCACCATCCCGCATACAGCGTTCGAAACACAGCTGAGGACGATTTAGAAGCAGACCGCCTGACGCTGGTTTTCATACAATGGTATGAGAGTCGGTCGTTCAGAACACAATGACAAACTACTTAACATAAACTTGCCTAGTAAATCACAAACAGCCAAAAAAGGATGGGGTTGACCGCGACGTCCTGTAAAGGATATGTAACTAACTTTAATACATGTAGCTGAGACGAATGGCCCCGTTCAACCATCGACTGTATCCATTTGGTTCTATTTGGGGTCCTTATTTTGTATCTCGTTCTTCTTTCGTATATGTTGTTGCTTATATCTAGAGTAATTGTGTACCCACCCCGTCATATGTTGCTGTTTCCTTCTGGGATGATTACCGATAGTTGTTTCTCTTGGTGTTCCACCTATTTCACCGTCTTGGGTTGTCTTCGAATCTTCTCGTTCTTCTTTGATTTCGTGTGTCGTCTCGATAGTTCAATCTTGGTGGAGAGCGGAACCGACTCATGACCGCCCTTGCCACTTGTTCTTGGTCTGGGTAGCCGTTTTCATCCAGTGCTAGTTCTTTTTCTGTGTATTCGTCTTCTGTCTAGGTCTTTGCATTTTATGGTTCTGAAGTTTCGTTCTGTGACTTGAGCAGTTCTATTTGTTTTCTTTCTTCTTGGATCTGTATAAGGGTTTCTTCTGTCTTTTGACTCTCTTCTTGAATTTTTGATAGAGTTTCGTCGTCTCAGCCTTTATAGCAGCCATTCGAGCGACATTCTGCTCAATCTTCAGCTGAACTTGCTTCAGTTCGTCCAGGATGGAAAAATGACTCGCATGTGAGTACTTTTCACAGGGCGTGAAAAACACCTGGATTCGCTCGGCAGTAAGCAGGGCGTCTCTTTGAAAGTGATTCTGTGTTGGACCACAGACAAGTGTGGACATGGTCCCGTTGCATGTAGCTATGGCCATAGATTGCGCCGCTACCATATTGTTAGAGTAGTGGTGTTGGTTTCATAAGTGTTAATTGCGTAAATGAACTGTATTATGTTCGTAGACTAATAGAGAGTTGAAAACACCACTTGAGTTGTTACGAGTCGTGTTCTGCCAGTTTATAGTTTGAGAGTACAGAAGTAAAGAGTAACATTTACATGTCATCATTGTCATCAAGTGCCCAGCCAGGTGGCGTAGGTGTTCATGGCTTTCCACATATCTCGGTCTTTTGTGTTCTGGATCAACTCTGCTGATGATATTCCTCCATGCCACCGTCTCAATCCATCCAGCATCATTTCTCTTGGTCCGCCTCTGCCTCTCTTCCCCTCGATCTTTCCAGTTTTCACGATGTTCTTCAGTGTCTATATTCTCATCACATGACCATATTAGTATTCCTCCGATTAGTATTCCTGGATTGTCTTTGATCCCTCTCATTATTACTTCGCAACATTTACATGTAACCAGGTATCATTGTGAGATGTCGACAGCTGTATGTCACCTCAATGTAAAGCCTGAGGAAGTGAACGAGCTATGGAGAAGAATAAACGACAAACCATGGCGTCGAACAGAGAGAAGCCCGGGCAAAATAAAGTCTTCTTACATTGGCCTATATATTTCGACCAGAAAACTGCCCCACATTTCGATCCGTGGCATATTATCAGTGCTATGACACACAACAACTGTTCATGCCGTGGCATACACGCCCGCCTCCAGTGTGGTGGACATCGGTTCAATCCACATTGGAGCCAATTCGACTTTTTTAAACAATAGGATCGGCTCCGAGGTTGGCCCAGCCTAAAATGGATACCAAGAAATGTCTGCGGAAGTACAGGCAGCCAGAATGATGTTGACCACACCAGCCATCGAGTGCGGTTGGTCTATACAGGTATGGGTCTGGCACGGTGTGTCCGATGACCTGACGATGTGTAAAAGATCCCTTTGCTTAAGTCGCTTAAGCATTTAACTACCAGGTCATATTTATTCAAAAGAATACAATAAAATACACAAAACACCTGACACGATGTAATCTATGCATAATGAACAACCCCACTTAGCCACGAGGACCTTTGACCTCTCCTGTTTATTCACACGAGGGGACCTCAAATGAAGACCTTAAAAGTGTGATAGAAATTACAATACCCATGTTATGTTTTTTTAACCTGTCAATATTGTTGTTCAAGAGTGTTCGGAACGTGGCATCACGGTGCAGACGAACGCGGTGACGTTATAAAAACAGTTTAAAGATGGCCGCCCCACTTTTGACATGCACAAAAGAGGAACAGGGTTTTTCTGTCCGTTTTTTTTTTAAAAATCAGCGAAGTGGTGAAACCTATAGAAATTCATCGGCGAATGAGGGTCCAGTAAGGTGTTCCATACCTGTCAGTCCAGCAAGTATATGAGTGGAGTAGGACGTTTCAAAATGGCCTGACTTCTACCACATACATTTTATTTGTCTTTTGGTGAGTGATTAATTGTTTTGATTAGTCTGAGAATGGAAGTAGAGGCAATCACAGCGGCTGTACTGTCTCTTAGCAATATGTAAAGGTTTTACATATTGCCAAAGGACACAGTAAAGCTCTGTCAAAGAAATCAATGCTTTAAAATGTGACGATCATCTCGCAGTAAGTCTTATTGGTCATACGGCGGAGCTATTACTAAGAAAAATTATGAACGGGAAACAAGATTAAACAAACAGCACTCACATGTCGTAATTATAACGGACTCAGATCATAATGAGAAGGGCGGAGACAGGCATGCTTCGTGTTGAGTGGCATGCTTAAGTTTAAAAACGCATAGGAGCAAAGCATTTGTCGAATGTTTTCTCCAGGACATGTTGGTGTGGTGGGAGACGAGCAGGTGGGTAGAATGGCTGGGTCAGCATGATCCCTCTCTCGGCCTGCCTAGTTTACTTCAGAGGAAAGGTGATCCCATTACACGGCAAGTTATAGAAACTGCCGGATCAGCAAAGCAATGTTCGCCTGTCGGATCTTCCATCCTTGACCAAATTCCGACCAAGGCTTAAGGTCTGGTTTGCTCTGCTATATTAAGTCTTCAGGCTGCATTTTCTCGCACTGCGATAAGGCTTGTACCCTCTCAGTTGCGCTCCTCCGCCACAGGACGATACAACAATACAAAACAAATATCATACATACGTCTAGCTAGCTGCTGAGTAAGAGCTCTTGTCAGTTCACCTGCAGTTGAATTACAGCGGCTCTGTTGACGAAACACGCATTGCAATCAACACATAGAAATAACACGTATCAGATAATTTATACTAGCCAAACTATCCATGAAGGTCTTCTCTCTCTCTCTCTCTCTCTCTCTCTCTCTCTCTCTCTCTCTCTCTCTCTCTCTCTCTCTCTCTCTCTCTCTCTCTCTCTCTCTCTCTCACATACACACACACAAACTCACTCTCTCTCTCTTTGTGTGTGTGTATGTGTGTGTGTGTGTATGTGTGTGTATGTATGTGTGTGTGTATGTGTATGTGTGTGTGTGTATGTGTGTATGTGTGTGTGTGTATGTGTGTATGTGTGTGTGTGTGTGTGTAAATTAGTCAGGTCTTAGTCAGATAAGACTGAGCTACTCTATGACAGCAGACGATACTACATGCTTTCTGTTACCGCACGCACACACACACACACACACACACACACACCAAGTTAGACGGCCAGGAATTATTGACTGATATTATATACTGATATTACAGACAACATCAACAGAAATCTGAGGATATATAACAAGTGATGAAATAAAAATACATTGGAAGAAGTGCGCCACAATAGGTTATGCCACATGGCGTTTAGACAGAATGACGTCATCGGAATAGGCGGTGGAAGTCATGTGCGGAGTTTCCCATTCAGACACTAAAGTGGACGTCAACAAGGGAATCCAAGGGGAGTGTGGAGAACGTCAGAGGACGGCAACGGAGGACGCTTCGGGAGAGAAGATCAGGACAGCGGTGTTTTCTATGGGCTCCGTGTTGGAGAGGATAGGATCTGGTTTGGTGCAATCTTCTTAGTGAGCGAGGGAAATCGTCTGTTGTCTCACATTCATACAGTGATGGGACCGGGACAGGAATAACCCTTAGACGAGTTAAACGCGGCTGGTAAATCCTTGGGAAAAGAGCGACCTTCCTAAAGCAATGGCAGAATTCGGGAACTGAGTCTGTATAATTGTATAACCACCCGTCCCCGTCTTCAGGGGCAGGTTATAATATGGAATAGCGTTCTTTGTTGTTCTGCGAGAGCATGTAATAAATGCCTGAAATTGCCGTCGGCTGGTTTGCGTCTGTTTCATCAAGGTGAGCGCTGTTTAGTATTTTGTTATTGAGTACGAGCAACTTTATGTCTTGGAGTGACATGCGTCGGCATGTGTCAAGGCAATGTGGGGGCCCAAATTGAAACAACACAAGAAGAAGAAAAAGAAAAGACGCAAATAGCACAGGGTACATCAACGGTAGACATGCATGATACAATGCTACTGAGTGATAGCATAACGGTAATTAATTGCAAATACCAAGATTTACACAAAGTCAACGAACCCAAACATGAAGAAATAACTGATACTCAAAAACATGGCAATGTGGGGTCTCTAATCCAGAAAGCATCGTGTGGATGTAAACAACGAAGATTCCCGCCATATCGCTAAGTAAACGAGGGAGAATGCACACCAGGATCAATTCCTGAAGCACGATGCAGCACCAAGATCGCTTGTTACGCGCCAACATGGCAGTTGCCTACAGATCATTATCTGCAGGTAAAGTGACTAAATAATTTAATTAAACTAGTCCTTCATAAGTGCCACAGTTTGAGAAGTTTATCAGTGGAAAGAAAGAAATAAAGATTACACTATGCTATATTAACTGATACATACATGGTGCGCACGAGCAGAAACAGATAATGAACATTACGTGTATTTAATAACAGCAAATTATATACTATCTTTTGAGACAATAGTAAATAGTTAAATACGATCATAATATTGTCCAAGTTTGGGAAAGTGAACCACAATACAGTAATGGAGAAGTAAACACAACTGATATATTTGGGTTACGGATCGTTTGAGTCCACACTCGACTTATAATGTGGTGTTGGTACAGAAGAAGGAGGCGTTAGCTTCCTACACGACATTTCCACTCTGTTAACAAAGCAGTGAGTCAAACTTATAATAGGAGAAAGAACACTTACTTTCACGCTTATGACACTGATATAACTACACACAAGGATGGTACGATATTGCCAGTACCCACACATTTAACATACGAGTATCAAGAATAAGGGGACACATATGAAGAGTAAGTTGACACAGTACGCCAGGATGCAAGTAATTTTCAACAACGATCCTCACTGAATCTTCACTACTGTCACATACGAACGAATAAAAGCTAGAGAAAAAGAATTAACTTTGAGACGCGAAAGGATTGCAGCCGAAAAAGAGAATTTGGCTCTGAAGGAACAGGAAAAGATAGCTGAAATGAGAACAGAGTTAACGGCAAGACAGATAACCGCAGACGCAGAGTTAAAGGCAAGACAGATAACTGTAGAGACAGAGTTAAAGGCAAGACAATTAACCGTCGAGACAGAAATCATGCAAAAACGACTCGCACTTGTGGAGGAGAGTCTTGCAAGGGAAACAATGTGGAAGGAGCGTATAAGGCAAATGTATGAAATAAAGGAAAGTAATCACACAGGTAAGGTATCTGCTACAATAGTGGAAGAACCAAACGTCAGAGATTTCGTTCAGAAAGTAACCATCGAACGCAAACCTGACGAGACACTCACAAGTACCCAAACTCAAACGACGCATGAAGAAGAAGAAGAAAATAAAGAAGAAGAAAACACACAATTAAAACAAGTTAGACCAACTGGTAACGAAAATGAGCTAACACAAATGTGTGATAACGCAACAGAAACGAATTGTATAAACCAGGATATGCACGAGACATATGAAACGTGATTATATGTCTTTAAATGGGATCTTTTTGAAACATGCTAAAAAGAGAATAAAACTTACACGCTTTGGTTGTTGCACACAAAAGTTACATGCACAACAAGCGAAGAAACATAGTGTAAACGGGTTCATACAAACAAAAACGCATATCATAAACATGCACACAGAGGTGAAGAAGCATAGCACAAATATACACACAAAAGGCAAGAAATGGATTACATACATACGCACAGAAGTCAAGAAGTGTGTCACAAACGTACATACAGAAGTCATTAGATGTATTACACACATACACGCTGAAGTTAAACAGTATGTCACTAACAGATACACACAATCAAAGAAATACGTTGCGTGCGGCATTGCAATTATCCATTCACAAGTTAAAAGAAGATACACAAGACTGAAAACAATTACATTGTTCCAAGCAACAAAGTTACCATGTACAAATATTGGCATGCGTGCAAAAGAGAGATTCTACAGATTTGAAACAAAGAAAGAAAGAAAGAAAATAAATGAAAGGAAGAATAAAAGAAAACAATAAAGAAAAATAAAATGGGATGAATGTGAAAGTGTTAGGTTCATATCAACACATAGTACACTACAGACACATTAGGGTCTTGTTACTTAGTTATCCCAGACGTCACTGTGTAAAGGTATACTTGTCAGAATTGTTCTCACTATCTTTCTTCACTTAAGTGTGTGAAAATATGTTGGTTCTCTATTCTACAGATAATTGTTCGTAAATATATCGTTATTAGATAACTTAATAATTTTATGAAGAGTATTTGATTAAAATATTTATTATATTTCTGATTTATTATCTTAGAAATCATGAATCTTTGAGATATGATTCTTCACAAAACTGTAGGATCTACAACTCAATTATAATCTTGCCGATACTCTAAATTAACTATAAATATAAATATTTTATTCAATTTATTCAATCCTAGTTTATTATAGTTGTTTGTTCATAGAGTGTTTGGAAATATGTGTTAGATAGCACCGAATTTACTAGCAATACACACACAGATCAACAATTACATATTATTAATGCAAATAGCTAGTTTAAGTAGTTGGATATTTCTGTCAATATATGATTTTGACAGGATGATAAGAAAATTTACATGGAGAGGAACCTATGATGCATGGAGAACTTTGAGAACTTTGACTTGTGTGACTTTCTCCTGTGTCGAGTTTTCACTTGGATGTTTTGTGACTGGGGGTAACTACTTTAAAGGAAAACCGGTGAACACGTATTGTGATAACATTGTATAATATTAGTATGTGTATATAGAGTTAATTTAATGAATTGTCATAATAGTTGATTAGTTAACGTAGTTAGATTAAATACTATGTTAGTATAGTTATATTTTGATCATTGATCGTTAGTTATAATTACTTAATTATGGGTTGTCAATTTTATTGCGATCGCCATTTCCAAGTATAGACACCACTACATATATCATAATACTAGTCCCCTACCTACCCGTTTGATGAGATTAAGATTTACGACATAGCGGTCGGGATAAAAGTCATTGTGTCTACACTGCTATGTGTCAGATTAATTCTCTTGATGAAAAAAAAAAATGATTACATCATTTTAAAAGGGAGGGGGGCATACTGCCACATGGCGTTTAGACAGAATGACGTCATCGGAATAGGCGGTGGAAAGTCATGTGCGGAGTTTCCCATTCAGACACTAAAGTGGACGTCAACAAGGGAATCCAAGGGGTGTGGAGAACGTCAGAGGACGGCAACGGAGGACGCTTCGGGAGAGAAGATCAGGACAGCGGTGTTTTCTATGGGCTCCGTGTTGGAGAGGATAGGATCTGGTTTGGTGCAATCTTCTTAGTGAGCGAGGAAATCGTCTGTTGTCTCACATTCATACAGTGATGGGACCGGGACAGGAATAACCCTTAGACGAGTTAAACGCGGCTGGTAAATCCTTGGGAAAAGAGCGACCTTCCTAAAGCAATGGCAGAATTCGGGAACTGAGTCTGTATAATTGTATAACCACCCGTCCCCGTCTTCAGGGGCAGGTTATAATATGGAATAGCGTTCTTTGTTGTTCTGCGAGAGCATGTAATAAATGCCTGAAATTGCCGTCGGCTGGTTTGCGTCTGTTTCATCAAGGTGAGCGCTGTTTAGTATTTTGTTATTGAGTACGAGCAACTTTATGTCTTGGAGTGACATGCGTCGGCATGTGTCAAGGCAATGTGGGGGCCCAAATTGAAACAACACAAGAAGAAGAAAAAGAAAAGACGCAAATAGCACAGGGTACATCAACGGTAGACATGCATGATACAATGCTACTGAGTGATAGCATAACGGTAATTAATTGCAAATACCAAGATTTACACAAAGTCAACGAACCCAAACATGAAGAAATAACTGATACTCAAAAACAAGGCAATGTGGGGTCTCTAATCCAGAAAGCATCGTGTGGATGTAAACAACGAAGATTCCCGCCATATCGCTAAGTAAACGAGGGAGAATGCACACCAGGATCAATTCCTGAAGCACGATGCAGGCACCAAGATCGCTTGTTACGCGCCAACATGGCAGTTGCCTACAGATCATTATCTGCAGGTAAAGTGACTAAATAATTTAATTAAACTAGTCCTTCATAAGTGCCACAGTTTGAGAAGTTTATCAGTGGAAAGAAAGAAATAAAGATTACACTATGCTATATTAACTGATACATACATGGTGCGCACGAGCAGAAACAGATAATGAACATTACGTGTATTTAATAACAGCAAATTATATACTATCTTTTGAGACAATAGTAAATAGTTAAATACGATCATAATATTGTCCAAGTTTGGGAAAGTGAACCACAATACAGTAATGGAGAAGTAAACACAACTGATATATTTGGGTTACGGATCGTTTGAGTCCACACTCGACTTATAATGTGGTGTTGGTACAGAAGAAGGAGGCGTTAGCTTCCTACACGACATTTCCACTCTGTTAACAAAGCAGTGAGTCAAACTTATAATAGGAGAAAGAACACTTACTTTCACGCTTATGACACTGATATAACTACACACAAGGATGGTACGATATTGCCAGTACCCACACATTTAACATACGAGTATCAAGAATAAGGGGACACATATGAAGAGTAAGTTGACACAGTACGCCAGGATGCAAGTAATTTTCAACAACGATCCTCACTGAATCTTCACTACTGTCACATACGAACGAATAAAAGCTAGAGAAAAAGAATTAACTTTGAGACGCGAAAGGATTGCAGCCGAAAAAGAGAATTTGGCTCTGAAGGAACAGGAAAAGATAGCTGAAATGAGAACAGAGTTAACGGCAAGACAGATAACCGCAGACGCAGAGTTAAAGGCAAGACAGATAACTGTAGAGACAGAGTTAAAGGCAAGACAATTAACCGTCGAGACAGAAATCATGCAAAAACGACTCGCACTTGTGGAGGAGAGTCTTGCAAGGGAAACAATGTGGAAGGAGCGTATAAGGCAAATGTATGAAATAAAGGAAAGTAATCACACAGGTAAGGTATCTGCTACAATAGTGGGAAGAACCAAACGTCAGAGATTTCGTTCAGAAAGTAACCATCGAACGCAAACCTGACGAGACACTCACAAGTACCCAAACTCAAACGACGCATGAAGAAGAAGAAGAAAATAAAGAAGAAGAAAACACACAATTAAAACAAGTTAGACCAACTGGTAACGAAAATGAGCTAACACAAATGTGTGATAACGCAACAGAAACGAATTGTATAAACCAGGATATGCACGAGACATATGAAACGTGATTATATGTCTTTAAATGGGATCTTTTTGAAACATGCTAAAAAGAGAATAAAACTTACACGCTTTGGTTGTTGCACACAAAAGTTACATGCACAACAAGCGAAGAAACATAGTGTAAACGGGTTCATACAAACAAAAACGCATATCATAAACATGCACACAGAGGTGAAGAAGCATAGCACAAATATACACACAAAAGGCAAGAAATGGATTACATACATACGCACAGAAGTCAAGAAGTGTGTCACAAACGTACATACAGAAGTCATTAGATGTATTACACACATACACGCTGAAGTTAAAACAGTATGTCACTAACAGATACACACAATCAAAGAAATACGTTGCGTGCGGCATTGCAAATTATCCATTCACAAGTTAAAGAAGATACACAAGACTGAAAACAATTACATTGTTCCAAGCAACAAAGTTACCATGTAACAAATATTGGCATGCGTGCAAAAGAGAGATTCTACAGATTTGAAACAAAGAAAGAAAGAAAGAAAATAAATGAAAGGAAGAATAAAAGAAAACAATAAAGAAAAATAAAATGGTGATGAATGTGAAAGTGTTAGGTTCATATCAACACATAGTACACTACAGACACATTAGGGTCTTGTTACTTAGTTATCCCAGACGTCACTGTGTAAAGGTATACTTGTCAGAATTGTTCTCACTATCTTTCTTCACTTAAGTGTGTGAAAATATGTTGGTTCTCTATTCTACAGATAATTGTTCGTAAATATATCGTTATTAGATACTTAATAATTTTATGAAGAGTATTTGATTAAAATATTTATTATATTTCTGATTTATTATCTTAGAAATCATGAATCTTTGAGATATGATTCTTCACAAAACTGTAGGATCTACAACTCAATTATAATCTTGCCGATACTCTAAATTAACTATAAATATAAATATTTTATTCAATTTATTCAATCCTAGTTTATTATAGTTGTTTGTTCATAGAGTGTTTGGAAAATATGTGTTAGATAGCACCGAATTTACTAGCAATACACACACAGATCAACAATTACATATTATTAATGCAAATAGCTAGTTTAAGTAGTTGGATATTTCTGTCAATATATGATTTTGACAGGATGATAAGAAAATTTACATGGAGAAGGAACCTATGATGCATGGAGAACTTTGAGAACTTTGACTTGTGTGACTTTTCTCCTGTGTCGAGTTTTCACTTGGATGTTTTGTGACTGGGGGTAACTACTTTAAAGGAAAACCGGTGAACACGTATTGTGATAACATTGTATAATATTAGTATGTGTATATAGAGTTAATTTAATGAATTGTCATAATAGTTGATTAGTTAACGTAGTTAGATTAAATACTATGTTAGTATAGTTATATTTTGATCATTGATCGTTAGTTATAATTACTTAATTATGGGTTGTCAATTTTATTGCGATCGCCATTTCCAAGTATAGACACCACTACATATATCATAATACTAGTCCCCTACCTACCCGTTTGATGAGATTAAGATTTACGACATAGAGGTCGGGATAAAAGTCATTGTGTCTACACTGCTATGTGTCAGATTAATTCTCTTGATGAAAAAAAAAATGATTACATCATTTTAAAAGGGAGGGGGGCATACTGCCACATGGCGTTTAGACAGAATGACGTCATCGGAATAGGCGGTGGAAGTCATGTGCGGAGTTTCCCATTCAGACACTAAAGTGGACGTCAACAAGGGAATCCAAGGGGAGTGTGGAGAACGTCAGAGGACGGCAACGGAGGACGCTTCGGGAGAGAAGATCAGGACAGCGGTGTTTTCTATTGGCTCCGTGTTGGAGAGGATAGGATCTGGTTTGGTGCAATCTTCTTAGTGAGCGAGGAAATCGTCTGTTGTCTCACATTCATACAGTGATGGGACCGGGACAGGAATAACCCTTAGACGAGTTAAACGCGGCTGGTAAATCCTTGGGAAAAGAGCGACCTTCCTAAAGCAATGGCAGAATTCGGGAACTGAGTCTGTATAATTGTATAACCACCCGTCCCCGTCTTCAGGGGCAGGTTATAATATGGAATAGCGTTCTTTGTTGTTCTGCGAGAGCATGTAATAAATGCCTGAAATTGCCGTCGGCTGGTTTGCGTCTGTTTCATCAAGGTGAGCGCTGTTTAGTATTTTGTTATTGAGTACGAGCAACTTTATGTCTTGGAGTGACATGCGTCGGCATGTGTCAAGGCAGGTTACACCCACCACACCCAAGTTAAACAGGGCTATCAAAATGCCAGTGAACAAGGGCCATAAATGCAGCAGATAATATAAATCAATGTCTCTGTCCGTGGTCACGAAACCCATTGTTGGTTTGGTGGGTAAACCGGCCAATGGTAAGCATATACGCGAGCATGGAGAAGGCGCATGCTCAGACAGACAGACAAACAGACGGCAGGCAGGCAGGCAGGCAGATAGACGGCAGACAGGCAGACAGAAAGATAGACAGACGACAGACAGGCGGGCTGGCGGGCAGACAGACAGACGTCAAGCAGATAGACAAACAGACAGGCAGGCAGACAAGCGGGTGGACGAGCATACAGACGGACAACAAACAGACACGTAGATAGGTAGGTCACTTAGGTAGGCAGGTAGGTAGGCATATTTGTAGGTAGCCAGTAGGTAGGTAGGTAGCAGGTAGGTAGGTAGCAGGTAGGTCGGTAGGTACGTTGTTAAGTAGGTAGGTAGGTAGGTACGTTGGTTGGTAGGTAGGTAGGTAGGTAGGTAGGTAGGTAGGTAGACAGACAGACAGGGATACTGGCAGGTATATAGGAAGATTGTCCACACAGAGAAAGACCTTTAACCACGCAATCTTAAGTTCACAACGGGAACGATTGCTCTCTAAAGATAACTATAAACACCCCGTGAAAACAGTACACAAGTACGCACTAATAAACAAACATAACTACCTGGGGCTGGCGATGTGACTTGCGCGGCAGTCGGGAAGTGTAGCAAGTGGCCCACGTGGACGTGCGCGGCCCTTGATATAGACTGTTGGCTGATAACTAGCACCTCGTCACATCAACTATACCTAGCACCTCGTCACATCAACTATATCTGTCTACGCAGCTGTCAACCGGCAGTTAACAGCTTCGATGTGCTTGTTACTGGTTTCCTTCTTCAGAAGACAACGGTAACTACTACTATGTGCTGGCCCCGACATAAGAAGAGACATGTGGGGCCGTTTTGTAACAACTGGTGAGATTAATGAGAAACAGATAACGGGACTCCGAGAGATATTTGGAGGGGGCGGGGGAGAGAGGTTGTGGGAAGAGAGAGAGAGAGAGAGAGAGAGAGAGAGAGAGAGAGAGAGAGAGAGAGAGAGAGAGAGAGAGAGAGAGAGAGACGGGGGAGAGAGAGAGGATTGGGATATACGAGGGGCTTCAAAGAAATCATTTAATGTGTTATATAAATGGCAGTGGCCATGCCATTGTCCCGTAACCTGTCAATATTGTTGTTAAGGATATCAAGAGTGTTAAGCACGTGACAACACGGTGCGGATGAACACGGTGGACTCATATGGATAGTTTAAAGATGGTTGTCCCACTTTTGACATGCGCCAAAGAGGAACAGAGTTCTGTTATCTGTTTTTTCTAATCAGTGATGGGGAGAACCCTATAGAAATTCGTCGGCAAATAAAGGCCCAGTACGGTGATGCATGCCTGTTTAAAACCCCCCCCCCCCCCAAAAAAAAAAAAAGATGCATGCCTGTCAGTCCAGAAAGTGTATCAGTGGAGTGAGGGTTTATCAAACCACCACGGCGCCCTCAAGGGGGTAAATATGCACACACACACACAAACAAAACTAAATGTCACCAGCCTAAACAGCAAAAAAATGCGGCTGTCGTTTGAAAATATGCTGGAAGACCGCCTCAAGCCCAATGATGCAGCTAACCAGGGTGCAGAAACAGAGTGGAGAGCCCTATAGGACATAATTTACAACACTGCTATGGAAATCCTGGGTCCAGCCCCCCCCCCCCCCCCCCCCCCCCCCCCCCCCGAAAGCATAAAAACTGGTTTGATAAAAATTCCGAAGACATCAACCAATTGCTGGCCGAGAAACATCTTCAGCAGAAACTTCGGCACATACGGGACTCCTGGCTGAACAGCAAAGCTGATGAAATTCAAGGCTTTGCTGACAGACATGATATGAAAAACTACGACTCACTGACAGCGGTCTATGGTCCTACATCACCAGGCACCGCTCCCCTCCTCAGTGCAGATGAGGGTACATTGGTCACCGATAAGAAAGAAATCATTCAACGCTGGGCAGAGCATTTCACCAACATCTTAAATGCAACTTCCTTCTTCGTTGATGTAACCATCAACTGCCTTCCGCAAGATCCCACTAATGATACACTTGATGACCTGCCAGCCATAGTGGAAGTAAACAAAGCCATCCAGTAACTCTCCAGGGGCAAGGCACCTGGTCTGACTCCATCCCGGCAGAGATATACAAGGCAGGTGGGCCGATCCTAACAGAGCAGCTTCAGCAAGTCTTTACAAACATATGGGTAAACGAGACCATGCCACAAGATTTCAAGGACGCGTCAATAGTCCACCTTTACAAACGTAAAGGAAACCGCCAATCCTGTGACAACCACCAAGGCATCTCCTTGCTTTCAATTGCAGGGAAGATACTCGCCAGAATTCTTCTCGATCGCCCCACTACCCATCTCGATCAAGGTCTTCTTCATGAGAGTCAATGTGGCTTCAGAAAAGAACGAGGAACTGTTGACATGATTTTCGCTGCAAGGCAGCTGCAAGAGAAATGTCAGAAACAGAACTGCGAAATGTTCTCCACTTTCATTGACCTTACCAAGGCTTTTGATACAGTCAGCAGAGAAGGACTGTGGAAGATTATGGCAAAATTGGCTGTCCACGAAAGTTTGTCCAAATAGTGCGGCTATCTCATGATGGTATGCAGGCAAGAGTATAGGAAAATGGTGAACTGTCTGAGCCCTTTCCTATCACCAATGGAGTGAAGCAAGGATGTGTCCTGGCACCAACACTGTTCAGCCTCATGTTTTTAGCCATGTTGACGAATGCCTTCGAGAACAACGACATTGGAATAGACATCAACTACCGTATGGATGGAAAGTTATTCAATCTCAGAAGGCTGAAAGCTAAAACCAAAATTAACAGCGACACCGTCAGAGAGCTCCTGTTTGCTGATGATTGCGCTCTATATGCAACATATTGTTTCAGCTTTCTCACATGCCTGTGCCAACTTTGGGCTCAATATCAACTTGGAGAAGACTGTAGTTATGTACCAGCCAGCTCCAGGGAATAATCACACTCTGCCGAATATCAAAGTGAATGATCATAGACTAAGTGTTGTGGACAAATTCACCTATCTTGGCAGCACTGTGTCACAAGCTGTCACAATTGATGACGAAGTGAATGCAAGAATCTCCAAGGCCAGTGCGGCCTTTGGCAGACTGTACAAGAATGTATGGGACAGAACTGGAATAAGCCTGCAAACAAAGCTGAAAGTCTACAAAGAAGTTGTATTATCCACACTGCCATATGCTTGTGGAACCTGGACTGTTTATCAGCGACACGCTAGGAAATTAAACTACTTCCACACAGTCTGCCTTAGGAAGCTACTGAAGATTAAATGGCAAGACAAGATCCCAGACACTGAAGTCCTCGTCCATGCCCAGTATCCACATTCTACTAATGAAGAATCAGAATTTCAGGGCTGGTCACTTAACTCGCATGTCAGATCACAGGCTCCCTAAACGAATTTTTTTACGGCGAGTTACGTTGTGGTAAACGCTCCCAAGGCGGTCAGGGGAAACGCTTTAACGACACTCTGAAAATCTCACTGAATGCTTTTGGAATTCATCATGACACATGGGAGACTGCAGCCATAGACCGAAATTCGTGGCGTGCAATATTACGCAAGGGTGCAGTTACGTGTGAGGCAACCAGGACTGCAAGAGCTGTGAAGAAAAGGGAGGACAGAAAAACCACTGCAGGAAATCCTCCTCCAGGAACGTCAAGCATTCTTTGTCCACATTGTCAATGAACATTTCGAGCCAAAATAGGCCTTATCAGCCATCTTATAACTCACGGCTCCATACTTTCAACCCCACTGGATGAAATTAATAGTCATCATCATTCTTGATGGACAAACAACAACAAGTGGAATAGGAAGTTTCAGAACGGCGTGACTTCTGGACAGTGGAGTGACTTCAGAGTGGTTACACACGCTACCAAGAGAATATTTTTTCTACAGGAATCAAAGCACTTTATCGGAGTTGGAGGACACGCTTGCTGAGACCGTAGCGAAGTTTGAAGTACGCTTGCAGGTGCAGTAGCGCAGTGTGTAGCGCGCTTGCTGGAGCAGTAGCGAAGTGTGTAGCACGCTTGCTAGCCGGCCCGGTGGCAGTGTGATTGAATCTCGTTCGAGCCTGGATTTGTATTGTTAATTCATTTAGGTTAGCAGACCGCCGCCAGACTCCAGTCGATACCCAAAATGTCCAGCGAAGTTAGAGCGTCCTGTAAGATGTTGACCACATCACCCATCCTGTGGCGATCGATTTAAATATATAGTTCATAAATAAACAGGCGTGTATTGTTTGGCACTCATAGAAGTAGAAGAGGGAAATAGATAGTAGAGGACGCACTAAACAACATAAGCATTGAAAGCTATAGTTACCGGCCGGAATTCGAACCTGTCACATACAGATGACGACGGCCAAAAAATAAATGTGTTTTTATTTATGAACTGTCTTAGTGGCCGCAAGGGGTTCCACAGCTGATATTTCCGTTAAATACACAAGACTAGTACAATACAAAACTAGTGAGCGTAATCTTGCCAAGAAATCTACAATCAGCTGAAAGATGCTGATGTTGACAGCGATGTTCTGTAAAGGATATGCGAACACACAAAAAAGGTACAATACAACAGCTATGCCTCTTGGTGAGCAAGTGTCCTTTACTGCTACTACAGAACGACAGTTCTCTAGAAGCATCATCGCCTATTGACTTGGTAAGACGAGTAAAGAGGAAAAAGGAAAGAAGGAAGGGAGGAAGAAAGGAAGGACATGACCAGACACTCCTCGTATTTAGTCAACGTTATGAGAACAGAGCCGGCTCTGTGGCGAAGGAAGGAAGGAAGGAAGGGAGGGAGGGAGGAAGGAAGGAAGGACATGACCAGACACTCCTCGTATTTAGTCAACGTTATGAGAACAGAGCCGGCTCTGTGGCGAAGGAAGGAAGGAAGGAAGGGAGGAAGGAAGGAAGGAAGGACATGACCAGACACTCCTCGTATTTAGTCAACGTTATGAGAACAGAGCCGGCTCTGTGGCGAAGGAAGGAAGGGAGGGAGGAAGGAAGGAAGGACATGACCAGACACTCCTCGTATTTAGTCAACGTTATGAGAACAGAGCCGGCTCTGTGGCGAAGGAAGGAAGGAAGGAAGGGAGGGAGGAAGGAAGGAAGGACATGACCAGACACTCCTCGTATTTAGTCAACGTTATGAGAACAGAGCCGGCTCTGTGGCGAAGGAAGGAAGGAAGGAAGGGAGGGAGGAAGGAAGGAAGGACATGACCAGACACTCCTCGTATTTAGTCAACGTTATGAGAACAGAGTCGGCTCTGTGGCGAAGGAAGGAAGGAAGGGAGGGAGGAAGGAAGGAAGGACATGACCAGACACTCCTCGTATTTAGTCAACGTTATGAGAACAGAGCCGGCTCTGTGGCGAAGGAAGGAAGGAAGGAAGGGAGGGGGGAAGGAAGGAAGGACATGACCAGACACTCCTCGTATTTAGTCAACGTTATGAGAACAGAGCCGGCTCTGTGGCGAAGGAAGGAAGGAAGGAAGGGAGGGAGGAAGGAAGGAAGGACATGACCAGACACTCCTCGTATTTAGTCAACGTTATGAGAACAGAGCCGGCTCTGTGGCGAAGGAAGGAAGGGAGGGAGGAAGGAAGGAAGGACATGACCAGACACTCCTCGTATTTATTCAACGTTATGAGAACAGAGCCGGCTCTGTGGCGAAGGAAGGAAGGAAGGGAGGGAGGAAGGAAGGAAGGACATGACCAGACAATCCTCGTATTTAGTCAACGTTATGAGAACAGAGCCGGCTCTGTGGCGAAGGAAGGAAGAAAGGAAGGAAGGGAGGGAGGGAGGAAGGAAGGACATGACCAGACAATCCTCGTATTTAGTCAACGTTATGAGAACAGAGCCGGCTCTGTGGCGAAGGAAGGAAGGAAGGAAGGGAGGGGGGAAGGAAGGAAGGACATGACCAGACACTCCTCGTATTTAGTCAACGTTATGAGAACAGAGCCGGCTCTGTGGCGAAGGAAGGAAGGAAGGAAGGGAGGGAGGAAGGAAGGAAGGACATGACCAGACACTCCTCGTATTTAGTCAACGTTATGAGAACAGAGCCGGCTCTGTGGCGAAGGAAGGAAGAAAGGAAGGAAGGGAGGGAGGGAGGAAGGGAGGACATGACCAGACAATCCTCGTATTTAGTCAACGTTATGAGAACAGAGCCGGCTCTGTGGCGAAGGAAGGAAGGAAGGAAGGGAGGGAGGAAGGAAGGAAGGACATGACCAGACAATCCTCGTATTTAGTCAACGTTATGAGAACAGAGCCGGCTCTGTGGCGAAGGAAGGAAGGAAGGAAGGGAGGGAGGAAGGAAGGAAGGACATGACCAGACAATCCTCGTATTTAGTCAACGTTATGAGAACAGAGCCGGCTCTGTGGCGAAGGAAGGAAGGAAGGAAGGGAGGGAGGAAGGAAGGAAGGACATGACCAGACACTCCTCGTATTTAGTCAACGTTATGAGAACAGAGCCGGCTCTGTGGCGAAGGCGTTACGGGAGCAATTCGTAATTCCGCTTAGCGCATTTGAAACACAGCTGTGGGCGATTTGACAGCAGACCGCCATGCGTCGATTTTCATACAATAGTATGAGTTCCGGTCGCCCAGAAATCAATGGCAAACTACTAGACATAAACTTAAACAGAAATCACAAACAGCCAAACAATGCTGGGGTTTGACCGCGAATGACCCCGATATACAGCTGTTTTACTTATTTATGGGAAGATGAAATCCCCAAAACGTCAAGCCGGAAAAGATGTAGGGTTCCATGGATCGACAGAAGGGATCCATACAGGGTACAATGAGGGAGTTGCACGGAAGATGATCAACAGTTGAACCATTCAACAATACCCACGAAAGTGGATTGTGCAGGAACATCATCAACTGTGCCATCCAGAATGGCATAGGGTGAGAATGATTGATTGCTTAATGCCGATTGTATAGCTCCCTGTATCAAACATACGCCGGTCTCCCTGGCGAAGGAGTTATGGGCGTTGTTCGTAATCCCGTATACTCACATACGAAACACAGCGCTGGTTACTTACGTATGTGAGCCATTCGTTCATAAAACAATGGCAAACTACTGAACGTAAAACTTGCCAAGACATCAACAACGGCTGAGAAATGCTGGTATTGACTGCAGTGAACTATAAAGGGATATGCGAAAAAAAAAAAAAAGCAAACATACTATGTAAACTACTCCTGCCCTTTAAACCCAGCCCCCTACCCCTGCCCGCCCCTCACCTAAATGGGGCATGGGCCATCAACCGACTCCCACCAGGTTGTCCTATAGTGTCTATCTCCTTCCGGTTTCAAGATGGCGACGGACGGTCGTGTTGTTTTGTGTTCGTTAACTTTTTCGCGTAGGGGATGGATTTATTCATCTCTTGCGTGTAATTGGTGTGCCAGGATGTAAAACCAGGAGTTTCTACTCAAGATCTGCGCGGGTGCTACGGAGTTCGTGCATCGAGCGAAGCCATCTTTGAGTGAATTTTCATCAGCGTGTGTGGTTATCAGCAATCTGTGTTTACGTTTTTTCAACATGGCGGAAGAACGTGTTTTTTCCGAGCGGTCAGCAGTCAACATAACGAAGCAGCGTGGTAGCCGCGCAGGGATAAAGAAACAAGGTAAGCGCGGTGGTTTGAGACGTTTTAGACTCAATTGTCACCGTCTAGGACTCAGGAACATCCGTATTCTATATTGGAACTGTGCCAGTGTAAAACAACGGGGCTCTATTTTAGAAACCCTAGTTTACAGGAACGACATTGTAGCACTCCAGGAGACGAGACTGGGCGATCAGCTACTCCTAATTGCCGGCTTCAAATGTTTCTACAACAGACGACATCTGGGAACGGCGATTCTCGTTCGCGACAGCATGGTGGCGTCAGAGCTAGACATGTCCAGTTGGGACAGTGACGATATACAAATACAGGCGTTGAGAGTTCATTCCAGTATACCATTCGTGTTGGTTAATGTTTATGCCCGCAATGCGAGTGTGGACGCCCAGAAGTGGCAGTGCTTAAGTGGCATATTAGGCCACGAGAGAAATGTTATTTTCTGTGGTGACTTCAACGCTAAAGGCAGATCATGGGGAAACACTTCCTCCAATACACAAGGGGAGGAGCTCGAGACTGCACTGGAAACCATCGACCTGGTTTGTATCAACAGTGGCTGTGTCACCAGGACAGCAAGCCGTCCAGGCGATGAGGACAGTGCTATTGATCTGACGCTAGTTTCACCTTCACTCACTACAGTGTGTAGATGGGGTGTCCTAGGACACCATGGCAGCGACCACCACCCTTGCAGCATATTGGTGGAGAAAGGCAAAACCAGGCAGCACAAGCTAAAGGTAAAGACGTTCCAGTATGACAGTACAGGGAAAGATGTGGTGAGTAAAATAAGACGTGACAAGCGCAGAACGTTTCAGGGCAGGAAAAAAAGCTGGGAGCAGCCACCGTGGTGGAGTTTCGAGGTGGAGAAGGCTTTGGTGGATAAGCGTAGTGCTGTAAGGAGATGGCAAAATGCCAAGAAGAACAGAGCTGGTCATCCTAGTCCCTGCTTGCACTTAGAAAGAGAGATGCACACAAAAGTAAGCTATTTCAAAAAACTGGTCAAGGTGGTTAAAAGCGAAAAATGGGCAGAGGTGTGTCAAAGAGTAAGCACAGACAAGTCACTGAAATTGTTCTGGCGACTACATAAAAGCATGAGTGGTGTAGTCAAGAATAAGAGCATTTCAGACTTCCAAGGTGCTGACCTCACCTGGCAGAGGACTGACGAGGACAAGGGCAAAGCCCTCTTTGAACGCTACCTTGAGCAGGGCAACCAGACAGACATGGGAGGCCGAAATCTGGCCAAGGAGGTCACCTCAGACAGATGCAAGGCCCAGAACACTTCGGAGGAAGACACAGTGACAGTGAAAGAAATCAAGGACTGTGCTTCGACGTTCAAATAACAGTACTCCAGGTCCTGATGGCATAAGATACGACGACATAAATAGGTGTACCGACAATGAGCTAGAGAAACTAGCAGACATGTACAACAACAGTATAGGGAGTGCGAGCATCAAGGAGGAATGGTTACACAGCTATCTGATTCCCTTGCCGAAGCCTGACAAAGACCACAAAAAATTCAGGGATATCGAATTATAACCATGCAGAATACAATAGGCAAGCTGCTGGAGAAGGTAATTGCCAGGAAAATATCAAGCCAACTAGAGAGGCAAGGTGTTTTCCCACCTACCCTGGGTGGGTACCGTCCAAAAAGAGAAACCTGGACCAATGCAGCAGTCTTTGCCCATGATGTCTATGAAGGTTTCCACTCAGGCACTGAAACCGTTGCTGCAGCGATTGATCTTGAGGACGCATACAACAGAGTACCACTGGATTTTTTAATGTTTCAGCTTCTTGAACTAAACGTAAGTCCATTCCTCCTTAGTTGGATCGCTGCAGCCCTCTACGAACGGAAAGTAGTTTTTAGATGTGGCAGTTGGACTTCGGAACCAACAACAATATATCCTGGCCTACCACAGGGATCACCATTATCTCCGGTACTGTTCAACGCCTACACAGTGAGAATCACCAGTGAGCAGATCACTGGACCTGGCAGGACATTGTCGTATGCCGATGATGTTTTAGTGTATCGTCAGGGTAAGGATAGAGAGGAGGTTGCTGTGGAACTACAAACCGAACTCAATCGCATAAGTACTTGGTGTGATGAAGCTGGGGCAATGGTCAACCCAACAAAGGCAACAGTGACTTGGTTCTCGTTGAATAATCATATTGTCAACAATCCAACACCAACTGTAATGCTGTGTTCAGAGACGGTGGAAAGAACGCAGGCAATGAATTACCTGGGGATACGGTTTGATCGAAGCCTTGCTTATAATGTGCACATAGACCAGGTGATAACAAAGGCCAAGCGGGGTTTGGCAGCGATGCGGGTGATGGCGGCAGCAAACTGTGAGCAGCGCCATCTATGTCTTCTGTACGAGGGGCTGGTCATGTCTGTTTTGGAGTATGCAATGGCAATCCTGACTCTCAGCCATAAGCAGATAGAAAGGATGGAAAGGATACAGAATGAAGCTATGCGCATTATTCTTGGATGTACAAGAGATACAGCATGCAGGGCGATGCGCTACCTTCTTGATTTTCCAACCATTGAAGAGAGAATACAAGTTTGCAGGGCACGCGCCTACCTCAGAATTAACGCAAACACACAACATCCACTGCATAGTGAAATTAGGAAGGTGAAGGGCAGCAGGTTAAAAAGAGGACGGTCGTGGATGGGTCAAGCCGAAGACATTCTTCAACAGGTGTGTTCACTTGAGGACTTAGAACCTGGCGAGGAGTGGGTGCAAGTGCCAACAGACTTCTGCACATCCTTTTCAGTTTGCATCCAATTAGATAGAAAATGCAGACAAGAAAATCCGGCTGCTGTTGAGGCTGAAGTACAAGCGTTGATTTTCGAGAATTCGCTAGACAGTGACGCGGTCATCTACACAGATGGGTCGGTCGTCCGACATGTGAGAAGCTCATGGGCCTTTACAGCTCGGGCCGGAGGGAGAATTGTGAAGGAGGACTCTGGTGCTTTCACTGAAACCACAAGTAGCCTGACCATGGAAGTCATGGCAGTAAGTAAAGCAATAACATGGCTCGAGACACAGACATTCACTAGGGCTTGTTTCCTTAGCGACTCAATGAACATGATCAAGAGGATAGAGGAGGGGTCGATCCGAAGAGAATGGCTGCTGCCTCTGAAGCGGTCTCGGCTGGCAAAGATTAGTTTCATCTTCGTGCCAGGTCATGCGGGAGTACAAGGAAATGAGCGGGCTGACAAGCTTGCAGGGGAGGCTACTGTGGAGGGCGGACGCGCCATGGACCAGGCTGACATTCTGAATGCTCTTCGAGAAGTGAGACTTTTGCGAGAACCAAGTGATGACTGTGAATCTACTGTACCAGTACAGCAAAGGGACGATGGACTATCAACAACTCCAAGACGGTTCCAGTTCTAGGTTGCTTTATTCAGAATCAAGCCAGATGTTACTCAGTTAAATCATACGTCCATCTCTTCTTAGTCCCCGAAGTTCACTGATCCGTTACCACAAACTACGTCACGACTTGAGCATCCTTCTTCCCATTCTACCCTGATGCTCAAGCGTGCTGTAGTTTTGCCCACCCCATATACACTTACTGCTACACCTTCCTATGTATTCTAAAGACTTTTTCCCTTAAAAAGTCTTTACTCCCAATCCCCCTACTCTATTCCCTCTCTTTCCTTACTTCCCACAGCCCCTCTAATCTTCCCCAAAGCAACTTTATTTTAAGTAAAACAATCTGTTCGTAACTCTTTCCCCTGCCATATAGTAATCCACTATATATTTCTTGTTTATTCTTGGCCCCTCAAGGTTCCTATAGAAAATATACATATCATAAGAACAGCTCGTATAAATCGTTATCGTATACTTGACACTATGAAATTCTTCACTCTTTCACAACACAGGATGGACAACAACAATGTAGTTAGAAAAAGCAAAGAAGGGGTGCGCACCCAGTGAAAAGCATAAAGAATGAATAGTCAACATGATCACATTTACATAAAGTAATGAATAGTCAACACAATCACATTTACCTCCCTTGCCAATAAAAAAATTTTTGTAAAATAATTTTTTAAAATACATCTTATGAAATAGATCTTTGCTCTCTATAAATCAAGTTGACATAAGTTTTCTCAACATTTATATATTCAACATTTATATTGCCATCCACAATCTTGTCTATATTTCCGTTACCTCATCTTTTACCACAAGCCAATGTTCATATTCCATGAACATTTTAAATTTAATTTAACGCTGGTTTTTCACAGCTCCTATATCTTGCCCCCTCACATCCCATAATCTGCTTCTTTGTCCACCTATATATATACCCCCGGTTATATGCTGCCATTCACAGTCTCCCCTCCAACCTTATATCTTCATGCCGATTTTCACAGCAAAGAGAATGTGTCTCTCTATTAGCCCTTAGTAGTTTTATTAACTCTTTTCTGAACAAAGGGTCTTAAATAAAACCCCATATATTTTCTTTATTCTAGCCAACACCATAACTATTTAGAAATTAAATTTACTTAATTAAATTTATAACATATTTACTAACAAGGTAACCTAATACACAAAACAACTTAATCAAATTATGAGTTAAGCGAAATAAAATCAAAACAAGACATCATACCCCCCAACTTATTCAAAGAAAAACACATTTTAAAATAATATTACATGCATCTTATCAAATCAGAAGAAAATATTCTATTATTACCTATCACTATTGGTCTCTTTTACGGACCAATAGTTTGTATGCAAAAGTCTAGGAACACAATAATCCTATTCAAATAACAACAAGCATTTCACAGGACCAAATCAAGCAAAAAAAAACATATTATATATGAGACATCAAAAACTCAGACTCAATAAAACAATCAAATAATAACAATCATTTTACAGGACCAACTCAAGCAAAAAAAAACATATTATATATGAGACATCAAAAACTCAGACTCAATAAAACAATTGTCTTCTCGCTCAAGAGAAGGTTTTCAAAAAAAATATAACTCCCTTAAAATTAACTACGTACAGTGGCCCATCAACATTGGCCTCCTATACGAACTAATGTAACACATATCATTCCACTATTTCTATAACCGAGAAAACAAAACACTTCACTGCCACGTATGTATATCTGTTAACTACAGACCAATTTCTTAACTTAGAACAAAAAAATCACTAACCAGCAATGACCGTACTATCATTGATTCTCTCCCCTCACAATTTTCTATCTTTTTCCAGCCTAACTTCTAACACATCACAATTATCATCTTAAGCAAGCACTGTAACTACAGGTTAACTCATTTTATCTATTACTAATGTGGCGATTATCCCAATGTCATCTCAATGTACCAGCCGTCATCTATCTACTAATTAACCTGTGGCTCGGCACACCAATTGTTTCCCTTGGATTTGTACCAACCATCACTACAATTTCTTAATTATTACCGTTAACCACGACATTTCTAGCACCAACAAAAAACTGTCTATCTACTATAGAGCACATCCACCTGCTGTACCTTTATCCAACTTGTCTATCTACAAAAACTCATGAAGTTGAAACATAAAATCAACCAGCAATTCCATCACAGAGAGGAAAAAATATATGCCTCACTCGAACCTACCTCTATATTAGTTATCTCAATGCTTAACTACTCCTCAAGACCATTTATGAAAAGTATCTATAGAAGCCTTTTCCATTTCCAGCGTTTCATATACTTCATCAAATATTTCCTTTTCACATCATGAAACTTATATCTTGCCATCTGCAGTATTTTCTAATCATTTACTTCTTACGTTTCCAGTTCTTCAATAACTCCAAGTTTCTTTGAATAAGTGCTATCTCCACATCAATATCATCTTCTTCGTATAACTTATTAGTTTCTTCCATACTACTATTTGATTCTGACTTTTCATCCATTTCCTCTTCATCACCTGTATGTCTCTCGCTAGCAGCCGCTAATCTCTTCCGTTCAATATCCCATCTAATTTGTCTGTCACTATTTCTTAAGGACCTTTCTAGTAGAGGCATATCTTCACCGCTTGTTGAATAATCTCTAATTCTCCTCTGTCTTTTCACCTCTCTTTCTCTTTGTCTATCCACTCTTCTTTTCGTTGCTTGTCTAGTATTCTTAAATGGAGCACCTGTTTCCTCTTCCATAGATTCTATACTATCATAATGACTCTCATTCACTTTTTCTTCTTCTATCGTTTTCGGTATTGTCTGTTCTTGAGTATCACCGTCAACTGGAGTTGTTATTGACTGATTTTGTGCTGTATCTTTTCTAAAACCTGGGGTTATTGTAGTTCTCCTGACGACTTGTTCATCTAAGTATCCGGTGTCTGAATAACAATTATTATTATAATTATCATTTCCCTTCTCATCATCATCTCTTCTTAAGTGTTCCACGTGTGCCCTTGCCACATGTCCCGTGATCTGGTTCTTAATACTATACGATACATTTCCTAGCTTTTCTAAAACGTAATAACCTGGGACCCAACGAGCATCAAACTTAGAGTTCCTTCTATGTTTCTTGTAATAAACTCTATCACCTACTTTAAACTCCTGCAATTTTGTATTCACGTTCTTGTACTTTTTCTGTCTTTCCCTAGCTTTAATTATATTATTCTTTAATCTTACGTGTGCCTTATGCATTTCCTGTATGATGGTCTCTTGAAAGTCTTCCCCCATATACTTCCGTCTTGGTTTTAACAGATTATCTATAGGTAGTACTGGTTCTCTCCCATGTATTAAATAGAATGGTGAAAATCCCGTGCTCTCATTTTGATTTGTGCTGGTCCCAAGAATAAATTCCAATCTTTTTCATGTTCATCGACGATCTTTGCTATGATATCATACAATGTCCTATGTTGACGTTCGTTCCTAGCATTTGAAGAAGGTCTATAGTATGAGGTCTTTGTATGTTTTATATTCAAATCTTTTAATAACTTTTCGAACTTTTTATTTACAAATTCCCTACCATTATCCGTAAGAATACTTTGTGGGCAACCAAATCTTGGTACGAACTCTTGTAAAAAAATATTAATGACAGTATCTGCGCTCTTATCTGGGATTGCATAAACTTCTGGCCAAAGACTGTAGACGTCAACTATATGAATTAAATACACGTTTCCTGACAATGTTCTAGGGTGAGGACCCGATATATCTAAACTAATTTTTTGCATAGGAAACTGAGGAATATCTGTATCTTGTAAAGGACACTTAATTGTTTTCATATTCCTTAACCTGCATCTTTCACACGTATCTACATATTTGCAAGCAGATCTGAACAAGTTCGGCCAATAATATTTACTCGTAATTGCTTTCACCAATTTATCACGCCCGAGATGACCATTCTCATCATGATATGCTTTTAACACTTCATTTTCTAAATGTTTTGGAATATATTTTCTTAGCTGTTCGTTCCTTTCACACATATAATATAACTGTTCGTCCTCTTGTAAAACTAAATAATTCTTCTTATATTTGTTCTCCTCCGTTTCTTTTAATTTCTGTTTTATTTGTAAGACTTTTGGATCTAATTCTTGTTCTTCTTTCATATTAAACTGTGCTAAGTGTGGGTCTTCTGCTCTAGGTTCAGACTCTTGATCCGATGGTAAACTCTCAAACTCTTCTCTATTTATTATGGCAGAATCTAATATATTTACTTGCCAGTTTCGGTCGTCGATCTCTGGTTCACCTTCATCTTCTGTGTCTCCTGATGACTGTGGATACGGAACCCTAGACAATAAATCAGCACATGTGTTAATCCTACCTGGAATGTATTCCATTTTCGTATTGTATCCCTGTAGATTCAATGCCCACGTCTGTATCTTCCTGTTCTGCACTGGAGCTTCTAACAGAGATTTTAAAGGCATATGGTCAGTTCTAATAACAAAATTTGCGTTATGTAAGTAGTAATTTAGTTTTTGGAGAGCATAATGAATAGCATACGCCTCCTTCTCAATGGTCGCCCATTTTCGTTGAGATCTGCTAAGTTTATGAGACAAGAAATAAATTGGCCTTTCATTTTTAACCCCTGGTATTCCAGATTCTTTTCCTTCATATGGTTGAACCAAACATGCTCCTATAGCATTGTCCGAAGCATCTGTATATAGTATTAACTGTTTATTCAAGTCTGGATGCGTCAATAGTGGTACTAGTGTTAAACTGTTTTTTAAAAATTCGAACGCTTTTTGACACTCATCATCCCATTTAAATCTAGCGTATTTGCCCGTTAAATTAACAATTGGCTCTGCTATTTTAGAAAACCCTGGGACAAAGCGCCTATAATACCCACAGGTTCCTATAAACGCACGCACTTCTTTTACGTTAGTTGGAGGAGGTAATTCTTTAATAACCTTTATCTTGTCTTGGTCTGGTTTAATTCCGTCTCTATTTATAATATACCCTAAATATTTTGTTTCTGTCTTTAAAAACTGGCATTTACTAAGCTTCAACTTAACATCATGTACTCTTAATCTGTCGAATACTAATCTAATATGTTTTAAATGATCATCCACATCCCCTGCCGTAAATATCAGAATGTCGTCTATGTATGCTAATGCAAACTTTTGCATACCCTCTAATACCTCATTTATAACAGCATGTAGTGAGAAGGGGCCGTTCGAACCCCGAATGGCATTCGTAAGAATTCGTAAGAACCCATATGAGTACAGAAAGCACTTTTCTTTTGAGCGTCCTCCGACATCGGGATACACCAGAATCCTGATCTTGCGTCTAGTGTCGTGAAAAATGTGGAGCCATTAAGCAACCCCAAAATATCATCAATCACCGGCAGTGGGTACGCTACATTCTTAGTGATTTTGTTCAACGCCCTGTAGTCACAACAGAATCGATGTGAACCATCAGGTTTGGTCACGATTACTATCGGAGATGACCATTCTGACTTCGATCTTGTTATTATCCCTGCTTTCAACATGTCTTCTATTGCTTTTTCGACAATTTCTCTATTTCTTAAGGGAGTTCTATATGGTTTTAAACTAATTGGTGGATGATCTCCCGTATCTATTTCCATTGTAACTGTTTTTGTCCTACCCAATTCTAAATCATTAATTGCAAATACATCCTGATTTTCCTTTATAAGTTGTTCTAATACTTCCTTATTTTCTGGTGGCGCTTTTAACTGTGCCAACAATTCTTGTTCCCTTGTCATTTTGTCTAGTGAATGTATTTGGGCTGTCTTTCTTCTGGATGGATGGATCAATTCATCCATTTGTACGTTCCCTCTTCTTCCGCGTCCGCGTCTGTTATTAACTCTTTCACTAGAAGTTTCTGAATAATTTGTTCCCGACATTTCTACTCTATCCGTTGCCAATATATCACTAACGTTATGTTCTAGTTTGGCTATTACACATCCTCTGTATAATTTGATTTCTCTACCTGTGTTGTTAATAATCATCACTGGGAAGGTTAAGTGTTTGTCTAAGGATATTATTCCATCCGGAACTTCAAGACCAGGCTCATCAATAACTTCCTTTTGCAACTCAGTGATTCTAACTGTGTGTCCTGCCACATAATATGGGTTTCTCTTTATCTTCGCTTGTATCAAATTAACCGACTGTGGTTTTAACGTCGTGGACATTTTAATTCTAACTAGTGCCGATATATGCATGTCTTCTTCCATATCTACATACACGTCCTTGAATTTTAATTTGTGTAAATCAAAGAGAAGTCTTACTCCGTTTTTTATTAAAAACTCTCTTCCTATAAGCATGTTTCTATTTAAATCTTTCACTACATGAAAAAGATGTCTTACATTGATCCCCCCTAATTTAAAATTGATCATTGTCTGTCCAATTACTTGTAAATTCTGTCCTGTAACAGAGTGAAGATTATTATAACTCTTAAATATTCTACTATTTCTCATTATTTTATATAAAAAGCTTTCTTTAATCACACTAACCTGAGCTCCTGAATCAATTAATGTACGAACTCTATATTTTCCTATTTCTATTATACATGAGCTATGATCTGTTTTATTTTCTTTAAACTGTTTGATTTCATCTAGTTGAAAGTATTCTCTACTCGTCCTACTATGCCTGTTATTAACATATTCTCTAAACCTTGGGACCTTATTATTTTCCCTCCTACTACAGGTCCTATTTAATAGGTAGGGCGCCGGTTTTCCTGCGTTCTTGTACCTGTAAAATTCCTGTGTCTATCTTCAACATTCCTATTCAACGTTCTATTTCCATTTCTACTTTGTGTATTCGACTGGGCACGCCTGTTATCACAAAAACGAGAAACATGTCCGCGTTGTCCACAAAACCAACAGACTATATTTGTGTTGTTCGTTCTACCTACTGTCTCACTTGTAGGATACCTTATTTGTCTTCTTTCACCATAAGCACTTCTATTACTACCTTGTACTGTCTGAATACCTCCTCTCCTATTCCATCCGAACCTTGTTTGTCCTATCTCCATAGGCTCCTCAATCCTGTCTTCTCGACTAGTTCCTATTTCTCGTCCTGTTCTCAATCTAAATCTACGTCTCAAATTTTCTTCTTGTACTGCAATATCTACAGCTTGTGATAACCTCTCAGGGTTTTCTCTCATCAGCTTAAATTTCAATCCATCGGATTTTATGCCATCTACAAAAATCCCGACTAACATCCTCTCCACTTCCTCTCCTCGTACATTCTGTCCTAAGAATGCTTCTTCAGCCAGGTTAATCAACCTATCACTGAACAATTGTACCGTCTCTCCAGTGTTCTGTTTAGACTGTCTCAACACCGAAAACGCATGTTGTGGATCCGTTATTTCCGCGTACTTATGTGCTAGGTCGTCTTTGAACTGCTCCCATGTCTCATCTACTCTAGCCTCTAACTTTCTTCTGATATGATCCGAAACCGGTTCTGTTGCCGCTTGATAAGCAAGTCTCATTTTCTCTTCATCTGATGCAGACACCAAATATGCATATTTCTCTATGGAAGTTATCCATTTCTTAAACTCTCTGGCCTGTCCACTAAACTTTACAATTTCAGTTGCCATTCCCTGTTGTTTGATGACCGTATGAAGTCTACCTACCGCTGTTCCTACCCCCGTCAAAACTTGTGCCAATGAATCTTGTTCCGTCATGCTGAAATATTTACAGTTATTCAAGCAAAAAAAACAATCAATACTTATTAATATGCAGTCTTAAATTAGCCAAAGGATGTTATCTTTCTGCTGAAATTCAATAATTTTCTATCTAATAGAAAAATTTAATTACATTACCCCTGTTCCCGTTGAACCAAATTTTCCAATCGAACACTAAGTCCTTGACGTCTCTTCCCTTGTATGCCGAGACTGAGAAGCACGATATCTGGTACTCGAGTACTTGAACCAAGATCGACAAAGCGGCTTCAGTAAGGATCAAAAACGCTCGACTGGGCGCGACAAGACAGTAAAGAACGATTGAACGTATCAGCCACCCAGGGACGGGCTCTTGAAACACGGCAAGGAACGATAGAACGTATCAGCCACCCAGGGACGGGCTCTTGAAACACGGCAAGGAACGATTGTGATCAGAGGACAGCACTGGCCAGCCCTCTGAAATCAGCAATGAACGATAGTCAGCTTCTTAAAACAATCGACAATGTAGAGCAGCGGCTGACTGATTTGACAAAGCGGCTCTCTCACACAACAGAGTCCGGAGACGACTTGACAACTGCTCAATTGTCTCGATAACGATCTAAGAACGGCCTGGACTTCACCACCAGTAAAGCTCGAACATGACTTAAGAGCGGCCTGGACTTCACCACCAGTAGAGCTCGAACATGACTTAAGAGCGGCCTGGACTTCACCACCAGTAGAGCTCGAACATGACTTGAGAACGGACTTCACTATCGCCTGAGGACATCAAAGGTTAATCTGTTCCTGTGCCAGTTTAGATCGGGCATTTTGAAAAACTTTCTGCAGTCCGTTCAGCAACAATCTGACAACGTGCTAATGTCTTATTGGCACCGCATTTTCCCCACAAACGCCGTACGAATTAGTAGCTGCATCAAATATAGTGGCCTAGTACATAGCGGTACCGCGACAACTGAACTATTCGTCCTGGTCTGGGCAACAATTCTGTACTGTACCAGTACAGCAAAGGGACGATGGACTATCAACAACTCCAAGACGGTTCCAGTTCTAGGTTGCTTTATTCAGAATCAAGCCAGATGTTACTCAGTTAAATCATACGTCCATCTCTTCTTAGTCCCCGAAGTTCACTGATCCGTTACCACAAACTACGTCACGACTTGAGCATCCTTCTTCCCATTCTACCCTGATGCTCAAGCGTGCTGTAGTTTTGCCCACCCCATATACACTTACTGCTACACTACAACCATGGCCAGACTGCAGGAGCAGCAAATTAAAAGAGGGGTGGCCAAACAAGAACACTACGCAGGAAGCCAAAGAAGATTGATAAACCAACACAGAACTGGTGTCGTTAGCCGCTACACGCTGCGGGATTTGCTGAGGAGGGGATCCGAGCACTTATGGACTGAATGGTTCGATGTGCAACGAGGATGATCTGTCGACTAACTAACTAACTAACTAACTATCTCCTACAGCTCCCACCAGGTAGTCCTATATTTTCTACCTCCTACAGCTCCCACCAGGTAGTCCTATATTTTCTACCTCCTACAGCTCCCATCAGGTAGTCCTATAGTGTCTATCTCCTACAGCTCCCATCAGGTAGTCCTATAGTGTCTATCTCCTACAGCTCCCACCAGGTAGTCCTATAGTGTCTATCTCCTACAGCTCCCACCAGGTAGTCCTATAGTGTCTACCTCCTACAGCTCCCACCAGGTAGTCCTATAGTGTCTATCTCCTACAGCTCCCATCAGGTAGTCCTATAGTGTCTATCTCCTACAGCTCCCACCAGGTAGTCCTATAGTGTCTATCTCCTACAGCTCCCACCAGGTAGTCCTATAGTGTCTATCTCCTACAGCTCCCACCAGGTCGTCCTATAGTGTCTATCTCCTACAGCTCCCATCAGGTAGTCCTATAGTGTCTATCTCCTACAGCTCCCACCAGGTAGTCCTATAGTGTCTATCTCCTACAGCTCCCACCAGGTAGTCCTATAGTGTCTATCTCCTACAGCTCCCACCAGGTAGTCCTATAGTGTCTATCTCCTACAGCTCCCACCAGGTAGTCCTATAGTGTCTATCTCCTACAGCTCCCACCAGGTAGTCCTATAGTGTCTATCTCCTACAGCTCCCACCAGGTAGTCCTATAGTGTCCTATCTCCTACAGCTCCCACCAGGTAGTCCTATAGTGTCTATCTCCTACAGCTCCCACCAGGTAGTCCTATAGTGTCTATCTCCTACAGCTCCCACCAGGTAGTCCTATAGTGTCTATCTCCTACAGCTCCCACCAGGTAGTCCTATAGTGTCTATCTCCTACAGCTCCCACCAGGTAGTCCTATAGTGTCTATCTCCTACAGCTCCCACCAGGTAGTCCTATAGTGTCTATCTCCTACAGTTCCCACCAGGTCGTCCTATATTTTCTACCTCCTACAGCTCCCATCAGGTAGTCCTATAGTGTCTATCTCCTACAGCTCCCACCAGGTAGTCCTATAGTGTCTATCTCCTACAGCTCCCACCATGTAGTCCTATATTTTCTACCTCCTACAGCTCCCATCAGGTAGTCCTATAGTGTCTATCTCCTACAGCTCCCATCAGGTAGTCCTATAGTGTCTATCTCCTACAGCTCCCACCAGGTCGTCCTATAGTGTCTACTTCCTACAGCTCCCACCAGGTAGTCCTATAGTGTCTATCTCCTACAGCTCCCATCAGGTAGTCCTATAGTGTCTATCTCCTACAGCTCCCATCAGGTAGTCCTATAGTGTCTATCTCCTACAGCTCCCATCAGGTCGTCCTATAGTGTCTATCTCCTACAGTTCCCACCAGGTCGTCCTATATTTTCTACCTCCTACAGCTCCCATCAGGTAGTCCTATAGTGTCTATCTCCTACAGCTCCCACCAGGTAGTCCTATAGTGTCTATCTCCTACAGCTCCCACCAGGTATTCCTATATTTTCTACCTCCTACAGCTCCCATCAGGTAGTCCTATAGTGTCTATCTCCTACAGCTCCCATCAGGTAGTCCTATAGTGTCTATCTCCTACAGCTCCCACCAGGTCGTCCTATAGTGTCTACCTCCTACAGCTCCCACCAGGTAGTCCTATAGTGTCTATCTCCTACAGCTCCCACCAGGTAGTCCTATAGTGTCTATCTCCTACAGCTCCCATCAGGTAGTCCTATAGTGTCTATCTCCTACAGCTCCCATCAGGTAGTCCTATAGTGTCTATCTCCTACAGCTCCCACCAGGTAGTCCTATAGTGTCTATCTCCTACAGCTCCCATCAGGTAGTCCTATAGTGTCTATCTCCTACAGCTCCCATCAGGTAGTCCTATATTTTCTATCTCCTACAGCTCCCACCAGGTAGTCCTATATTTTCTACCTCCTACAGCTCCCACCAGGTAGTCCTATATTTTCTACCTCCTACAGCTCCCACCAGGTAGTCCTATAGTGTCTATCTCCTACAGCTCCCATCAGGTAGTCCTATAGTGTCTATCTCCTACAGCTCCCATCAGGTAGTCCTATATTTTCTACCTCCTACAGCTCCCACCAGGTAGTCCTATAGTGTCTATCTCCTACAGCTCCCATCAGGTAGTCCTATAGTGTCTATCTCCTACAGCTCCCATCAGGTAGTCCTATAGTGTCTATCTCCTACAGCTCCCATCAGGTAGTCCTATAGTGTCTACCTCCTACAGCTCCCACCAGGTAGTCCTATAGTGTCTATCTCCTACAGCTCCCACCAGGCGTCCTATATTTTCTACCTCCTACAGCTCCCACCATAGTCCTATATTTTCTACCTTATTAAGCTCAAACCAGGTCATCCTATATGTTCTACCTCCTGCAGCTCTTACCAGGTAGTCCTATATTTTCTACCACCTGCAGCTCCCACCAGGTAGTCCTATATTTTCTACCTACTGCAGCTCCCACCAGGCGTCCTATATTTTCTACCTCCTACAGCTCCCACCGTAGTCCTATATTTTCTACCTGATTAAGCTCCCACCAGGTCATCCTATATTTTCTACCACCTGCAGCTCCCACCAGGTAGTCCTATATTTTCTACCTCCTGTAGCTCCCTCTATGCCCTCCCAGTATTATTAATGTCTGTCTGTGAAGGCCAGCATGGCCGACTGGATAAGTGAGCTTGCTCTTACACTTCCGGTGTACTGATCCAAGATATCGGGCCAACCCCTACACCGGCCAGCTAGACTAAAATGTTGACTTCTCGTCCTTGACTTAGGGAAGTCAATTACAAGTACCTCAGAAGTCGGAGTGGGTTCTCTTGGTGGCGAGAGAAACTGATAACAGGGAAAGCTAATCCACGCGTAAAAATCAATCCAGTACACTAGAATTAGCACCCCTTGTGTGAACTACGCTTGAGTTCAAACCCAGTGAACGTTAATTAAATTAATCTCTGTAACTCTCTTCTCTGTTTCTGTTTAGGCATCCCACTATTTCGTTCACCTTATGGGTTCCATGCACTGAGGTTTCCTCAATGTGTCTCCTATCCAGAGCCATGTGTCTCTTATCCAGAGTCATGTGTCTCCTATCCAGAGCCAAGTGTCTCCTATCCAGAGACAAGTGTCTCCTATCCAGGGCCAGTGTCTCCTATCCGGATCCAAGTGTCTCATATCCAGAGCCAACAGTCTATTATCCAGAGCCAAGTGTCTTCTAGCTGGAGCTAAGTGTCTCCTATCCAGAGCCAAGTGTCTCCTATCTGGAGCCAAGTGTCTCGTATCCAGAGCCAAGTGTCTCCTATCCAGAGCCAAGTGTCTATTATCCAGAGCCAAGTGTCTGCTATCCAGAGCCAAATGTCTCCTATCCAGAGCCAAGTGCCTTTTCCTCGCCTCGTGATTCATTTGGGTTTGTTTTTTTCTTTTGTATATCCTATTTACAGGACATTGCTGTCAACACCAGCACTGCTGTTGTTGATGTCTTGGCAAGTTTACGTTCGGTAGTTGGCCGTTGCTCTCTGAACGACCGGCTCCCATACCAACACGTTAAAACGTAGCACCACACGGTCTGCTGCCAAATAGGTCGCAGCTGTGTTTCGAACTCAGGTAAGCGGAATTACGAACCGCTTCCGTAATGCCTTTGCCACGGAGACGGCCACTGGGATCTACACACAGTAAACTATACACGTTTAAAAGCTGCAAAGTAGAAAATGAATCCATATCTTTACAGGCGTGCAACACAATACTCACCACAAAGAGCACTTTAGAAAAGCCGCTTTCTAGTTCACAACTGTGGCTAAGCCGTGTAGTTACGTGAAACCACGAGCTAACATTTCCACACATGAATAAAACAACACAGAAACACATTTCCAAGTATTCATATTACACATTATCACTCTGTCTATCCACACTGCTACTGTTGTGTTCAGCTATACACAAAGTTGCTGATACACTGGTGTATTCGTCTATGCACGATGTTACTGGTGTATTCATCTATCATCATCATCATCATCTTCCACTTCTGCCGCCAAGTGTCGTGGGGAGGAATAATTTGCGTTCCAGCGCCCGGTGGACGGCACTGGATAGTGTCATTCCGTGTGGTTGTACAATGTCTCTGATGTCGTCAATCCATTTTTTTCTTGGACGTCCTCTTGGTCTCGTCGCAGATGAGCTTTGATGGAAGGCCAGTGATGGTAGTTGCTGGTGTTGCATTCTAACCACATGACCAAACCACTTGATCTTCTGTCTTTCAATAAATGTGGCACAAGGTGTTGATCCCCTGTGTGTGTGTGAGTGAGTGAGTGTGTGTTGGTGGACGGGTAGGGAATGCGTGTGTGGGTGGGGAGAGGTGTGTGGTGTGTTGGTTAGGGATATTGTGTGGGTGAGGTATGTGTGTGTGGATGGGGAATTTTTGTGGTGTGTGGGTGGGGATATGTGGGGTGGATAGGTAATGGTATCTGTGTCTGTGTGGGTGGGAATATTGTGCGGTATGTGGGTGGGTTTATGTGTGTGGTGTGTAGGTGGGGATGTGTGGTGGTATGTGGGTGTGGGATGTGTTGGTGAGGGATATGTGTGTGTGTGGTGCGTGGGTTGGGAATATTGCGTGGTAGGGGATGTATGTGATGTGCGGGTGGGGGATTGTGTAGTGGGGGATTGGGTTAAGGCATGTATGGGTGGGTGGAGGATGTATGTGTGGGTGGTGGGGTGTGTGTGTGTGTGGATTGGGGATGTATGGGTGGTTAGGGAGATGTGGGGGGGGGGGGTAGGGAGGATGTCAGTTGGTGGGGATGTGTGTATGGTTTGGGGATGTGTGAGTCGATGTGCGATGTGTGGATTGGTGGGGGATTGTGTGCGTGGGTGGTTGTAGCGAAACGCCAGTGGCCCATGTCCTTATGCATTCGTTGATTTTGGGAAAACAGGGGGAAATGGCTTTCGGGAACTCTCAGTTCTCTTGTCCGATCAATTCCCCTGAAGGATAGTTCTCTGGGTTACCTCTCCAACCCGATCTTCTTAAGAGAATGATTGGAAGTCTGGCGTGTCTTGGGGAAAACCCGATGGCGCGCCTTGCACCAAATATGTACTAATGTAATTTCTTAGGCGATGAAGGTCCATTGAAAACCTTATCGGTTGTCGGCACAATGTATTGAAGTTTTAAAGAATTTTACAAGTCAAGTGCCGTCTCCTACTGGTGGAATGAAAAGGGTCCTTCTTTTGAAGTCTTCTCATCGACTTAAGGTCGAGTGTAAAGCGGAAAGTGTGTTGAAGGACTTGACAAGGCTTCTATACCTAAAGTCCTCAGCACCTGATGAAGCCAGGGCAAGTCAGTGGACATATGAGGTAGAATGTTTTCTAATTTTAAGAAAGAAGCATTACACGAATTAAATGAGTGGAAAGACCACAACTCAAGTCTTCTCATCGACTGAAGGTCGAGTGTTTGCTGATGATGCTGTTTGGACCTACGCCAATTCCAATCCTTGTCCGGGACAGCGAAAGACTCTGATTCATTCCCTATACCCAATCTGGTATCATGACTTTGGTTCCCAACCTCAATTGTACCCAGTGATCCCATGGCACTTTCCCAGACCAGATTACTGACTATATCGTGGTGACCTAGGAAACTTGGAAGCTGTTGTTCGAACAACCGACGCTGGATAGAGAGACTGGAACCTTTGCCCGGTGAGGCAGTTGTGAAATGACTGGACAATTTCAAGATCTGGACTATATGATGTTCAGAGTTTTCTGGATTCATTTCTGGACTAGAGTTATCTCATCAGTTTTGTTTTCTGGACTTGTATAGGTTTATCTGTCTTGGTGTTCTTCTGTGTTGTCTTTATTACGGTATTAAATTCAAATTATAGTGACTAAGACGATCGTCATGTTACGTGTGTGTCAGCCAGAAATACACTGCAGGAAATAACCCTGAGGTCGAAAGATAGAAATCAAATCAAATCAAATCAAATCAACTTTATTAGGGTCACAAATTGGGCGCGCAGGCCCGTCTTACATTCGGCCCTTTCAATCACTCGTCTTTCGTTCATCAAGAGCATTATACATTTACATAGGAAGAAAAATAAACATTGTGAAATGAATGTTGTAAACATAAACAAGGCTAATTACCATGTTATGAAGCCCATCTCCCACCTATCCATACATCACCCCACCCACACGCGCACCAAGGGACACATAAACACCCCCACCTACCCACACACACGCACACCACGGACACATACATACCCCACCAACCGACCCATCCCCCTCCCGCACATCCCCCACCCACACACACTGCCCTCACCTGATCCCCCAACCAAAACACACTCGCCACCCACAAACATTCCCCCACCAACCCACACATCCCACGCCCATCCACATCTTAACCCACACATCCTCTCCCCACCCACACCTCAAACCACCCATCCCTTAGCCACATCTCCATCGACAACATATTCCCCACCCATGCACACAATCCCCCACCAACCCACACATCGCACATTCACTCACACATCCCCAAACCATACACACACATCCCCACCAACTGACATGTCCCTACCCCCCCTCCCCCACCCACACACACCTCCCTAACCACCCATACATCCCCAATCAACACACACACACACCCCCCACCACCCACACATACAACTTCCACCCACCCACACATGCCTTAACCTAAACCCCCACCACGCAATCCCCCACCCGCACATTACATACACCCCCTACCACGCACTATTCCCAACCCACGCACCACACACACACATATCCCTCACCAACACATCCCCACTTACACACCACACACATATCCCCCACCCAGATACCACACAATAGTCCCACCCACACCCACACAGATACCCTTACCCATCCACCCCACATACCCCACTCACACACCACAAAAATCCCCCACCCACACACACATACCTCACTCACACAATATCCCCAACCAACACACCACACACCTCTCCCCACCCACACATGCATTCCCTACCCGTCCACCAAACACACTCACTCACGCATACATCCTCCACTACGCACTCACATACCCCCACCCACCCACCCCCAACCAAACATCTCTCGATCACAATACCCCTACCCACACACATCCTCCACCCACTCACACATCCCACCCCGACACATACAACTCCCTTACCACCTACACATCCGTAAGCCACTCACACACCCCCACCCACACATTCCCCATCCACACACACATCTCCCACCCACACATCCCCGCATACTTCAACCAACCACCACAATCCCCTACTCACCCACACATATACCCCACCCATACGCACATTCCCCGCACCCATCACACACATCCCCCACACCACACACTATCCTCCACCCATACCACCACAAACATACCCTCCACCCACACATCATTCACACATCCCCCACCAACACACCGCACACATATCTCAAACCCACACACCATACACTTCTCCCCACCCGCCCTTGCATCCCCAATCCATCCAACACAATCCCCTATCCACACAACCCCGCCTCCCACACATACTTCCTCAAACCATCCACACATCTCCACCCACATAAACACACATCCCCCGCATCCCTCCCATACACATATCCTCCACCATACACACATCCCCCACACCCATTCCAACACCCCTACTTTAACCCCCACACATCCATCCACACATCCCACCAACACCCACAAATACCACTACCCACCAAAACCCACACACCCCAACCCATCCAAACGCATACCCCCACCCACACTTATCCCCACACTCACACACATCCTCCACATACAGTCACACTTCCTCACATCTAGACACATACAAAATGTCTCACGTTAGTATTGAAACTAGTATGAAAAAACTCCCACACTTTACTCACACACATACGCTGACACTTGTCATGAGCAGTCTCATAAAAATGTTAAACATGGAGAAAAATGTGTACATAAAATGTATGTGACGTAAAAATAGTGATGCTCTCTCTCTCTCTCTCTCTCTCTCTCTCTCTCTCTCTCTCTCTCTCTCTCTCTCTCTCTCTCTCTCTCTCACACACACACACACACACACACACACACACACACATTCACTCTCCCGCTCATTCTTTCACTCTCACGCTCACTCGTTCTGTCTCTCATTCACACTCACTGACTCTCTCACTCAAACTACAGTAATGAACATGAGTTTATATTATGCATGATAAAATCAATTGGTATTTAACTGATAATATGACATATGCGAATACACAAACATATGGATTCGCGTGTTACATAACATGCATGTTACATGACATGCATCTGCTCAGCTCTCTCTCTCTCTTTCTCTCTCTCTCTCTCTCTCTCTCTCTCTCTCTCTCTCTCTCTCTGTATTCTTTCATATACACACACTCACACGCATGCGCGCGCTCACACACACACACTAACACATCAACTCTCCCACTGTCTCACTCTCTAACACACAATCCTACACACACACACACACACTCACTCTCTCAATCACACTCTCTCACACATACACGTACACATGAACGCATGCACGCACGCACACACTCCCTCACTCACTCTCACACATACACGTACGAATGCATGCACTGACACATTCCCCCACCATTTCTCGCTCAACCACTCTCTCCACACACACGCATGCACACACGCATTCACTCTCTCCCTCTCTCTGACACTCTCTCTCTCTCTCTCTCTCTCTCTCTCTCTCTCTCTCTCTCTCTCTCTCTCTCTCTCTCTCTCTCTCTCCCACACGCACACACATATATAGTGAACAATTATAATGAACAATTATACTGAACAATTATACCAGTAAATGAATTATGGTGGCATATAGTCGGTATGGATTAAGTATTGAAAGAGTTTTCGGTTAAATGTGTAGGGACTCATTGGAGTTTTCAGATCTGGAGGCAGATGATTCCATAAGTGAGCACCAGAATAGGCAAAACATGTTTTGTATAGGTCCAATCTAGGCTTTGAGACATGTAACAAATTTAGGCGCTTGCTGTTCATTGCATTGCATCATAGAGTGATAGTAAGTCCGGGGAACGGATGAGGGTTGGCAGCAAAGACCTATCCCCAGCCAGAGCAAAAGAATAAGTTTGAAATATTGTGACGGGACATTATGGGACCCTCCCCATAGCTTGTTACAAGTGTGTTACTGTACTTCGGCTCGAGTGGTACATGGCTATGATGTTTTCTAGACGTTGCCCTTATATCCCATAGTCTTCTATAATTTGTATCTGTGTACTCTATCGAAAGCCTTTTCCTGATCTATAAACACAATATTCTGCTGGTCACTATATTCGATAGTTTTTTTCACATATTTGTCTAAGTGTAAATAATGCATCAGTTCAACTTTTACATTTCCGAAAACCGAATTGTACTTTGCTTAACTGTTGTTCAACTATTGGTTTAGCTCTTTGTTCCAATAGTTTTGCATACATTATCCCTATATGGCTCAGGAGTGATATTCCTCTGTATGTTTCGCACTCTCTCATATTGCCTTTCTTTTTCCATATTGGTCCTATTATTGCCTGTTGCCAATCATCGGGGACTTTTCTTTCTTCCCATGCTATATTAAAAAGTCTTGTTAGCCATTTAACTCCTGTTTCCCCACAAGCCTGAATAGCTTCTGTGGTTATTCCATCTGGACCTGGTGATTTGTTTTTAGGACTTTTCTGTATAACTGCTTTGACTTCTGCAGGTATGAAGTTTGATTCTTGTTGTCCCTGGCTTTTAGGCACAAAATTGAGGTTTTCTGTGTTATGTGTGGGGTTAAGTAATTCTTGAAAGTATTCTGCCCACCTTGCTAGTCTTTGTTGTGGATTAAATATCGGTATGCCTCTTTTGCTGTTTATGATGGTGGTTGGGTTGTAGCATGCATCTCTGTTTCTCATTGTGTTGACACGTTTATAAATTTCTCTTGGGCAGTCTTTGCTAAGGGTCGCCATCTGTTCACCATATATTCTCCAGGATTCATCTTTAGATGCTCTAATTGTTCGTTTGGCATTACGTCGTGCTATTCTATAAGTAACAGTCTTGTTCAGATTTAGTCGTGATCCACTTTTTGAACACTACCTTCTTTTTGAATATGTTATCTTTAACTTAGTTGTTCCACCAGGCTGTTCTTAATCTTTTGTCCTGCCCTACTTTCTTTGTTCTACATTTATTTTCCAGTGTGTTGAGCATGGCAGCCTTGAAAATTGTCCATTCCTTATCTACGCTTGAGTGGTCATCAGTGATGTTCTTATGTAGGGTTTTGATTTCTTGATTGAATTCGTCTTTAACCGTATTTTCCTGAAGCGTCCTATAATTGATGACATGTGTTGTTACCTTTTTGTTTCTTATTTTCATGTGTGTTGAAATCTTTTTCTGTATTTGGGAGTGCTCTTGAATCTTCTTCTTCTTCTTTCGTTCGCTTGAAATATGTCTATATCTGCAATGTCGTCTCTTGCATGAATTGAACTGTTTTTTTTCAGTTCACACAGTGGTCCATAGAGTTTATCTTCCACTGTCGTCTCTCTAGGCCAGAAGGTTTGCCTAGATATGTTATATTTTGGGCAGTCTTGGAGTATGTGCTCTGCTGTCTGCGACGCCAATCCACATGTGCACATGGCTGTTTCACCAATCTTGAATTTTGTATACATGTGGTTGCGTAATCTATTGTGTCCTGTTCTGAGGCGCAGAATAATGACTTGTTCTGGTCTGTCCATAACGTGGTAGTCATCTTGAGCAGGTTTTGGTGGCTTTCTGACTGATTTGATCATTCTTTTCTTTTGGTGGTATGTAACGGGCACATCAAGCTGTTCTTCTTTGGCTCCTTACTTAGCCAATTGATCAGCTCTGTCGTTTCCGGGTACTCCACAGTGGGATGGTATCCACTGTATGGTGACTTTATGCTGACTGCTAAGTTCAGAAAGTAGTGTCCTTAGTACTGGCAATTTCCCAGAGAGGAGCGCCTCGAGTACTGATTTTGCATCTGTTAGTAGCACCACAGGTTGAGTACCATTGCTGTTATTTAGTAATTTCTCTGTTGCTATCTTGATTGCCTCAATTTCGGCATCATAGTTATGGCAGTACTTTCCTGTCGGTACTCTGGCTGTGTCCCTAGTATTATTGCTCTTGAATCTAATAGTAGTCTTCTGTCTGATTTCCTAATTAGAATAAAGTCAATTTGAGATGCTTGGTCTATGTCATTCCATTTATACCAGGTTTTGGTAAGGCTACGACGATGTTGAAAAAAAAAAAAAAAAACACCTGTATTTGGGAGTGCTCTTGAATCTTCTTCTTCTTCTGCGTTCATCCGGAGTTTTTTTTCCGGATGTGATTGCGTTGTTTACAGCAGAGCTGCGTTCTTGCGCCGTTAGGCCGACACATCCGACTTCTGCGGGCATTTGTTGACCGGGTTAACCTTCCCGGGGGCTCTTGAATCTAATAGTCTGATTTCCTAATTAGAATAAAGTCAATTTGAGATGCTTGGTCTATGTCATTCCATTTATACCAGGTTTTGGTATGGCTACGATGTTGAAAAAAAACTATTTGCTATTATTAGTCCGTGTTCGGAGCATATGTTGAGTAGATGTTGAGCATTGCTGTTACATTCAGTCTCTGTGTCGCTGAATGGTCCCATGCAATCATCCCACGGTGTTCTTCGTGTGCCTATTCGTCCTTGAAAATCACCCATCACAATAAGTTCATCTATCTTCCTCACATTATTTTACGTGTCTGCAAGTTTATCAAAATACTCGTCTTTGTCTTCGTCGCTGTAAGTGTCATTACATTGAGCGTATGTTTGTATGAAAACTGTTGTTCTATTTCCTTCTTTGATCTGTACTAGTATTATCCTTTCCGATATCAATTTAGTGTTGATAATGGCTTTCGCTTTGTCTGGATGTAATAAAAACGTAGTCCATGTTTAGCTGTAGCTCGCTGGTCGACGCCACTCCATATAAGAACGCAACCTTCATGTGTCCGTTTCGTGTTCTGCCCTTTTTTCCTAGTATCCGCGAGTCCTGATATTCATCTATACATTATGTTAATTCTTCTTCTTCTTCTTCGTTCATCCGGAGTCCTTTTTCGGACGTGATTGAGTTGTGCCTGTTTACAGCAGAGCTGCGTTCTTGAACCGTTAGGCCGACACATCCGACTTCTGCGCAATGTTAATATTGTATTCATCTATACACGATGTTACTACTTTGTTCATCTATACACAATGTTACTGGTGTATTCATCTATACACGATGTTACTGGTGTATTCATCTATACACAATGTTAATATTGTATTCATCTATGCAGGATGTTACTACTTTGTTCATCTATACACAATGTTACTGATGTATTCATCTATACACAATGTTACTGGTGTATTCATCTAAACACGATGTTACTACAGTGTTGATCTACGCACAATGTTATTGATGTATTCATCTATACGCAATATTACTAATTTACTCATCTATACAGAATGTTACTGATGTATCCATCTATACACAATGTTACTGATGTATTCATCTATACACGATGTTACTATTTTGTTCATCTAAATATAAAGTTACTATTGTGTTCACCTATGCACAATGATACTGATGTATTCATATATACACAATGTTACTGATGTATTCATCTATACACAATGATACTGATGAATTTATCTATACACAATGTTACTGATGTATTCATCTATACACATTGTTACTGATGTGTTCATCTATACACGACGTTACTATTTTGTTCATCTATACACAATGTTACTATAGTGTTCATCTATACACAAATTTACTAAAGTTTGTATCTATACACAATGTTACTGATGTATTCATCTATACACAATGATACTGATGAATTTATCTATACACAATGTTACTGATGTATTCATCTATACACATTGTTACTGATGTGTTCATCTATACACGACGTTACTATTTTGTTCATCTATACACAATGTTACTATAGTGTTCATCTATACACAAATTTACTATAGTGTGTATCTATACACAATGTTACTGATGTATTGATCTATACACAGTGATTCTATAGTGTTCATTTATTCACAAAGTTACTATAGTGTTCATCTACACACGATGTTATTGATCACTATGTCTAATCTTAAATGTTACTAATAAATATCTAGTCCTGTACACACAACACGGCTACAAAGAGTGGTGTCTTACACAGAAGCACGCATGGTCGTAAAACAAGCGTTAATGTCACTTTCGCCGTGGAAAGATTCAATAATTTACCACCTAACGCAGCATGTGTCCACCGCCAAGCGAATTTACACTGCCAAACAATGTACCGAGCAGTAACAATCAGATAACAAAGATGAGTTAGTTGTGTGCTCTGTAGTCACAGCTGTGTACATCATTGCCGTGTCGTTTGCATAATGCCAATCGTCTTTCGCCACAAAGTAATTCTCGTCTTTCTCCACAAAAGTAATTCTCGTCTTTCGCTACTACTGTTGTCCTCCTATCTCCCATCGGGACATCGGTAATCAACCTCCACTCCAACTCACCCCAAGCCGTCCTATCTTTAACTATCCCATGGAGCTCTGCCCGTGTCCTTCCCGTATTGTTCATCTCTGTTTCTACTTCTTTCTCCGTGTGTTTTTATTCTTTCCTCCATTTCTTTTTTCCTGTGGGTTAAAGACTAATGTTTTTCTAGTTATATTAGCCTCAGGTTTTCTCAATGTACGGTCTATTCAGCGCCATCGTCTTTTCTTCGCCTCTTGGTTCATTGGTATTTTGATATTTGTCTAGTTATCTCCATGAGCTCCACTCTGGTGATTTTATCATATATTTTGTTTTTGCTCTCGCTCGCTTTAAACTCAAGCGTAGTCCATACATACTAGTTTATAAATATAGTAGTGATGGGCTGATTTTTGCGTGTGGATTAGCTTTCCCTATTAATAGTGTCCCTCGCCATCAGGCGAACCCACTCCGACTTCAGAGGTACTTGTAATTTACATCGCCAAGTAAAGGACAACAGGTCAACATTTTAGTCCAGCTGTCCGGTATAGGAGTTGAACAGCTTACATCGGCTTAAGCACAACGGATGTTTAAGAATACGCGTTCTTACCAATTCGGACTTCTGGTCCCCAACATGGCGGTTAGGCATTGAACCGTTACGTCCTCTGGCGTGTTTATGCTTGTGGCTACGGTTTGCATTCGCATTTTCTTCATGTTGAAATGGTAGTACATGGTTCCGTCGCCCTGCTACTGGGTGAGTGCGTGGCGCGACACTGTGAGTTGAGATTCGTGTGGAATGGTTTTACATTTATCCGCTGTTGTTTTCACAGTGAAATCATGTTCGTAGCAATGGCTGGCTGTCGCTGAATTGACTGGTTTGCCTTTTTGGGGTCACGAGTGCATTTTCAGGAGACTCCTGGGAGTCGTCGCTGGAGCTACGGAGTTAGTGCTTTATGCGGCACTTTCGGCGGGTCGCCCTGCGAAAAGAGACCGAGCATTATGGGATAAAAACCGGCTCAATGAAATCTTTCTGGTGACTGCCGATTCCATCGACGATGAACTGTCTTTTTCGTGGAGGACTTTTGTGGTGGCATTCTGGCGGCGGCATTATGCACAGTGTACCTGTGCGGTCTGTTGGCTAGCCGAGACTCGTGTCTATTCCACTTTTCACATTGGGCAGTGAGGAGAATTTTTTGTGATATTCACTGGCACAGGAAGAGAGCATAATGGGGACGACCCGTTGTCGTGAAGATGGAAGCGCGACTAACTGAATAACTAACTAACTAGTTCTTACCCATTCGGCCATGCTGACCTGCAATACCATTTTATTCCTTCTATTTTGCGCAGACACCAATTAGATCAAGAAATCAAATATAACCAACCACAAGACAAGCAAAACAGAAAAATATAACGAACCACAAGACAAGCAAAACAGAAAAATATAACGAACCACAAGACAAGCAAAACACAACATTACATTTGCTTAATCTCTGCGAAAGCAATGGCAAACTACTGAGCGTAATCTTGCCAAGAAATCAACAATCAGCTGAAAGATGCTGATGTTGACAGCAATGTCCTGTAAAGGATATGCAAAACATTTTTTAATCTCTGCGATGCTTCACAGTAAAAGCAGTAAGACAACAACAGCAACAACAACAACAACAACAACAACAACAACAACAACAACAACAACAACAACAACAACAACAACAACACAGAAAAAAGTCAATTAGTTAATGTGAGCGGCTGGCAGAGTGGCTAAGAACAGAGGGTTCTTCTTCGGGAGACCCGGGTTCGAATCCTCGGTAAGGTGTGGGATTTTTTTCTGTCGGGGGCAAAAAGAAAACTCTAACCTGCACAGTTCGCGGCGACTGCACTAGCCAGGCGGACTTAATTGCTCAGGCTCAAGACCAGCATTACACTGCAAGGCACTATAGGCAGTAGATGATAGTTTTTTTTACGACAAGCTCCCATACCAACACGTTATAACACAACGCAACGCGGTCTGCTGCACAAATCGGTGGCAGCTGAGTTTCGAACGCCTGGTAAGCGGCTCACGAACCGCGCTAGTAAAGCCTTTGGTGATAAAGGATACATGACAATAAATAGACATGACATGATATAAGGAGACATGACATAAGGAGATATGACAGAAGGAGACATGACACGATATAGGGAGACATGAGGCGACATAAGGAGATGTGGTATGACATAAGAAGACGTGACATGAATTAAGGAGACATGGCATGATATAAGGAGACGTGACATAAAGAGACATGACATGATATGAGGAGACGTGACATGATATAAAGAGAACGAACGAACGAACGAACTTAATTTTCAAAGGGTAACAAATTGGGCACGCAGGCACGTCTTACAATCGGCCCTTCCAATCACTCATCTTTCGTTCATCAGTGCATAGTGCATTCACATAGGAAAAAATCACATTGTCAAATGAATGTTGTAAACATAAACAATGCATGTTACCATGTTATGTGACAAATCCCCCACCCACCCACCCACCCACCCACCCCCTATCCATCCGCGTGTCCCGCACATACACATCCACCACCCAACCACACACATACCCACAGGCACATACATGCCCCCATCCACCCACCCATCCCCCAACTCACACATCCCACACCCCCCTCCACATTCACCATCTCCCCACCAACACACACACACACATCTACCACCCACCACACATCAATCCACACAAATCCCCCACCCACCCACACACAAACCCAGGCACACATGCATGCATCCACCCATCCATCACCCACCCACACATCCCCCACCCACACGCACACAACCTCCACCCACCCCATAACCTACCAACACTCACCCACCCACATTATCCTCCACCACCCACCCAGACATGACATTAGGAGACATAATATGACCTAATGAGACGTGACACAAGAAGACATGACATTATATAAGGAGGCGTGACATAAGGAGACATGACATAATGAGACATGACATGATATAAGGAGATGTGACATAAGAAGACATGACATGACATAAGGAGACATGACATAAGGAGACGACAAAACATAAGGAGAACATAAGGAGACATGACATGAAGAGACAGGACATAAGGAGACATGACGTGAAGAGACAGGACATAAGGAGACATGACATGAAGAGAAAGGACATAAGGAGACATGACATGAAGAGACAGGACATAAGGAGACATGACATGAAGAGACAGGACATAAGGAGACATGACATGAAGAGACATGACATAAGGAGACATGACATGAAGAGACAGGACATAAGGAGACATGACATGAAGAGACAGGACATAAGGAGACATGAAGAGACAGGACATAAGGAGACATGACATGAAGAGACAGGACATAAGGAGACATGACATGAAGAGACAGGACATAAGGAGACATGACATGAAGAGACAGGACATAAGGAGACATGACATGAAGAGACAGGACATAAGGAGACATGACATGAAGAGACAGGACATAAGGAGACATGACATGAAGAGACAGGAGCATAAGGAGACATGACATGAAGAGACAGAACATAAGGAGACATGACATGAAGAGACAGGACATAAGGAGAAATGACATGAAGAGACAGGACATAAGGAGACATGACATGAAGAGACAGGACATAAGGAGACATGACAAAAGAGACAGAACATAAGGAGACATGACATGAAGAGACAGGACATAAGGAGGCATGACATGAAGAGACAGGACATAAGGAGACATGACATGAAGAGACATGACATAAGGAGACATGACATGAAGAGACATGACATAAGGAGGCATGACATGAAGAGACAGGACATAAGGAGACATGACATGAAGAGACAGGACATAAGGAGACATGACATGAAGAGACAGGACATAAGGAGACATGACATGAAGAGACATGACATAAGGAGACATGACATGAAGAGACAGGACATAAGGAGACATGACATGAAGAGACAGGACATAAGGAGACATGACATTATATAAGGAGGCGGAACATAAGGAGACATGACATAATGAGACATGACATGATATAAGGAGATGTGACATAAGAAGACATGACATGACATAAGGAGACATGACATAAGGAGACGACAAAACATAAGGAGAAATTACATAGCATAAGGAGACATGAAGAGACAGGACATAAGGAGACATGACATGAAGAGACAGAACATAAGGAGACATGACATGAAGAGACAGAACATAAGGAGACATGACATGAAGAGACAGGACATAAGGAGACATGACATGAAGAGACAGGACATAAGGAGACATGACATGAAGAGACAGGACATAAGGAGACATGACATGAAGAGACAGGACATAAGGAGACATGACATGAAGAGACATGACATAAGGAGACATGACATGAAGAGACAGGACATAAGGAGACATGACATGAAGAGACAGGACATAAGGAGACATGAAGAGACAGGACATAAGGAGACATGACATGAAGAGACAGGACATAAGGAGACATGACATGAAGAGACAGGACATAAGGAGACATGACATGAAGAGACAGGACATAAGGAGACATGACACGATATAAATAGACAAGACATGACATAAGGAGACATGACAAAACAAAAGGAGAAATTACATAGCATAAGGAGACATGACATCAAGAGACAGGAAATAAGGAGACATCATACGATATAAACAGACCAGACATAAATCAAATCAAATCAACTTTATTTTAAAAGGGTCACAAATTTGGCACGCAGGCCCGTCTTACATTCGGCCCTTCCAATCACTCGTCTTTCATTCATTAAGAGCATTATACATTTACATAGGAAGAAAAATAAATATTGTGAAATGAATGTTGTAGACATAAACAAGGCAAATTACCATGTTATGAGGCCCATCTCCCACCTACCCATACATCACCCCACCCACACACACACCTACCCACACACACACCCAGGGACACATACATACTCCACCAACCGACCCATCCCCCTCCCGCACATCCCCCACCCACACACAATGCCCTCACCTGTTCCCCCAACCAAAACACACTCGCCACCCACAAACAACCCCCACCAACCCACACACCCCACGCCCACCCACATACACATCCTAACCCACACATCCTCTCCCCACCCACACCTCCAACCACCCATGCCCCAGCCACACCTCCATCGACCACATATTCTCCACCCACGCACACACATCCCCCACCAACCCACACATCGCACATCCACTCACACATCCCCAAAGCATACACACACATCTCCAACAAACTGACATCTCCCTAACCCCCCCCCCCCCCCCCACACACACACACACACACACATCTCCCTAACCACATATAAATCCCCAATCCACTCACACACACCCCACTGTCATATATTTTTGAAGGGAGTGGGAAATCACTGTAGTGCATGCCCCATTTCTAACAAAAGAAGTTGGGCCCCATCCTCTTCTATCTTCAATAACCCCAGAATATGAACCTTGAGTTATCTGCAGGCCTCGTCTTAATTTAATTTTGTCTAGGAGATATAGATTATGGCCCTGGTGAAAATAGAAATACCAACTGGGAATCTGCCCCTTCTCCAGGGATTCTTATAGCTCTTGAGCCCCCCTTTTTAGTTTATCAAATCTGAGGAAAGTCTGGAGAATTCTCTCAGCCTGATTTATATTAAGAAAGCATGGATGTTGAGCAGTTGATAGACTTTGAGTCTTTCCTCTCCCCATTCAGTAATTCATCATAAGTTAAATTGTTTTTAAACAATTAAACACATCAACAAGTTTCAATAGATCTTGACAACAGGTGTACACACAAAAGATGGTGAATCACAGATAGGTTGAACCAATAATCAACATAAGATCAGTGACAGTTAATTATTTATTGAATGGGCCTGTGTCTTCTGGCCTGTTATTCATTTTCTATGTTGGTTTATACAAGATAATTTAGAAAAATGCATATAGGACCAATGTCATAGACATGTATAGTGTTTTGTGTTCGTTCACATTAACTATAGGTAACATGCCCATGCGGAGTTCGAGCGGTGATCCAGTTATGGCTAATGTCTGTAGTTTTTGTCTGGTCGTTATTAGCATGGATTTGGTTTTGTTGATGTTAATTTGCATGCGGTTTTCATTGCTCCATTGATATAAGGAGACATGGCATTCCAAAAGAAGGCATGACACAACATAAAGAGACATCACATTAGTAGACATGACACAACATAAGGAGACATGACATGCCATAAGGAGACATTACATAAGGAGACATGGTAAAGGAGATATGCCATTAGGAGACATGCCATAAGGAGACATGCCATAAGGAGACATGCCATAAGGAGACATGCCATAAGGAGACATGACACAACATAAAGAGACATCACATTAGGAGACATGACACAACATAAGGAGACATGACATGCCATAAGGAGACATTACATAAGGAGACATGGTAAAGGAGATATGCCATTAGGAGACATGGCATGACATCAGGAGACATACAAATACAAGATATGACATGACAAAACGAGATGTGGCAAGACATATTGATAATGACATAACGAGAAATGATATGAAATAGACATAACATGATATTACATAAAGACACATCGCGTGACGAAAAGAGACAAGACATGATAAGACAAGATATGACATAAGGAGACATGACAAAACATAAGAAGACATGACATGGTAAAAGGAAAAGGATATAAAGATACATAACCTCAAGACAAGACATGGCATGACGAAACGAGACATCACATGACAGGACATAACATGACATCACATAGCGAGAAATGATATGAAATAAAGAGAAATGACATAATGAGACATGACATGGCGAAAGGAGACAAGACATCACATGGCAAAACAGGACACGGCATAACGAGACATGATATGGCATGACATACGGAGACATTACTTGACATGACACGATGCAGCTAGAGATGACATGACGAAAAGAGATAAGACATGACATGGCAACGGGAAATATGACATGACATAAAGAGACATGACCTGAAGACAAGACATGGCATGACGAAACGAGACATGACATGACAGGACATAACACGACATACCGAGAAATGATATGAAATTGATAGACCTGACATAATGATACATCACATGACGAAAGGAGACAAGAAATGACATGGCTAAACAGGACACGGCATTACGAGACATGACATGGCATAAGGAGTCATTACATGGCATGATGACACGAGACAAGACATAACATGGCGAGACATGACAAAGGAAGGAAAGCAAGGCATGACATGAAATGACAAGGCATGACACGAGAAGATAAGATAAGATAAGATAAGATAAGATAAGATACATGCAACACCCAGTCTCGGAGCGAAACATAAGCCACAGAACCCAGTGGAGAAAACCAATAACACAAGAAACAAGGATACCTGCTCACGTTTAATAACCATTGATTGTGGTAAGCTGGAACGTTATACAGGAGAAGCGGTGGGAAAGAACAAACAAGGCAATCTAACAATCCCCCGTCACGGGCCACCTAATCAAACGTGTAGATGACGACCGTACGTCTTTATCCACTTCATAATGATCACGCTATTGATTCGCGCCGTTTCCCCTTTCCCGCCTATAGGTTTCTAGTTTTTAATCTCCTGGCTGTGAGCATAATGCCTTACCTTGTTATTTCTTTGATTTTTCTTTTACGGGCGGATGCTACGTTCTGTGTTCTTCCTTGTCGTTAGTGGTATAACAATAAATCTGTTTCATGGCAGGTTTATGCTGCTCTAGAAAGAATGTCGGTAGTTACACACGCTGGTTGTTTAACATTTAGAAGTATACAGTTTGCGCATAAGACAGTAAATATAATATAGTTTACCTGATTCAGTGTCCATGAACATATCGTCATATGCGACCTCTCCTTTTGGACAGAAGGGAGGTATATAGCCAGACTAGGCTCATCGTGCTGGTCTCCCTGACCTAGGATTAACGTCTTTTTCCGTAATCCCGTATATTCTCGTGAGTAACGTAACCTGTGCGAGAATCGGTAGCGGTTCTCGCCGCGTTGGTAACTTACAGGGTATTTGAACCGGTCACTCAGAAAGCAATGGCAAACTACTGAGCGTAATCTTGCCTAGTACATCAACTGAAAATGCTGGTGTTGACTGCAGCGTCCTGTAAGGGATATGCAAAGGAAAAAATTAAAAGGCTCGTCGTGTTATTTTTGTTTTCGTAGTTTCTTCCGCAATTTCGATGCTCTGTGAACTGAAATTTACATTATAATTCTTATTCATTTGACTGTGTATCATGTTTGGTCCACACCTACTTATTGTTTGGCACTGAAAAGATAGGGTTAATAATAGGGTAGAATTTAAGGGGAATTGACTATAGTGGAATAACATAATGCCGACCCAGTTGATTCATGTATTGTCTTCATGAATGCTCTTACATCATCAATTGCCCACATACCTAACTCAAATATATCATAACTACATAAAATGCATCTGGATGTAATGGTGTTACTATTTTCTGGAGTAAACTAGGCAGGCCGAGAGAGAGAGAGAGAGAGAGAGAGAGAGAGAGAGAGAGAGAGAGAGAGAGAGAGAGAGAGAGAGAGAGAGAGAGAGAGAGAGAGAGAATCATGCTCCATGGGCAGCGTTCTCTCTCAAATTTGTCGCAGGCTTTGTGCTATGGCATGGTATTATAACTCCAGCCCCGGTCCCCTCCATAGGTTGTAGTTATTCATCATCATGTGCTGTGTCGATAAGCGTGGACGGTCATATTTGTATAACACAATGTAACAAACTATCGTCTGTCAAGATGGCAAGGTGCCAGCAATATAAAATGCATCAATGAACGAAATGGGCAGTAGATCGACTTTAGTCGAGCACGCCATGTGATAACGGAAGAGGATGAAGTGTTCGATCCTCTTGGCAGATCTGTCCTGTATGCTCTTGAGCCAAGCTTTCAGTTTGACCAGCCGGCACTCTGTCACGCGGGTGCACGTGTCTAGCATGTCACTTGCCATTCATGTGTCATTCAACTAATGTTGCTGACGTGCTCATCTTCTAGGTTGGGTAGTGCCATACCGCGACTCTGCTACTTATAATGTAATGGTAACATCAAGGAATCAACGGTAAGTCAATTTGTAATCCTACGGCTCAAATGATCCAACAGTAACTTGTAAATGAACTGGAGCCGGAACTAGCAAGTAATGATAAGGTAGACTCTTGCTGAGCATCAGAAACAGTCGCTGCTTTATTTTCACAGCTGACACAAGGTTATAGTAGTAATATCGATATTTCTCTAAAGGGCCTGTGCTGCCAAGCCAGGGATAGAGTTAATTAATAAATATCTAATATATTATCATACGAACCATATTTCACTCTCAGTCATTTGTCGCCTTCATTCTTCTGTTCGTCTGTCCATCATTTGTGACGCTGTTCGATCAGTCTGTCTAGGTTATCTCTGCTCACAGGGTTTTCAGTCGACGGCGACATTCCGTGACATTATTGGTGCTTCATCACTTCATCTGTCCGTGTCATCCATCTACTGATCTTTTGCCAAACAATCTTTTAGCCATGCCAATTTCTTGAGCATCCAAAATTGCACTGCCTTCTCGTTCGCCTTTCCCCACAAGTCTGTTTGTTGTTAATTGACATCTGCGTGATGTTTCTCTGTTGACAACTTGTCTCCGAGTTTCTCTGAGCTTTTAGCTTCTAGGATTCTCTACGTTCTTTCTATGACGTAGTTCGGGCACCCGCTATATGGCAGGTAGCATGCTGATTGGTTGGTTGGGTTTTCTATTGACTGAATGGCTGGTTCACTCTTTCCTTGGCTGGTTCTTTAGTTAGTTAGTTAGTTAGTTGTTTGTTTGTTTGGCTAGTTATTTGAATTTAATGGTTGATTGAATGGCTGTTTCGCTGGTTGGTTAGTTGGTTGGTTGTCTGCCTCTTTGGTTGGGTAAATTGTTGGTTTAATGGTTGGTTGAATGATTGGCTATTTGATTGGTTGGTTGGTTGGTAGGATAGTTGGTTGGTTGGTTGAATGGTTGGTTGGATGGTTCATTGGTTATTTGTTTGGTTATTTGGTTCGATGGTTGGGTGGTTGGCTGGCTGGCTGGTTGGTTGACTGGCTACGTGGTTATGTGTTGGTTGCTTCGTTCGTTGGGTGGTTGGTTGGTTGGTGGGTGGGTGGGTGGGTGAGTTGGTTGATTGGTTGGTTGGTGGGTTGATTGGTTGGTTGATTGGTTTTTTGGTTGGCTGGTGGGTGGGTGGGTGGGTTGGTTGGTTGGTTGGTGAGTGGTTGGTTAGTTGGTGGGTTGGTTGGTGGATTGGATGGTTAGTTGGTTGGTTGATCTGTCGGATGATTAGTGGGTTGGTTGGTGAGTTGTTGGTTAATTGGTTGGCGGTTGGTTGAGTGGTTGATGGATTCGTTAGTTGGCTGGTTGGTTAGTTGTTAGGTTGGTTGGCTGCTTTGTTTGTTGATTCGTTTGACGGTCTCTGTAAAACTTCACAACGTTGATGTTCGCGTCGTCCGGGCCATTATAAAGCTTAAAATTATATATATATATATATATATATATATATATATATATATATATATATATATATATATATATATATATATATATATATATATATATATATATATGCGTGTGTGTGTGTGTGTGTGTACGTATGTGCGTAGAGGGAGAAAGTGTATTTGTTGGTTGTTGTGTGTGAGTGTGTGTGTGTGTGTGTGTATGCATATGTGTGTTAAGGAAAGAGTGTGTCTTTGTTATGTATGTGTGTGTGTGTGTGTGTGAGAAAGAGTGTGTGTTTTTTTTATGCGTGTATGTGTGTGCGTGTGTGTGTGTGTGTGTGTATGTGTGTCGTTATCTTTCTGTACACACACGTGACCAGTTCTCTTCCTCACAATCATGTACCCACCGAACTCAGTTGCAAAGAGTTCAACAATCCATAGAACAAAGTTTCTCGTTTACCCTCACACTGAGTAACACTGCCAAGACCGGTCACCCAGGCCACAACTGAACCAACCGCCCGTATTACGCCCACCTACACAGACGGGTGTAATGGTCTCTTTGTTGCATGTCCTGTCTATGATGCTACGATCAACCTTAGGTTGCTTTACTAAGCAATTGAATGAATCACCAGAAGACGAGAAGTAGATTCACTCCATTGGAAGTCATCATACGCACTGATCGGTTGAAAGACTTATCCAGCCACAACAAGGATACAGATAAGTAACTTGTATATGTATATTTTGATGTAGTGTTTTTCACGTAGTTGTGTCGGTTTGTGTTTGTTTATTCTGTGCTGACGACGACTTTGGCCGCAACGTCAACTTTGTTACTTGAAACTATTTTCTCGCTGATTCAGTGCCAAATAACAAGTAGTTTGGGAGGAAAATGTTACATAATCAAGTGAACAAGTTTTATAATGTCACGCTCTTTCACTGAGCATTACACTTGCGGACGATACCAAGAAAACAGCAAAATAAATAACCCGATGACTCTAATATGGCGATATATCGACCTTCTGTCCAAATGGGAGGTTACATGTGGCGATTTATTATTCTTCGGCAGGGAATCAGTTAATAAAGCTCGCAATGTCAATCGTGTATTTGTAATGATTGCGCAGTGTTCGAGAATATTGCCGGTCCAAGTTTTGTATTCACCTTCTGTAAAGTTCCATCCACCCATCATGTGTCATGTCTGTAAGCGTGGGCTGGTCATGATTCTCCATTTCACTCGATCATCAGAGTCGAGGATCAGTTCAGTGTTCTTATCTCGACCATGCCACTTGGTGCAGCCATTCAGGTATTTGCTTCTCTGTTTTCCCCCTTGTTCTCTTCTCCTCGATCTTGCTAGTTGTCACCAAGTTCTCCAATTTATTTCTTCTCATAACATGCCCAAAAATATTTGACTGTCTACATCTAATGTCTCTAATCTGTTTACGATCTTCATTTGTTTCTTGAAGGATTTGTTAATTGGTTTTTCTGTCTGCCCATGGTATTCTTTGTATTTTCAGAAACCACATTTCCACAGTCACCAGATGTTTTTCAGCTTGTCTGCTCATTGTCTACGCCTCACATCCGAATAAAAGTACAGGTTCTACAGGTTCAGGTGAAACCTGGACTGTTTATCAGCGACACGCTAGGAAATTAAACCACTTCCACACAGTCTGCCTAAGGAAGTTACTGAAGATTAAATGGCAAGACAAGATTCCAGACACTGAAGTCCTAGAAAGAGCATCCATGCCCAGTATCCACACTCTACTGATGAAGAATCAGATTCGCTGGGCTGGTCACTTGACTCGCATGCCAGATCACAGGCTCCCTAAACGAATTTTTTACAGCGAACTGCGTTGTGGTAAACGCTCCCAAGGTGGCCAGAGGAAACGTTGTAAAGACACTCTGAAAATTTCACTGAACGCTTTTGGAATTCATCATGACACCTGGGAGGCTGCAGCCAGAGACCGAAATTCGTGGCGTGCATCATTGCGCAAAGGTGCAGTCATATGTGAGGCAACCAGGACTGCAAGAGCTGTGAAGAAAAGGCAGGACAGAAAAACCACTGCAGGAAATCCTCCTCCAGAGACGTCAAGCATTCTTTGCCCACATTGTCAAAGAACATTTCGAGCCAAAATAGGCCTTATCAGCCATCTTAGAACCCACGGCTCCACACCTTCAACCCCACTCGATGAAATGAATGGTCATCATCATTCTTGATGGACAAACAACAACAACAACAGGTTCTATGTAGCACTTCAACACTCTTTTTCTCGTTTCAATTGATATCTTTTTATTGGTCAGTATGTTTTTCATCTTGCAAAAGGCTACCTTCGCCATGGCAATTCTTGTTCTAATCTCTTCAAGGCATCTCCCATCAGATGTTATTACTGTTCCGAGATCATTGTACCGATTCATTTGTTGTAGAATATTCCCATTTACTTATATATTGCATTGTGGTATTTCGTTCTTCCTAGTGACAACCATAATCTGTGTCTTCTTACAAAAATATATTCACTGTATAGGGAAAATAGATCGGGAGACATTACACATCCCTGTCTCACACCTCTCTAAATAGGCTGATATTGACCCACTTCATTACCAATCTTTATGGAAGCTTGTTGTTTCCAACATATGATTTTTATAAGTCTAATGTATTTCCCATCAATTTGTAGATCTGCAAGCATCTCTACCATGTTGACATTTCTTATACTATCCATTTTTTTCTCCTTTTTGTAGTCAATAAAGCAAAGATGTATATCTTTGTTTACTTCTATAGAACGTTCAATTACTGTTCCCATCATATACACAGCATTTGCTGTACACTTGTCTTCTACAAAGCCACATTGTTCTTCTCCTATTTCAGGGTGTATTTTCTTCCTAACTCGTTGCATGATAATTCTTAGCAACATCTTCGTGATGTGACTCATTATACTAATTGTTCAATGTTGATCACATTCCAAGGCTCCTGATTTCTTTGGGATTGCAATAGATAAAGAATTACATAACTCAGAAGGTATATCTCTGGTATCATATATTGTGTTCAGCAGAATGGTGACTTTATCTATTCCATATTCTTCTAAAGCATTAATCATTTCTGTTGTGATGTTTTCTGAACCGGGGTCGTACCAGTTGTCTTATGGTTAAGAACATTCCGAACCTCCATCTTCGAAATTGGCGGTCCTTCATTATTAATTCGAATATCATACTGTTAATCTCTGTTGTCTTCATAGAGGTTTTTCACATAATCTGACCATACATGTAGAATTTGATCTTTTTCTATTAAGATTTTGCTATCTTTTGATTTTAGACAGCCTGCTGATGTACGTGTTCTTTTATTACTAAGTTCCTGAATTCTTTTGTGCATTGATTTAGTATTTTTACTGTAATGTTGTTTTCAATTTATATGCTATTTTTCTGAAGCCATGCTTCTTTTGCCTCCTTACATAATGTCTGTGAATTTCTTCATATTTGACATGATTATTTTTGCTGAGTCTTCTTGTTTCCATTAGTCGTAACATTTCTTCAGTCATCCATTTCTTACGACCCACCTTCTTTAATTTTGGAATAGGTGTTTCAGCAGCCAGACTGATTGAATTCTTCATTTCCCTTCAATCATCCACATTTTGAAATAGGATCTCTAGATCAGACAATATATCAAATCTGTTCTTTACTTCTATGTTGAATTTGTTTTGTATTTCTTTGTCATTTTTCAATTTATACAGATCATATTTAGTGTTTCCTGTTATATATTTGACTTTCTTTATCTTTACCCTCAATGTGCCTGTAATTAATCTGTGATCACTGTAACAATCAGCATTGGGAACTGTTTTTGCAATTGTTAACGCATTTCTGAACCTTCTGCTAATCAGAATGTAATCAATCTATAAAGTTCATGCAACATAATAGGTAAATACAAAACTTGGACCGGCAATATTTTTAAACACTGCACAGTCATTAAAAATACACCCTGTACTTCCCGCTATCTGGTGATTCATTCGTTGCTTTTCTACGCAATTATACATTCAGCAGTTTTCCCTTGCCTTCTACACTACCCATTTTCTTTTTTTTTTTTTTTTTTTGGTTCGCATATCCTTTTTACAGGACATCGCTTTCAAATTCAGCATCTAACCAGACAAACTGTCAGGAACTTCATGGAAACATCAGAACCAGACACTTCATCTCATCACAGAATTCTCTACTCTTTGAAAACGTAATGGCACGCCAGACATTTATGAAAGTAAGAGTGCAATTTAGAATGAACTTTGGCAAACTGGCAGCTTCATATTTGTTTGCTCTTGGAAATATAACCTCGCAGATATACAGTCTTACAATTTCATAGAAAAGAGGGAATTATCGTATTGACAAAGCAATTCAGATTAAAGCGTGTAAAGGCGAGAGTATCGACTGTAATGCACCGGGTTTACCCCACTGGCGTTGTGTCTAGCCACAAAACGACAAGCGCGAAATCCGTACCTCCAGCGATAACCCTCCAGGGGTCATATGGAAGATGGCACTCGTGGTCTGAATGACGTAGTCTGGAAATGAACCTACGACCTCCAGAGTACGAAACAGGCGGCTCGCGCACTTCACCACGAAGACTCCGCCCCTTCCTGAAAAATCAGTTATGGAAGTCTACATGGTGAATGTGGAGCGGCGTAGAGGTTAGACACTCGTCTACGTGGTGAATGTGGAGCGGAATAGTGATTAGACACTCGTCTACGTGGTGTATGGAGAGCGGCGTAGAGGTTAGACACTCGTCTACGTGGTGAATGGGGAGCGGCGTAGAGGTTAGACACTCGTCTACGTGGTGTATGGGGAGCGGCGTAGAGGTTAGACACTTGTCTACATGGTGTATGGGCAGCGGCGTAGAGGCTAGACACTCGTCTACATGGTGAATTTGAAGCGGCGTAGAGTTTAGACACTCGTCCACATGGTGAATGTGAAGCGGCGTGGAGGCTAGACACTCGTCTACGTGGTGATTGTGGAGCGGCGTAGAGGTTAGAACCTCGTCTACGTGGTGAATGTGAAGGGCGTGGAGGCTAGACACTCGTCTACGTGGTGATTGTGGAGCGGCGTAGAGGTTAGAACCTCGTCTACGTGGTGAATGTGAAGGGCGTGGAGGCTAGACACTCGTCTACGTGGTGATTGTGGAGCGGCGTAGAGGTTAGAACCTCGTCTACGTGGTGATTGTGGAGCGGCGTAGAGGTTAGAACCTCGTCTACGTGGTGAATGTGAAGGGCGTGGAGGCTAGACACTCGTCTACGTGGTGATTGTGGAGCAGCGTAGAGGTTAGAACCTCGTCTACGTGGTGATTGTGGAGCGGTGTAGAGGTTAGACACTCGTCTACGTGGTGATTGTGGAGCGGCGTAGAGGTTAGAACCTCGTCTACGTGGTGAATGTGAAGCGGCGTAGAGGCTAGACACTTGTCTACGTGGTGAATGTGGAGCGGCGTAGATGTTAGACACTCGTCTTGGCAAGGAAAAACAGCAGACGCTACCATTACACATTGGTTTTGTCTTCCTGAGGGCTTGCTACATCAACATGGGATGCTAGAACACGACTTTGTGAACAATTGCAGGTTGTGTATAGAATGTTCCAGACATGTTGAGAACAATCTGGCCTGCATAATGTTTAAAAAAAACGATCATTTTTTTTTTTCATTTGTTGCCTGCTTGTCTGTATCTTTTTGAGTGACCATTGAATGGTGTTGTCATGGTAGTTTGGTCAAATCCTGGGACATTGATACCATTTTGTTAACTACTCTAATTAGTAGTGTTGTCAGAAGTTTATGATGGAAATAAAACTCAAACACTGTAGATATTGTTACATATCAGTGGAGACCAGATGTGTGCAAGGAAAAACAGCAGATGCTACCATTACACATTGGTTTTGTCTTCCTGAGGGCTTGCTATATCAACATGGGATGCTAGAACACAACTTTCCCGGGAAGGTTAACCCGGTCAACAAATGCCCGCAGAAGTCGGATGTGTCGGCCTAACGGCGCAAGAACGCAGCTCTGCTGTAAACAGGCACAACGCAATCACATCCGAAAAAAAACTCCGGATGAACGAAGAAGAAGAAGAAGAAGACACTCGTCTATGTGGTGAATGTAAAGCGGCGTAGAGTTTAGACGCTATTAGAGTTTAGTCTATGTGCGGAATGGGAAGCGGCGTAGGGGCTATACAATCGTCTACGTGGGGAATGGGGAGCAGTGTAGAGTTTAGACACTCGTCTAGATGGTGAATGTGGAGTGGCATAGAGGTTAGACACTCGTCTACGTGATGAATGGGAAGTGGCGTAGTGGTTAGACATTTGTCTACGTGGTGATTGGCATGGAGATTGGAGCACTAGTTCATCATTGGCACCTTGCCGTCTTGACAGACGATAGTTTGTTACATTGTGCTATAAAAAAGGCATAATAATTAATGGAGTTATACCTCTCCATAGCACAACGCCTGGGCTGAAATATAGAGATCGTGTGGTGAGGCTAGACACTTGTCTACGTGGTGAATGTGGAGCGGCGTAGATGTTAGACACTCGTCTATGTGGTGAATGTAAAGCGGCGTAGAGTTTAGACGCTATTAGAGTTTAGTCTATGTGCGGAATGGGAAGCGGCATAGGGGCTATACAATCGTCTACGTGGGGAATGGGGAGCAGCGTAGAGTTTAGACACTCGTCTAGATGGTGAATGTGGAGTGGCATAGAGGTTAGACACTCGTCTACGTGATGAATGGGAAGCGGCGTAGAGGTTAGACATTTGTCTACGTGGTGATTGGCATGGAGATTGGAGCACTAGTTCATCATTGGCACCTTGCCGTCTTGACAGACGATAGTTTGTTACATTGTGCTATAAAAAAGGCATAATAATTAATGGAGTTATACCTCTCCATAGCACAAAGCCTGGGCTGAAATATAGAGATCGTGTGTTGCCCATGCAGCTTGATCCCTCTCTCGGCCTGCCTAGTTCACTCCAGATGAAAGGTAACACCAATACATCTGGAACAAGGCAAGCTTTAGAAGCTGCCGGATCAGCAAAGCAATGCTCTAACTGTCCGCCTGCCGGAGCCTCGATCCTAGACCAGCTGCCAACCAAGGCTTAGGGCCTAGTCTGCCCTGTCATGACATTGTGTCTTTAGGCTGCATTTCATCGCACCAGGATAAGGCTTGTACCCTCCCAATTACGCTCCTCCGCCCGAAGCCGTTGGTACAATGTAGGGTGTCGGGTTTTGGTAAGCACCCCAGCATTCGGCGCTAACAGAAAGCAGATAGTACCGACTACTGTCATACGGTAGCTCAGTCGGTTGGGATATGGACACAAGGAGGATTAAATATATCACATGTTGTTCTCCTCACTTATGAGTTATAGACAATATATTCATCTTACCACTGGTTACTCCCATCTTAGAAGATGAAGAAAGTGGAAAACGCTGGAAACACGGCTGCAGGCGATTTTGATGCTGACCGCCCTGCGTTGGTTTTCATAAAATGATACGATCAGAAAGCAATGACAAACCGCTGAAAGCAAGCTTGTCAAAAACATCAAAAACAGCACAAATACTGCTGGGGTTGACTGCGGCATCCTGTAAAGGATATGCAACTAACTATTTTTAGTGGACTATACAACTGAAGGGATGGGAGGAATTTAAATGAAACTGAGTTAGACATCAGGCACTATTCGTCAATCAATGGCAGTGAAGGAAGTTTCACAACCACGACATACTGCGTTCGATATGAGGACATTTGGGAGCAGGTCGATTTGCCTTAATTTTCACAGCGCGTCGGCCGTTCAGAAAGCAATTTCAAACTCAGTCAATAAGGAGTCGTCTCCATAATTAAGGTTGCTGCAATGGATCACCAACACTGTCTGTCTCACGCCTTTATTGTACATTCTGTAATGCTGCTGCTGTTCGTCCATCTCTTGCTGTTATCTTCTCACTTGTATCGTTGTCTACCTCTTGCTCGCTTGACTTCAACCGGTAATAGGTAATACCAGTATATCGTATCGGTCTCCTTTACTAGGCACTATATGTGTGACGTGATAAATATCGTGTCGGTCTCCTTTACTAGGTAATGTATGAGTCTTCTTCTTCTTCAGCATTCCGAGCCATTGAGGTTCTTTGCTGCAGATACAAGCCGTCTCCATTCGTCTCTCTGGTTGACCTTCTCTTGCCAGTCGTTGATTCCAAGTGCTTGTAGGTCTGTTTGTATATTATCTCTCCTGTATCTATATGCCCCAGCCATTGCAGTCGATTTAGCCTTCGTGATACCAGTGATTAGCTGGGACTTAAACAGATTATAAATGTCTTTGTTGCTTCTTCTTTTCCACTCTCCACTTTGTGTATCCCTAATGGGCCCAAAGATGCTTCTTAAGACTTTGTTCTCAAAGGTTTGTAACAAGGCTTCGTCTCCTTTAGTTGTACTCCAGGTTTCAGAGCCATATAGCACAACTGGTCTAATCAGTGTTTTTTATATTGTGATCTTGGTGTTACGAGATAGCTCATTTGATTTTAGCAGATGTTGTGCATAGTATATATTATTTCCAGAGTTGATTCTAGCTTGTATTTCTTCCCTTATTATGTTGGAACAGTTGAAGATTGTACCCAGGTATTTGTATGTTTCCGTTCTTTTAATGGTCATATTATCTATGTGTATGTGGCCAGAGTTTTTAGCCGTTCCTTCTCTTGAAATTACCATATATTCTGTCTTATCTTGGTTGATAACCTGCCTCATTTGTTGAACTTTTTCCAATGTCTTTTGTTCATTTTCCTCTATAATATCTATATCATCTGCATAACCAAGCAGTCTGGATGTTCCTCCAATAGCACATTCCTCCTTTACCTTCCTTACAACTTTCTCTAGAGCCAGATTGAAAAGAAGCGGCGATAGTGCATCACTCTGTTTCAAGCCAGATGGTATTTGGAAAGGGTCTGATTTCCTGCCTTTATATGTTACTATATTATAAGTATTCCTGCCTTTATATGTTACTATGTTATAAGTATTTTCCATGCATAATCTGGTCATGTTGATTAACTTCCTTGGCATTCCAAATTCCTGCATAGCATTCCATAGACTATTCCTATGGACACTATCATAAACCTTTTTAAAATCCACAAAAATGTTATGGAGATCTCTTTTATATTCCCAATTTTTCTCGGCTATTTGAGGAACTGTATGAGTGACGTGATAAATATCGTGTCGGTCTCCTTTACTAGGCACTATAAATGTGCCGTGATAAATATCGTGTCGGTCTCCTTTACTAGACACTATATGTGTGCCGTGATAAATATCGTGTCGGTCTCCTTTATTAGGCACTATATGTGTGACGTGATAAATATCGTGTCGGTCTCCTTTATTAGGCACTATATGTGTGACGTGATAAATATCGTGTCGGTCTCCTTTATTAGGCACTATATGTGTGACGAGATAAATATCGCGTCCGTCTCTTTTACTTCCCATGACATGTTCTGGTACATCATGGCGAATCTGAGTGTGAATCTCTGAGTGATGATGAGCTTGAAGGATAGCATGGGCTTTGGTTTCAGGAAAACGGACGTCAGCCAGACCTGGCGGGGTCCTAGCCACTTCTAGTGGGGTATACACAAGGGGCAATACTGGGGGTAGATTAATTAGTCCTAAATAGTTAAGTTAGTTGCATATCCTTTACAGAACATTGCAGTCAACACCAACATTTATTTATTCATTTTGCTGTTGTGATGTCTTGGCAATATTACGTTAAGTAGTTTGCCATTGCTTTCTGATCGACCGGTACCCATTCCATTTCGTTTTAAAAAAACCAACGCAATGTGGTCTGCTGCCAAATCGATCGCGGGTATGCGCGATCACGAACAGTGTCCGTAACCTCTTCGCCACGGAGCAGGCTGTACTAAATAAGGGACAATTAAAAAAGCACATTGACCTGTAATTCAATTGTGAATATCATGAGGCAGCGTCAACACTCAAGTACTGCTACAACCATCACAGTATTTCATGTGGTGTTTATCCATCGAGGTTGATCATGATCATTCATTTCATCCAGTGGGGTTGAAAGTTTTGGAGTTCTAAGATGGTTGGTACGACCTATTTTGGCTCGAAATGTTCTTTGACAATGTGGGCAAAGAATGCCTGACGTACCAGGAGGAGGATAGCCTGCAGTGGATTTTTTTTTTGGGGGGGGGGGCGCCGGAGCCGGTCTCCGTGGCCACAGGTTTGCGAATGCGGTTCATGTGCCGGGTACCAGGCGTTCGAAGCTCAGCTGCGACCGATTTGTGCAGCAGACTGTGTCGCGTTGAGTTATATCGTGCTGGTATGGGAGCCGGTCGTTCAGAAAGTAATGGCAAACTACTGAACGTAACAATTGCCTAGTACATCAACAGCAGCTGAAAAATGCTGGTGTTGACTGCAACGTCCCGTAAAGGATACGCAACATAGTGGGTGGTGGTCAGCCTTTGTTCGCAACTCTTGCAGTTCTGTTTGCTTCACAAGTGACTACACCCTTGCGTAATGATGGACCCCGTGAAGTTCAGTCTTTGGCAGCAGTCTCCCGGGTGTCGTGATGAATTCCAACAGCTGTTAGTGACATCTTCAGTGTCTTTAAAGCCTTTCCTTTGGCAGCCCTGTGAGCGTTTACCACACAGCGCAGCTGGCCGTAAACAATTCGTTTAGAGAGCCTGCGATCTGGCATGCGAGTCAAACTACTAGTCCAGCGAATCTGATTCTTCATTGAAGTTGGATGAAGAATGACTTGCGCGATGAATTGGATTAAAGTGAGGTATAGTTGCGCAATTCGTCGAACACACTCTCTCGCCTGAGTCCATCTGTATCCAGTGGCAAGACGACTGGAGACGAATACAGGTGCAGTGGATGACCAGGGCTCTACGTGCCTTGCACAACGGTTTGCAGGTAGACGCCGTCTTGCCCGTTAAGTCAATGATTTCTTCCGCGCAGTCTGCCGGATCCTGTCTTCACATGCTGTGTAGGCATACCCTAGTTCTCCGATTGGTTTGACGCCGAATATTATCCTCGCCTGGTTTTGCCGGCCTGTCACTGCCGTTGCCCCCGTCGGGGTGAGGGGGTGTTTCATACCGACAACTACTAGGAGCAACAGGCGAGAGCTGGGTGTCAGGCTTGAACCAGTGGGAAATTGACCCTGAAAAGGGCGTGACCGTATTTCATGAACCAGGTATCTACTTGCATAATACATACTGGAAAACAAAACAAAAAAGACAAAACAAGGCATCATGTCATTATGTACTTTATTGTGAGATATTATACAATTACACTTCCTTGGTCACGCTGTTCAATAATGAAGCACAATTTCCTCATTAAATTAACTACATAGCCAGGATGGACCCCCCTTCAGACAACAATCAGCTCGGACAAGTCAGATGAACCGACAGCAACAATAATGGTAAAGGTGACACATCTCAGAAAGAAATCATTTCATATGTATGTTTAACAACACAAACAAATTTAAGTTAATGTATCATTAAAACATGGCAATCAGGTTATTAGAGTATGTAAGATCATGACAATAGGTCAAACCCCACGGCAAGCACCCCTGCAATCTTCCCTCTCAGCTGTGATAGGAGGTACACACATTTCTAGTAGCATATATATGGAAGTTTAGGCAAACAGTGGGCTCGCTGGTAATCATGACGATTGCTGAAGGAGAAGAGCTTTTGCAGGGCAACACTTGACAGCTGAGAGAGAACAAGCTGTGCCAGTCATGTTGCTGTCTTACCTTGCAGCTTCATTCAATTGCCACATTAACTTGACTATCATGCATACCCACATGCATCACCCAAGATAACAAGATCATGCATCATAATCAATGGAGCTGGCTACCTCGACATGGAAACAATCTGCCACAGGAACCGTCTCTGGTAGTGCTAACTTAATTGCTCTTGATTGGAAACAGATGCAGAAACCTATGCCACTGAAATCATTCAAGGGCAGCATTGGCATCACTCAGGACACAATTACCATGGTGTGAGCAAAAGAGTGAGCCTATGGGATACATTCTGCCACAGGAACCGCCTCTCATTGGAAGCAGATGCAGAGACCAATCAGAGCCTGTGAAAGTGTTTAAAGGGCAGCAGCAGTTGTCCTGGCACCATTCAGGACACAATCACCATGGTGTGGTACAACTGACAAGCAGCAGCTGAAGAGACAAACCTCAGAGACCAACCAATGCCTCAGATGGGGGTTGCATGGACAGCCAAGGTGATGGCATTATCAACCCAGACAGCAATGACAATACGAAGGAGTGATATTTTTTTAAAGTTCACACAAACACATGCAAGCTGCACAAAGAAATCAAATTAAAACAAAGCAAAAAAAGAACCAAAAACATGTCTGTACAGGTGATGAAGAACACAGATAAGAGTATGTGTGAGTAAAATGGTAAAACTGCCATGGACAAGAGGACATGCAAGGGCTGGTGTTCAATACTGACCCCATGTTCTGCCAACTGTCCACGCGAGGCAGGCTGACCCCGCAAGGTGACTATTTACAGGCATGGTGTAAAAATGACTGTTAAAATACTGAATTGATTCTGTCACATTAGAATAATACCTGCCTAATATACGAGATAACCTGCATGATTCATTCTCCACAAACAACAATTTTGGAAGATTCATTCTCCATAAACAACAGACAATCAATCACACTTGAATGTTCAGCAAAAGGCAATTAAGCATGATGGCTCGACATAAACAACAGACAAATATGTACACTTAACATAACATAGATGAATGCCCAGTATATACAATGAACGTCCAACATATAAACCACAGACTATCAAATATGGATTGTCAACATAAACAACAGACAAACATGAACAGGCAAATAAATATGAATGCCCAGCATGAACGACAGACAAGAAACCACACATAACAAATACAGAGTCCAACAAACAGGGCAACAGTGGCTAGTGTACTAGCCAGCCCAGTTCCACGTTCAATCCCCTGCATTATTTCCCCCACCACGACGACTCCGAGGTCGACGACCCAGCCTCATAAAATATGGGTACCAGACAACCTCATTATGTGGCAGCCTAGAACATGTGAAGCCCAAACACTGGAAACCTCAATGCCATGGAATAATCTTCACCCCAGGCCTATGTTCCACTTCAGCCAGGAGACAGCAGATCAGGGGAGGGAGTACAACACTATGAGAACAATGTCCTCCAACTGAATCTAAACCTGGTGTTGGTCAATATACAGATGGACATCACAGCCCTAGGCCACTGTGACAGCCCATACTAGAACAAGGTGACTATTGTGAAAGATCTATTCTCTACACAGACACCCAAAGACAACAAAAGGGCATGCACATGAAATTCTCAACTGGTCATAAACAAAAAATCCATGTGCCTGCAGCAACAGCATACTTGCAAGAGACCAGAACATCTGAGCATCAGCAGTCTAACATTACAGAAGCAATATATGTGGGTGCTTCAAATAAACATCTTAAGAGTGTGATAGAAATTACAATAGCCATGCCATTGTCTTGTAACCTGTCAATATTGCTGTTAAGGATGTCAAGAGGGTTAAGCATGTGACATCATGGTGCAGACGAATGTGGTCACGGCTTAAGGGCAGTTTAAAGATGGCTGCCCCACTTTTGAAATTCACCATTGAGAGGTAGTGATGTTATCCATTTTTTTATCAGTGAAGGGAAATTCATAGGCGAATGAAGATAAAGTATGGTGATGCATGCCTGAAAGTCCAGCAAGTGTATCAGTGGAGGAGGATGTTTCAAAACTACGTGACTTCTGTGACAAGACTGTTCACGACCAGGGCACGCACACAGAGTAGCGACTCCCAGAGAATTTTGTTCTACGAGAATCCAAGCACTTTATCGGCACTGGAAGACTTGCATTGAACGCACAGGTGACTAAATAAAAAAATGATACATTTGTTCTTTACTTTTTCAGAATATATTCACACACCCACAAACATTGCAGGTTTTCATTTGAAGCCTCCTTGTACGATGTGTCACTAACAGACTTGCTGGAGAAGACTGACCTTTAACCTTAGCTGAGTGGTGGGTGCTCCACTTCCTCACCCTCCAAGGGTTAAATCTGTGGGATTGACCCAGCCTCACAAAATGGCATAGGTGTTAAATGTTCTGGAAGGCAAGGAAGAGAGTAGGTCACCCCAGGCTTATTACTCCATGACTTAAAGTGTATCTGAAAATCTACCACTCCAACATCCATGGAAACATGCCACAGTAATATCTTACCCCGATGCTAACATCAGCTAATCTCAAACTCAGATCCCCCACAAAGCTGTCAGAAAATCACAACACACACACACACAATAGGACTTAACAATGACCTCCTAAAACACAATAATGTAATCTTCTAAATGACCGAACATCATTTTATTTGCAATTGGATTAGCACAGGCAGCTGTCCTACTGTCATTGTTGCTTGAGCAGTAATGTAGACATAAATATGACAATAATTATATGAAATAATGTAGACTGATTCTCTAGGCTTCATAAATATAAGTTCAAATAATACCCTTTGCAAGTAACAAATTTCAACATCCATAAACACCACAATAAAATAACCAATGCCTTGACACCTGGCCAACTTTTGCAGTTTGGGACAGAATTATTATCTCAATTCCAGTCTTCACATACTGTCCTATTTTCAAGTGTCTTTTCCAATACTCTTATGATTGGTTGTAAAGGGGATATTTGAGAAGTATAAACATACTTGAAACCAAAAATGCATTAACAGTTGCCATCTGAAAACAGTGACATCTTGTCAACAACACTTGGATCCATCTGTCCCACCTAATATCTCTCATTCCTTCAGTTACCAGGAAGGTTTGACAATCCGAGGCAGCTATGGCAAAGTCACTGAACAATAGTCAAATGTGTTTTCTAAACCCCCAAAACATAAGCATGTTTGTAAAATCAGACACTCCTTCATTCTATAGCCAGCAAAAGATTACACATGTAGATCATTACATCATTCTATAGCCAGCAAAAGATCACACATGTAGATCATTACATCATTCTATAGCCAGCAAAAGATCACACATGTAGATCATTACATCATTCTATAGCCAGCAAAAGATCACACATGTAGATCATTACATCATTCTATAGCCAGCAAATCACATGTGCAGATCGTTACATCATTCTATAGCCAGCAAATCACATGTGCAGATCACTAACTCATTCCAAACAAATCACCAAATGTGCACATTAGTTAGTTCATTCAGTAGCCAACAGATCCTACATGACCAACACACTCAATTTTCTCCAGTCTAAACTGCTTAGCACAGTGGTTTTCAACCGGTGGGGAATTCCCCCCCCCCCCTAGGGAGGAATTTTAGGGTTTCTGAAAGGGGGGGGGGGGGGGGGAGAGAGAGAGAGAGAGAGAGAGAGAGAGAGAGACGAGAGAGAGAGAGAGAGAGAGAGAGAGAGAGAGAGAGAGAGAGAGAGAGAGAGAGAGAGAGAGAGATGAAGACCATTTCAAGATCACGTTAATACAAGAACCGATTACTTGATATTGTTTTTCCCTTCATACTTTACAGTTATGTACGTCTCATCCTTCTAAAATTCATTTTATAAAGTAAGTAGACCCACAAATCACGTTTTATGTGGATGTCTAGACTTGTTTTAGTATATACTATTAAATTTACCTTCCATTTTTACGTATGCTGTGTAGGGGTGGGGGATTTTTAGATGGGAAATATGAAAGGGGAGGGGGGAATGACGTTCTGAAAATACTGTGAAGGGGGAGGCATTGGCCAAATAGGAGAGGGTGGGGGGAGGGGGGGGGAGGAGAGAGAATGGCGTTCTGAAAATATGGTGAAGGGGGGCACGGGCCAAAAAAGGTTTGGGGGCACGGGCCAAAAAGGTTTGGGGGCACGGGCCAAAAAAGGTTGAGAATCACTGGCTTAGCATATTTGAGCTAAAGCACTGAACTCCCAGGATGTTCCAACCATGTACACCAATAATTTCATATTTGTAATATTTTTATTTCACCTCAAAAGATTTTGATATGTCACACCACACTGTTACTTGTTTCAACTGCATGAAATCTGGAGCTATCAGTGGCTTACAGTAATCAAGGAGTTGAGCATGCCCTGCAGGGATGATACATGTCAGCAGGCCATGACACTAGCAATCTGGTGTCTAGTATGCAATATTTTCATACCAAGTGATCTATGGCAAGCAAACTATTACAACCACGTGACGGAATATTCCAATACTCACACCAGCTAGTGAAAGACTGACTTCCAAACCAGCATGTGGAATGTTATACTGTATACAGGACCTTCCAAAATGAATATTGCCCATTTTCCTTGCACATCATTTAGGTTTTTAGACACTCAAATACAAAGTGGGCACCCAAAACAAATAAATAAAAGTGCCAAAGTTATCGCTTAAATTACAACCTCTCAATATACACCCCCTCCCCCAATATACCACATATCTTAATGACACCCCCCCCCCCCCCCCCCCCCCCCCACGTAAACTTGTTATTCCATGTTTATCCCTTGCACTGTCTAGTCACTAACAACAGCTAACTGTCCAAACTCAGATTATCAATCATTGGGTGAAAGCAAAACAATTTCCAGTTGTAATTACCAAAACTATACACCTTGAAAACACCAGTTTTGTTTCTGGGTTATTTTACATAGTATTGATTTAAACAAACAGGCTTTGACTTTGACCCAGTTAAATGTCAATACACCACGAGAAAGCACATAAAACATACTGAAGAACAAAGCATATTGAACAAGGCTTAAGCAGTAAACAGAAAGGTTGAGGCATCCACATACACACACAAACCCAATGGATCATAACACCATTTAACAAAACACATTCAACGGAGGTATATTATTTCACATAAATAACAACTGAAGTTTGTAAATGCAAAGGCCACTCAAAATGAACATACAAAAGCTCTTACAGCTAATCTGTAGCTGAACATTCAGCATCATGAACAAGTGTTGACTGCAAGGAAGTGTAGACACTTGAGCAATGCAACCAAATCATACACAGCAACTGATCTCAAGTGTACATTTGATGAACCCAATAGTCAATGAAGTGCTATTATCTTAAGCTGACAACCCACTGTGTTTGGTCTCTTCTCTAGAGGTAGAGTTTGTGCATGTGTGTGACTCTAATACTATCACAAGACCTGTACTTAAATGTACTGCTTGTGCGTTTGGTCATTTGCAATTAATTCACTCATCATCACCATCAAGGGCCATTTCTGCTCTGAAGGTCGGCTGTGCTGGGTTTCCAACACCCGTTGTCTCCAGCTTTCAGTGACTTCATACCAGATTCTTCCAGTCCATCTTTTGATGTTGTCCACTTACATTAACATCTTCCTCTTCCAATTTTCCCTCCAATACATCCTTTAACAAAATGCTGTGTCTCCTTTTGTGACCAAAGTGTCTTAATTATATTGCTTTTATCTCATCGAGTCATTATTTTTTATCACCTGTTTTTATTAATGCTTCTTTTTCTTCTTCTCCGGCCATGGTATTCTTTCTATTCATCTGTATAAACACATTTGGAAAGCTTAAGTTTCACTCTCATGTTATTTATGCATTGCCCATGCTTCTGTGTGGTAATGAATGAAAGAATGACACAGGAACAAATAAACCCTGGAAGTTATATTGCAGTGACAGCTACAATCAAGACATGACCTCAAGATAAGTAAGGTACGCTTTGTTTGTAGCCTGGGGATATCAAACAACCACACACGCATACAACAGTTATACAAAAATCATAATAATGTAAACAAAATATACTTCACAATTACATTGTGGAAATGCAACATGATTTACAAAAATATGTTCTACAATCCTCCCACACAGGAGCATCATACGAAGGAAGAAGTGACTGCACTGTTTTTGATTGTTTAACATGGACAAGGCTGGTCCCATCCCCTATAAGCTGTGCCCGGTTAAAAATTACCTTCAGCCAAAACATTCAGATGAACAACATGAAATGAAAATGAGGAAACATTATCACAACAGTACAAGATCTTGATTACACAATGATATACAAGGCAGAATTCTCGCACACATAAAACTAACACCATGCCATCACTAAAGGACAAATAAACATCAGTTTGCACATACTATAGTCCACAAACCCAAGCATTTCTCAAACCAACGGGACACATTTATCATAGCTTATTTCAGGATGTTCACAATGACTTGTTTTGTTTGTTACAGCAAAGCAAATTTTTCTTCTCCAGTCCAGTTATATTTTTCATGTTTCTGTTCAAGTATCTGATGTTACCAGCAAACACAAACAAAGAAACAAACAAGTACAATGTTACAGGCATATTCTGTAACACAAGAGATGGAAATCTGAATCTGCGACACACATCCAGCATCAACTAATTGGTGTTGAACAAGAATCAACAGACACATCCAAGAATGGAATAGACCGGGGACACTAAGCCATTGGCGTTTCATCAAAACTTAAAGTGCTGGTCTGCCATGTCTATAGCCCATCTGAACTTGTCTCTCTGGGTCTTGTTGTACACCTTCTCTAGAGGTATATCATACTTCTTGCACCTGAGGACAATAACAACAATCATATAGTTACATAACAATCTAGCCACAATTCATGACGAAGTGAATGCAAAAATCTCCAAGGCTAGCTCGGCCTTAGGCAGACTGTACAAGAATGTGTGGGACAGAAATGGAATAAGCCTGCAAACAAAGTTGAAAGTCTACAAAGCAGTTGTATTAACCACACTGCTATATGCTTGTGAAACATGGACTGTTTATCAGCGACACGCTAGAAAATTAAACCACTTCCACAGTCTGCCTTGGGAAGCTACTGAAGATTAAATGGCAAGACAAGATCCCAGACACTGAAGCCCTAGAAAGAGCATCCATGCCCAGTGTCCACACTCTACTAATGAAGAATCAAATTCGCTGGGCTGGTCACTTGACTCGCATGCCAGATCACAGGCTCCCTAAACGAATTTTTTACGGCGAGCTGCATTGTGGTGAACGCTCTCAAGGCAATCAGAGGAAATGCTTTAAAGACACTCTGAAGATCTCACTAAAAGCTTTTGGAATTCATCACGACACATGGGAGATTGCTGCCAAAGACCAAAATTTGTGGTGTACATCATTACACAAGGGTGCAGTCACTTGTGAAGCAAACAGAACTGCAAGAGTTGTGAAAGAAAGGCTGGACAGAAAAACCACTGCAGAAGATCCTCCTCCTGGAACGCCAAACATTCTTTGCCTACATTGTCAAAGAACATTTTGAGCCAAAATAGGCCTTACCAGCCATCTTAGAACCCACGGCTCCATACTTTCAACCCCACTGGATGAAATTAATGGTCATCATCATTCTTGATGGACAAACAACAACACAAACAGTGCTTGACAAGAGAACTCAAGCTGAGCATCTAGAACCAGACGTGTCAACTAATTCGTGTTGAATCAGAATCTGTGTTTTAATCCCAGACAGACTCTATCTTATCCTTCCCCCAGCTCTATAATCAGAACTACTTCAGGTACAGGTACACAACCATATGCCAGACCCATTGTATACAAGCCTCAGACCAACATTCTTCAATTGGTCGCACAGAGCACAGACTCCAAAACTGCAGTGCCACCCCCAGAAGTCTCCAAAATAACTGATGGACCAATGATGGGGTCAGAAAAATGAATCTCTTGACTTCACAGGCGCATGACTACTTCACCACTGAGCTTCCAACAGGAGTTCTAGTGTTACAATTCTGGACTTCCCCATTGAGACTCAGGACATTATATCTCTCATTATTATTGGTCTAGGCTCAGCTTATATGTTCCACTAGCCCAATACTGGCTAACTGACCTCACAAATAGTCCAATTCCAGCTGATGTTCCGATGAGACCTGCACATTTCAAAAGGTAGCTGAAAATTTAAGGCATTGTCTCCTTATAAATGTCATGGATAATCAACAGAGTGGCACCTAAGCTATTTATATCATCGTGTCAATTCTGTTATCTTCTAGTGAAGTCAGTATTTCTTAAAAGAAGTTTATTTCACATGTCTGAGTTTCCTCCTTCACAACTGAAACAAGCAAAACTAGTTTGCACCTGTAGCAGAGCGTTCATAGAAGCCAACAATTCAGCACCTGTAACTAACTTCACCACAGTACAGATTCAAGTGTGTGAGCAATGTTAACAGATGTGTCACATTACTATCACAATGACAGATTTTACTTTAATTTGTTTGCTGGTTGTTGTTCTTAATACCATTTAAACACATCTACCAACAGTTGGTATTTGTTTTATAAACCATGCTAGTAATGTACGACAAAGAACAAAACAAGAAAAGCAAACACTGCATTTTATAAAATAAAGATCATCATTTGTAATTAGTACACAAGCAAACAAATCCCTAGAAGCTTTGGCGATGCCATTTTACAGCTGAATGCTGAACATTCCTAGAAGACATCTAAATGTGAACGTGGCCAAGATACAAAGACACAAACAACAGAAAGAGACAGTCATTTTTTACCACATTATGAAAAGACAAACTAGAACATACTGCGACAACTGGAAAAAAGAGGAACACAGCAGTAGAACATACTAGATAGTCCTGTGTAATGGCATGGAAGAGTGTCAAAGCACAAACTGATATGTGCTGCTGGAGACAAGATATGGAGAAGCCAGTCGGCAAGGCACTTGATAATAATGGTGATGGTAAGTAATGTAGATGGACTTACCAGGCCACGGAGATTCGTGGATCCAAATAGTTCAGCTTGGAAGTTCCCAGAGCTATCTCTTTATTTTCATCCTGTAGACACATTTGATTGCCAACATGTCACAAACCATTGTTACTGTTACTGATAATGAACACAATGCTGAACTTGACAGACATATTACATATGATAGTTCATTCATTCACGTGTCCTTTGCAGAACCTCGTTCCCATAACAACCTTCCGGAACACCTCTTGATCATAAGCAAGATGTCCCGCGTCCGATACACCCATCTGGAGATCATCCGCCACATTCGGCACCCATCTTCTCTTTGGCCTTCCTCTTCCTCTCTTCCCAGGCATATACCCCTCCATTATTGTTCTCTCCAAACTTTCATGACATTTCAAGTGACCAAAATACTTCAATTTTCTTTGTTTTATCGTCTTTAATAGCCAACTTCTTCAATATTGAGCTCTTGAAGTATGAATGCATTTGTTCTTTTCTTTACCCAAGATATTCTTAGAACTCGTCTGTAACATTTATATTCAAAGGCATTTATGCGCTGTTAGCTTGTTTAGTAATTGTCCAGGTCTCACAGGCATATGTTGCAATGGGAAAATGCATGCTCTTAAAAGTCTAATTTTTGTAGTTCTTCTTCTTCTTTTTCTGCGTTCATCCGGAGTTTTTTTTCCGGACATGATTGCGTTGTTCCTGTTTACAGCAGAGCTGCGTTCTTGCGCCGTTAGGCTGACACATCCAACTTCTGCGGGCATTTGTTGACCGGGTTAACCTTCCCGGGGCCATTTTTGTAGTTCTATCTGTCCCTCTCCACAATTTATTCAGTTGTTTTAGTCTTTGAAGAGCAATTGATAGTCCTCATTTAATTTCTTTCATTGTGTAGGAGCGGCTGGCCGAGTGACTAGAACGCCGGATTCGCCTTCGGGAGACCCGGGTTCGAATCATCGGTAAGGTGTGGGATTTTTTCTGTCGCAGGCAAAAAGAAAATCCTAACCTGCACAGTTCGCGGTGACTGCACTAGCCAGGTAGCCTTAATTCCTCAGGCTCAAAGACCCCCCATGCCATACACCGCAAGGTACTATATTGGCAGTAAATGACAGTGTCACTGTTGTTGGTAATCAATGACCAAGATATTCAAAATTTTCCACCACCTCCAACTTTTCCTCATTAACATATTTTTCTTTCTCCATGGTAGTTTTATCTGTATGCATTATCTTTGTTTTTGCTATGTACAATTGGGTTGAGGCTATTAGGTTTTCTAAACCATTCTGGATAGCAATGCTGTATCATCAGCATATTGAATCTCTGGTATGTCATAACCACCAATATTTAAGGCATCATATAGCTCCCTGTTTACATCATCTCTTACATTTCTCATTATATTTTCAGCGTACAGGGCAGACGCTTGTCCGTTTTTTAGCCCTGAACAGGCAAGATTTTTTCAGGTTCAGAAAAATTTCGGGTTGCGTTAGTAAAAACATCATAAATAAGGTGTTAGTCAACCGATTTTAGTTAAATAAACAACACAATGAAGGGAAAAGCATGCAGAATATGTCACTCACGTGATTGTTGTATATGAACACAAATATTTACGAAATACAGCATGCTGTTTGTGATTTTCCGTCATCTATATGGCAATTTACAAACACATTTTCAGAATCATAATCACTTTCTTTAAAGTCCGACTCAGACTGCTAATGCAAAGTAACGCTTTGTGACTGATATCTAGTTCCGATTAATCGTCAACTTCGTGCCCTTTAATGTCACTTAAATTGAACATAGCGAAATCTCGGCTATCACTTGAAGAACCGCCGAAATCCGTTTTGAAAAACTAAGCGTAAAAACCCGGAAAATTATCCCCAAAAAAGTCTGTAAAAGTCTGTTCAAATTCATAGTTGGCACTTACATATGACGGCCACGTTGTCATGCTATCGGCGAAAGCAGCCATCGGAAGTATCGTAAGGGCGAGAAATCGCGTTTTTACAATGCATAATAGTATCGGACGGAATGCTCGTTAAAGGCATCGGCCGTTCTGCCCTGTAAAGGGTTAAACAAATAGGGGGACAGCACACATCCCTGACGGACTCCTTGCTTGATGCCAAACCAATCTGATGTCTCGCCATCTATTCTAACCGCTGCTTATTGGTCTAGATAGAGAATTCTTATGAGTTGTATTACATGTGATGGACAGCCCACATTCCTCATGATTTCCCAAAGTTTCTGACGTTGTACACAGTCAAATGCATTTGAATATTCCACAAAACATGAGAATATGTTTACATTAAATTCTCTGCACTTCTCTATTATTAAACACATGTTGAGATTGTGATCTCTTGCTCCCCTTCCTTGTCTAAATCCAGCTTGAACCACGTTAATTTTCCCATTTTCTTAAGAAATCTTCCCACTATGATTTTTAGTAATTTCACTTGCATGTCTGATCAGGGCAACATTTCTATAGTTGGTGCATAATTTCAGGTTTCCCTTTTTTGGTATTGGAATGAAGATAGATAATCTTTTGGCTATATACCATATTTTTTTACATTATGTGCGATAGATTGTATGCTTTCTTCTCCTCCCGCTTTAATTAGTTCAGCTGGTATCTCATCACGTCCAGGTGATTTACCATTCTTCAGGTTCTTTATTGCCCATGCAATTTCATCTAATGAGTATTCAGGTTCTGTCTCTGCTGTCATTGGCTCATGTATCTCATTCATATCCTCACTGTCACTCATATCATACATTCCACTGCAGTATTCCTGCCACCTTTCTAAAAATCTGTCTAGATTCTGTTAAGGTATGTCACAGATAACATTCCATTGAGATTGAACATTTCTTGTCAATAACTTCATTTCTTTGATCATGTCTTAATCTCTTCCAGTCTTATGATATTCAATCAATCAATCATGTGCCATGCCGGAAAGCGTGGGCGGTCATGATTCGCCATTTCATTCGATCACCAGAGTCGTGGATCAGCTCAGTGTTCCTGTCTCGTCCATGCCATGTGGCCAAGCCATCCAGGTATTTTCCTCTTGGTCTTCCTCTTGGTCTGTTCCCTTCGATCTTGCCAGCTGTCACTAAGTTCTCCAGTCCATTTCTTCTCATAACATGTCCAAAAAATTTTGACTGTCTACGTCTAATTTCTCTAATCAATCTACGATTTTCATCTGTCTCTTGTAGTACTTGGTCATTGGTTTTTCTATCTGTCCATGGTATTCTTTGCATTTTCCTCAGAAACCACATTTCTGCAGCCATCAGATGTTTTTCAGCTTGACTGCACATTGTCCAAGTTTCACATCCATACAAAAGAACAGGCTCTATGTATCCCCTCAACACTCTTTTTCTCGTTTCAATTGACATCATTTTATTGGTCAGAATGTTTTTCATCTTGCTAAAGGCTACTTTCGCAATGGCGATTCTTGTTCTAATCTCTTCAAGGCATCTGCCATCAGATGTTATGACTGTTCCGAGATAATTGAACCGATTCACTTGTTGAAGAATATTCCCATTTACTTGTATATTACATTGTGGTACTTCGTTCTTCCTAGTGACGACCATAACCTGTGTCTTCCTACAATTTAATTACAACCCCAGCTGCTCACTGTGTACAACCACAGCGTCTACTAATTGTTGCAGATCCTGTGCATTGTCTGCAATCAATACTGTATCATCTGCATATCTAATGTTATTTATGTTTCGTCCTCCAATGCTGATTCCATTTAGGTCTTCTACATTTCTGAAAATATTTTCACTGTATAGGGAAAAAAGATCTGGAGACATTACACATCCCTGCCTAACACCTCTCTTAATAGGTTGGTATTGTCCTACTTCAGTATCAATCCTTATGGCAGCTTGTTGTTTCCAATATATGTTTTTTATAAGTCTAATGTCTTTCCCATCAATTTGTAGATCTGCAAGCATATCCACAATGTTGACATGTCTAACTCTATCAAAAGCCTTTGTGTAGTCAATAAAGCAAAGATGTATATCCTTGTTTACTTCTAAAGCACGTTCAATAACTGTTCGCAGCATATACACAGCATTTACTGTACCCTTTCCTTCTACAAAACCACATTGTTCTTCCCCTATTTCAGGTTGTATTTTCTTCCTCACTCTTTGCATGATAATTCGTAACAAAATCTTTGTGATGTGACTCATTATACTAATTGTTCTATGTTGATCACATTCTAAGGCTCCTGATTTCTTTGGGATTGCAATAAATACAGAATTACATAATTCAGAAGGTATATCTCCAGTATCATATAATGTGTTCAGCAGTCTAGTGACTTGCTCTAGTCCAAATTCTTCTAGAGCTTTAATCATTTCTGTTGTGATGTTATCTGCACCGGGGGCCTTGCCAGCTTTCATATGCTTAAGAACATTTTGAACCTCCATCTTTAAAATTGCTGGTCCATCATTATGATATTGCAATCTTGTATATATTGATTTTTGTCCTTTCTTGTGTTTTTTCTTATTTCTCGAGTTAAACATTTATACTTCATCCTGCTGTTATCGGATTCACCTCCTTTCTGTTTCAGTTCCCTTCATTGTTTTATTAATTCTAACGTGTCTGATGTAATCCATGGCTTATGTTGCTTTTTCTTGGTCTGAATTAAATCTTTGGCTGCACTTATCAAGATATCTCTAGCTTGTACTGTCAGTTCATCAGGTGTCATTTCCTCCTGAACAGACATCAAGACCCCCAAAACGATATGATAGTTACTAACAAAGAATAAGTAATATTATGCTTCATTTGGAAAACAAGTTAAAATATATTAGCACTCGCAAACATAAAAACCATAGTAATATGCTAATACTTGGAAAATGTCATGTAAAAGTTACCGACAAACATAAGAATAAATACAGTATATTATACTTTATTTTGAATGTCGACTGGTCTATAAAAAATAAGAGGCTAGCACCATAAAGCCAGCACAGCTCAAGGGTAGGTACTTCCTGCTGCATGTGACAAACATACTTGCTACTGACAGTTACTGACAACAGAAAACCATCAATGAATTATGCTAATGTTAGGAAACTTGTTACATCTGATGATCAATGATAGTTAATTGCATATCCTTTACAGGACGTTGCAGTCAACCCCAGTATTTTTTGCTGTTGTTATCTGATGGCAAGTTTACATTCCATAGTTTGCCATTGCTTTCTGAATGATCGCCAAATATACCATTTCATAAACAAACCAACGCAATACAATCTACTGCCAACTCGCACGCAGATGTGTTTCGAACGCAGGTATGCGGGATCACGAACTGCGTCCATATCCCTTCACCTCGGAGCCGACGATGATCAATGACGAACGCAATATTTGTACACTTAAATGATGAAACTTGTTACGTCTGACAATTGTGGATAAATACAACAGTATTATGCTTAAATGAGGAAACAATTGGCACCTTATAATCAATGAAGAAAATGGTGACAGGAATAAAATTATGTTTAATTTGGAATTCTAGGACCGAACTAAACAACACAAAAAAAGAATAATTGCAATAAACATGCATTTTAGAGACACTCAAGCATAAACAGCTGATCATCTTTTAGTTCTTACAATTTACATAGAACCTGCACAATGACTTAATCATCTTTTTAAGCATGACATTATTGAAGTAACACTGCACAGCATTCAGTGCATTAGGCCATAACATGGGTAACAACATTTTCTAGGAAGTAAAAGGAAGTCAGCGAGATTCTGACATCATGCATTTAGTCCTGGCTTGTGTAAAAATATATTGGTGTATCATACTGACACATGGTGCAGAAATATTGCTTCAACTGGAGGGCTCAGAGACTAACCCCATCTCATTAAACAAGTACTAGATAATTTTATTGGAGAAAGGTGGTGAGAAAAAGAGAGGGTTAATTCTATGAATCTGCTGTGACCTAGTTTATATGAAGTCTGCAATAAGATTGTGTCCATGTATATCAAGACTAACATACCATCAGTAAATGTGCCCACCCACGATGTGGTGTCATGCCTTACCTTATCTGTGGCCTGAACCTCCAGCTTGGTCAACTGATCCTCCAGTCGCATCAAAGTCTTCTTCTTCTTCTCATACAACCTAACAGAAGACAAGGACAGAAATAATCTCATTTCTGACATCTTCCAAAGATGAGTTTATTCACCAACCACACATCATTAAGTCTACATCCCTCACACAGCTGAGTATCAAGATGTGGGTTCAAGAAGTGTGGAAGTGGGACATATCTGGGAGAATGGCTTTTTAAGACAGAATTTGACACCAAACTGGCAATAGGAAAGACTAAATAATTATTCTGAATGACGTCAATAACAACAGATGTAAAACTGTCAGGTATTTTCAAGCATAACAAACATGCAACAGTCTAGTGCAGTCAGCCAAGAGCTATGTCTGGTTACGCCTAATGAAGATGACACAAATCACAGAGAGAGAGAGAGCATTTAACACATAGCAGCAAAAATCGAAGACAACAACCACAGCACTCTTTGTATATACAAAATCACGCTCATACACTGCATTTATTTTTCAAACAAAATTCTCCATATAGTACTAAGTGAATAATGAATTCTACCTATCTCTCTCAGACAAGCACACATACACACGCACACGCGCGTGCGTGCGTGCACATACAAACTTTCATACAGTCCTTTATGTCTGCATGCATGGGGGTAGGGAGGAGAGAAAGAAGGCAATTTACATCTTTCCTGTTCACCAATCATTTTTCACTCGCTCAACTCCCCCACTTATCTGCATCTCAAATACAATCTGTTTGTTCACCATGCAAATCTGTTTGTTCACCATGCAAATCCCGTTTGTTCACCATGCAAATCCAATTTGCTCATCATGCAAATCCCATTTGTTCACCATGCAAATCCTGTTTGTTCACCATATAAATTTACACTGAATATTCCTCTATACACACTCCTACAACTAGACTCATTTAAACACCACGTATTACACAATGCCACGACTCACAACAAATGCCAATGCATACAAACTAACAAGAAATCTGTACTTTAAAACAAGAAAATATAATTTGTGTTCAATGTATCTACAAGTGAAGCTTACGTTTTTGTTCTGACTGACTTCTCTTTCTTATAATCCGCTTTGATGCCCTTGATTTCTTTCTTCACTTCCTTGATCTCGTTCTTCTTGGAGTCAATCTGAGAAAGTTAAAATAAAACTGCTTTAGAAAGATGACACTGAAATCACATTATGTACAAAGAATATGAGAATACAACTCCATGGCGGCATTAAGTTGTTTCATAAGCATTAATACTGTTCTTCTTTCATTGGCCTGACAACTGTCTATATCTAAGTCTTTAGTTCACTCACTGGTGCATTAAAGCACATAATTCGGCTTTTTTTCTCTAGGCCAGAAGGTTTGCCTCGGTATGTCATATTTTGGGCAGTCTTGCAGTATGTGATCTGCTGCTTGTAGAATCAACCCATATGTGCACATGGCTGATTTGCCAATATTAAATTTTGTGTACATGGGGTTGCATAATCGATCGTATCCTGTACTGAGGCACAGAACAACAATCTAGTACTGTTAAGATTAAAGGTTAATGGTAAAGGTTAAAACAGGGCATTAAACGAGATTGACTGCAGTACACCTGGTGCTACCCCCACATGGCTCGGTCTCTTTCCACAGAGTCGCCTGCCAATATTGGCATAGACAGCAGACTCTGTAGCTCCATCGACGACCTCCAGGGAGATACCACTTGTGAACCGAATAATGGAGTCCATAAATACAGCCACAACATTCAGGCAATTAAACCACTCAGCCATGGAGACCCCTTAATACTGTTAGCCCATCATGAATCAAATAAACAATTCTATCCAACTACTGCTATTTATTTTACAATCACTGAATGGGAATATCTAGGGATGATAACATCGGATTGAAGATGAGTGACAGAGATTAATTTCAGAATAGACCAATCAAAAGCTCCATTTCAGAAAATGAAAAGTAAATAACAGAAAGTGCTGAAATGTTATATAAATCCTACTCTACTGTATGGCAGTGAATCATGGAATATGAGTGAACACATTAGAAAGAGCCTGAGGAAAATGAGGATGTGGTTTCTAAGACAACTGTTGTGAATACCTCTGAGGCCAGAGTAACTATATTATTTAGAAGTGGGTAATGGCAGTAGAACATTATTTAGAAATTTAAGAATGTGACAAACAACATTCTTTGGTCATGTCATGAGGAAAGAGGCATTGGAAAGCATTGTGAAGACCAGAAAGATTAACAACAGAATCGGGAAAGACTAGGACAGTGGCATGGAGGAATATCAGTGGAATTGATCCCAAATACCAGGGACCAAGATCTATGAAAATGTATGAACACTATGGCAGTGATGATGATGAATGTGAGCACACTAGGTTGAATATTGTCAAATATTACCTTGTTCATGAGATTTTCCATGGACTTCTCAAAAGTTTTGGGCACTGAACGTTGATGGTTACACAGAATAGCCACAGCCCTGTTTGCTCTGTTGTAAGATAGCATCTTGGCTGCTGGAGTGTCATCAGCTACAAACAAAACAGGACTTAAATAACCAACCATAATTTTATTTGTGCACGCTCATGTAACAAGTCCTTTGCAGAATGTCACTCTCATTTCGACCCACTGAAAAGAGCCCTGACCCTGTGCCAATTCCCCAACCTCATGCAATTTCATGCCAAAGATACCTTCAATATCCTGGGTCGGTTCTTCGTGCTGATCGACCCTTGATAGGAGGGCTTGGTTAGTTGGCTGAGGGATGTTTCATTGGAAGCTGCGATAGTGGCTAGACATGGGGAAGTTAAAAACTTCTTCTAGATCATTATTTTAGCAGAAGTTAACCATAACTGGATTCAGTTAAGGTTTCAAATTAAGGAAACAGCGGGAACTACTTCTATTCTCCCTGTCCCACTTTTTACAACCCAATGTTAAGCGCAAGTTGTTTCACCAAGTCGTGTTTGGAATACAAAAAAGGTTTCTTTGAACCTTATGGGAATTAAAAATAACAATCAAATTTATTATGACTTATTCCACAGGCAGAAATCAATCAATCAATCAATTGGATGCCATCTCCATAAAGAAGGCTAGCGTTTTATATATATATAAATCAATGCCTGTGCTGTGTGTATATCAAAACTAAATATTCCTGTTGAGTGTATAATAAAAGCAAATGTCTGAAATTCCTTGCAAGGAAACATAATGAAATCACTGTGACACACGTGAAATTTACAGATAGCAAGAAGAGCAAACAACTCTAATCCAGCTTTCACAAAGAGCAAATAACTCTAACCGAGGTTTAACTTACGGTTGGTCAGCAGCTCCAGTTGCTCAGACAGTGTCTTGGAGGCATTGAAGGTACGGAACACTTTAGCAGTAAGGCCCTCCATCAGGTCTTGGAGGTGTTTGTTGAGAATTGTAGTCTGTGGAAAAGACAAACTTTGTACGCAACACTGTCACATGTATTTCTGACAGGATGTTAGTTCATCCTACAATCACACCCCCACCTTAGATTGTGGAACTTAGTTTACAATGTAAAAAAAAAAAAAACAATTGCCCAATACTTTTCTTTACACATAGTTCACAATATATGATTTTTGTGTGTGTGCAAGATTACGCTCAGTAGTTTGCCATTACTTTCTGAGCGGCCAGCTCACTTATCCCGTATGTCACCAACACAGCGAGAACTGCTACCAATTCTCGCACGCTGCGAGACACTATGTGGATAAATGGGATTATTGAGAAAGTCGTTTAACCCCTCTGCCAGCGAAACGGGAACAATATATGATACTGTCACAAAATTCCCTTACATGATATAGTTCACAATGTAAAACACAAATTGCCCAACACTTTTCTTACACAATTCACAATATATGATACTGTCACAAAATTCCCTTACATGACTATAGTTCGCATCACACGATTTCACACAATAATAATATCATAATATACAAGTACAACTCACAATTTTCTCCCCTGATAATGTTCACAACATACAACACACAATTGTTTGTTTAGTGTTCTCACAACAAAGTATCATCACCACAGAGAATTGCAGAGCTGTCCTTCCCATCTTAAGTCCGGACACCACCAGGCCGTGCAAGACTAGTACCAGAACTCATTCATGGACAGCCATATCAGGATGTAACCGGATCACGATTTTGCACAGCAAGAACAGACTGGCTTAGGCTTATACCTAGGTTGGTCATGTCTGGGGCAACAGCAGTGTTGTGTCTAGAAGCTCACACTTATGTCAGTGGTCATGTCTGCAGCCATAGCAGTGTAGTGTCTAGAAGCTCACACTTAGCTCAGTGGTCATGTCTGCAGCCATAGCAGTGTAGTCTAGAAGCTCACACTTAGTTCAGTGGACATGTCTGCAGCCATAGCAGTGTAGTGTCTAGAAGCTCACACTTAGCTCAGTGGACATGTCTGCAGCCATGGCAGTGTAATGTCTAGAAGCTCACACTTAGCTCAGTGGACATGTCTGCAGCCATAGCAGTGTAGTGTCTAGAAGCTCACACTTAGCTCAGTGGTCATGTCTGCAGCCATAGCAGTGTAGTCTAGAAGCTCACACTTAGCTCAGTGGACATGTCTGCAGCCATAGCAGTGTAGTCTAGAAGCTCACACTTAGCTCAGTGGTCATGTCTGCAGCCATAGCAGTGTAGTGTCTAGAAGCTCACACTTAGCTCAGTGGTCATGTCTGCAGCCATAGCAGTGTAGTCTAGAAGCTCACACTTAGCTCAGTGGACATGTCTGCAGCCATAGCAGTGTAGTCTAGAAGCTCACACTTAGCTCAGTGGACATGTCTGCAGCCATGGCAGTGTAATGTCTAGAAGCTCACACTTAGCTCAGTGGACATGTCTGCAGCCATAGCAGTGTAGTGTCTAGAAGCTCACACTTAGCTCAGTGGTCATGTCTGCAGCCATAGCAGTGTAGTCTAGAAGCTCACACTTAGCTCAGTGGACATGTCTGCAGCCATAGCAGTGTAGTCTAGAAGCTCACACTTAGCTCAGTGGACATGTCTGCAGCCATAGCAGTGTAGTGTCTAGAAGCTCACACTTAGCTCAGTGGACATGTCTGCAGCCATGGCAGTGTAATGTCTAGAAGCTCACACTTAGCTCAGTGGTCATGTCTGCAGCCATAGCAGTGTAGTCTAGAAGCTCACACTTAGCTCAGTGGTCATGTCTGCAGCCATAGCAGTGTAGTGTCTAGAAGCTCACACTTAGCTCAGTGGACATGTCTGCAGCCATAGCAGTGTAATGTCTAGAAGCTCACACTTAGCTCAGTGGTCATGTCTGCAGCCATAGCAGTGTAGTCTAGAAGCTCACACTTAGCTCAGTGGTCATGTCTGCAGCCATAGCAGTGTAGTGTCTAGAAGCTCACACTTAGCTCAGTGGACATGTCTGCAGCCATGGCAGTGTAATGTCTAGAAGCTCACACTTAGTTCAGTGGACATGTCTGCCACCACGGAAGTGTAGTGGCGAGATGCTGGCACTCAGCCCAGTGGACAAGGGTTCAAATTTGCACAGAGGCAAACTCTTAAAATGAACCTGGACTCCCAGGTCAACCCAGCTTAAAATTGGTACCAGGAAATGATTTGGGACATAAAAGCAACCAGCACTATACTTACCACCGCATACACCAACTGCTGATTGATCTATAGTCTAGTACCACATGCCCAATGTAATGTGCCTCATACCATTTCATATAGAGGGATCCCTTACAGATATGGTCATGTGACCTCCACAGGTGTTAGTTATTTCATTGTCAATGGCTAGGATACAATCAGGTGGTCATTAATGACAACTTACATTCAGTCTGTCAAAAAGGTCATCCTCGGGCTGCTTGTTCTCCATAAACAACTGCAAGTTCTTGAACACTCTCTTCTCCACGGGGATGGAGTTCTGGTAGCGGATGGAATCTTTACCCAGGAAGTCAAACTCTACAACATACTGCTTCCCGTCCTTCTCGTTGTGCAGTTTGATATGCTCCACTCGCAGCGAGCAGCAACCAACAGTGTCTGCTGTTTCTCCTTCTTCTTTCTCATTACCAGCTCTTAAGGCAAGCTGAGGAAAAGTGGTCATTGATACAGTTGTCATTAGATGTGTAGTGAAGAAATGATACACTTATGTAATAAAAACAAAATAAAGAGAGAAACAAGCAAATGTTAAAACAACAAGAATACTAAATACCACCACCTACAAAATTTACAAACAATTATCAATCAACATATAATATACATGTAATTATGAACACCGAGTAAAAATGTGTGGTGTGTGGAAGGCAGGGAGGACCTTTTGGGGGAGGGAAGGGAGAGAGAGAGAGAGAGAGAGAGAGAGAGAGAGAGAGAGAGAGAGAGAGAGAGAGATGAGAGAGAGAGAGAGAGAGAGAGAGAGAGAGAGGGGGGGGGGGGGGGGGGGGGAACTTTTAGCATCGAGCAAAAATAATAACAATTATAAATATGTAACAATGAAAGTATCAAACCACACAAAAGTACCATTAACAAGCATAAGAAACATTTAGTAGTTTTCAAAATGTGACGCTTAAGCCATACAGAAAGAAAATTAATCAGTTATACAAAAACAAACAAAAAATGCCTGAAGGAATAAATAAAAGTAGATCAAGCAAGTGGTCTGGTCATAACTTATAACATAAAAATCTACTAAAGCTACCAGAAAGCTAAATATTTGACATACAAGGAAAAGACGGACAAGAACATCTTGTCTGTAGAGGCTATTGAAGACCTGTACCATTAGTGTCATAAGCAGAAAGCATCCTAATTGATTGAGACAGATACAGCTTCACAGCTGACCCAAGAGCTGATCAACATGATGATGAGGTACACAGAGATAAAAGACACACAAAGCAGAGTATAGAGAACTTGTATGAAGGTAAAACACAACTGGAGAATCGAGTACTCTCTGAAGAACTTTGTGGTCAAGAGCAAATGATAGTAGGGAAGATAAAAGAGACAGCACACAAGAAAAGAGATTAGCAGAGAAAAACAAACCACAAAACCAGATAGTATGACCTGGTGTATGGCACAGCTAAACATTACCTTGTCAATAAAGTATAAGGCCACAGCGCGCTGTCGAACACGCATTTCCTTAGATTTCCAATCCTCCTGGTACTGAGCTCGGATCTTGTCTACACACTTGTGTAGCTTACGGGCAGTTTCGTATTTCTGCCAGTCTTTCTCACCCTAGGATGACATTACACAAGAGATTCATATGCAGCATCTTATCACATAAACATCATCAAGTATATGAATTTGTGTGTGCTACAGTGAGAGGCATCAGGGAAACATGCAAAATCTAACAATAACATTTAAAACATGTATGAACCAAATTTACCCAATGCCCAATGGGAGAACAAAATTCACATTGCATTCCATCTATAATGTAAGGCACAACCGCAAAAAGTGACTTTCAATGTCTAAAATAGAAATATGACAAATTTAATTGGTGCTGAGTGTGTACACCTCTTTGAAATTTGAGTTTCCAAATATAGTTGATGTTAAAAGTTATATTCCATGATTTTTTCATTTATTTAGAACTACAATGATGCAGGAAATGTTCTTAAGATCTATATTGTGCCAATCCTGATGTACGGAACAAATCATGGACAATTAAAGAGTGAAAAATCATGTGGATTCTGCAGGTTCTAACTGCCACAATATGCTATTAACATTACAAGCTACATAGGTGTAGAAGCATAGCATACCTTCAGCTTGGATGCTGCGTTTAACATGACATACTTAGTGGCGCCCTGAATGTTTTCTGTCCAGCTAGCCAGCCAGGTCACCGCGTTGTCATGACGAACCTCCTTCCATTTGTGTCCAGCTGGAGGCACTGGAATCTTGGAATCCCTGAGGACAACACACAAAGTTCTCAGTGAAACTTTAACCCACTAAGCACAACATTATGAAACTATTATTAACCCATCCACCCAAACAGTTGTGGTTTTGGGGTAGTGAACAGTTTCACAATCCCCACATACCAAGTTCACATTCAGCTGAAGGCAATTTGGGAGCAGATGGTTTTGTGTTGATTTTCACAACGGTATGAACGGTTGACCTTAGCAATGACAAACCCCTGACCATAAAACTGCCATGAAAAACAACCAATAAATGATGTGGTTGATCGCAATCCTGTAAAAAAATATACAACTTTAAGCAACTGATGTAAAAATCTCACACATACTTCTTAGACCAGTGGTTCTCAACCTTTTTTGGCCCATGCCCCCCCCCCCCCTTTACCATATGTTCAGAACGTCATTCCCCCCTTTCAAATTTCCTCCCTATAAATCCTCTCTCCCCTCTCTATACATAAAAATGGAAGCTAAATTTAATAACACATACTAGAACAAGTCTAGACATCTACATAAAATTTGCGGGTCTACTTACGTTATAAAACAAATTTCATTAGGGCGAGAAGTACAGAACCGTAAAATTTAAAGGGAAAACAATATCAAGTAACTGGTTCTTGCATTAATGCGATCTTGAAACAATCTTAACCCCCCCCCCCCCCCCCCCCAAATTTCCCCCGGAAAGGGGGGGGGGGGGGGAAGAATTCCCCACCGGTTGAGAATCACTGTCTTAGACTGATAAGGCCCCTCTGCTGTGTGTCCACCGTGACGAGGTAGAGGGGCTTGTGCGTCCCAATGACCCCAAGAGCTATGCCGACGGTAGCACAGCTACTGGTAGGGCCACCCATGTCGGACAGGTCAAGGGAGAGGGACCAGACGAAGAGACACACAAACCTGCTGCCTTGTAGGTAGACTGGGGACAGTCAAAGGCTAGGGAAAGCACCCCAAATACATGCTTGTCGAAATCGGATGTACTGAGCCACAGGCATGACAAAGCAGTGCAACGTGAAACCTGCTGCCTTGTAGGTAGACTGGGGACAGTCAAAGGCTAGGGAAAGCATCCCGAATAAATGCTTGTCGAAATCGGATGTACTGAGCCACAGGCTTGACAAAGCAGTGCAACGTAACTTAATTCATGATGTCACAAATCAAAATTAATCGATATGGTGCTAATCCCGTGAAGTCCCATCAGGCGGTGATAGTGCCGGGCCCCCTGCCTCGAGGGGGTCCACCCATGACTACTGGTGGTCACCTTCCCCTGTGCTGTGGAGTCAAGGCACAGAGGAGTAGGTTAAGAGCTATTGACCAAACACCCCGGACACTCAACATACTACAGTGGAATGCCGAAGGAGTTTACAAGAAGAAAGACTCCCTAACACAGCGTCTTCATAAAGATAGAATAGATGTGGCATGCATTCAAGAGACACACCTCAACGCCAATCGCAAATTCTCAGTCAGAGGATATCAGGCCACACGTTTCGACCGCGAAGGACACAAAGGAGGAGTTCTAATACTTACACGAAATACAATACCTTGCAGCGAAGTATCTGTGATCTCTGACAACCAAACAGAAATTATAGGTGTTGATATAATGATAAAGGACGTGAAAATAAGAATCTACAATCTGTATAGCCCAGCAGATAAGGACCTTACACTCTCAAACATGAAAATAACTGACACAAACTGCATTATTGTCGGAGACTTTAATAGCCGTTCAGAAAGATGGGGATACCCAGATACTGACAAAAGAGGAGATGAATTGGAGGACTGGGAAATAGACTCAAATCTCCATCTACTCAACAAAGCGGATGACACACCGAGCTTCTACTCCAGAAGATGGCTTACCACTTCTACTCCAGACTTAGCTTTCTGCACAGGAGACATCCTCCACAAAATTGATCGCCATGTGCTGGACCAATTAGCAGGTAGTGACCACAGACCAATCAAGCTTGAAATGAATATGGAGTCTGTTCCACAGGAGCAAAAGCCCTTGCCCCGCTGGAATTACAAACGAGCAGATTGGGACAGATTTGCCATACTAACAGACAAATATTGTGAAAACATAAATACACGATATGGCAACATAAAGCAAATGGTGGAAAGTCTAAACAGAGCGATAATACAGGCAGCCACTGAGTCCATTCCAAGAGGAGCGAGGAAAAATTACAAACCATACTGGACTGAAGAACTACAAAGTTTGGAGGACAAAGTTGAAGATGCCAGGAAGACAGCAGAGAGAGAACAAACAATTGAAGCAAACATCTCTCTCAAAGCCATCTCAGCAAAATATAAAAGAACAGTAAATCAAACAACAAGAGATTGTTGGAGGGAAAAAACAGAAAACCTGAATTTTGACAGGGATGGAAACAAACTATGGAAACTAGTGAAAGCCATGAACAATGAAGGACCTAGAAACAAACAAATAACAATTAAACAAGGAAATGCCTTGCTTACAGGCAAAAAGGCTGCAAATGCACTAATGGAACACTATGCAAATGCAAACCACATTGATATTACAACCGAACAGAAGAAAGCAATCAAAGACAAGCAGATACATCATAGAAATACAGAGACAGCAGCAGAATATATGATGGCAAATCTAACAATGGAAGAAATGGAACAGGCAATGAATACCCTAAAAAAGAAGAAATCACCAGGAAAGGATGGAATCACAAATGAAATGCTAATAGGACTAGGCACCAAGGCAAAGAAGAAACTACTAGCAGTCCTAAATAACAGCTGGAAGAGAGGAATAGTCCCACAGGCATGGAAGGAAGCTATACTAATACCAGTCCCAAAGAAAGGAAAAGACCTGGAAGAACCAAATGGCTATCGACCTATCAGTCTACTTAGCTGTGTAGGAAAATTAATGGAACGCATTATCAATGGCAGGCTAACATGGCATCTGGAAGAAAACAAACTCTTAACACCACACCAAGCAGGATTCAGAAAATACAGATCCACTGAAGATCAAATAACCTATATAGCTCAGGAAATAGAGGATGCCTTCCAAGAGAAAAAGCACACACTAGCAGTCTGGATAGATTTAGAAAAAGCATTTGATAAAGTATGGAAGGAAGGACTGAAAGTAAAACTGCAAAACATGCATGTTTGTGGAAAAATGTATAAATGGATCAACCACTACCTTGAGAACAGAACTGCCAGGACAAAAGTACAAGGACAAACAAGCAAAATGATGCTGCTGGAGCAAGGAGTCCCCCAAGGAGGAGTTCTTTCACCAACATTATTCCTAGCATATATAAATGACATCACAGAAAATTTTCCAGCCAGAGTACACACATCCTCCTTTGCAGATGACCTAGCCATATGGACATCTGAAGAATATATTAGTACAGCTAACAGCAGAATACAGCAAGCCTTATTAGCGCTAGAGGACTGGTCAAAATCATGGCTAGTGAAGATAAGTGAGGAGAAAACAACATGCACAGTGTTCTCCCTCTCAAATAAAACTCAGCAACCTAAGCTGGTATTGAATGGAAAAATATTGCGCCATGAAGAAAATCCAAACTATCTAGGAGTCACCTTTGATCGTCGCCTGACATGGAAGACACAGGTTGAGAAAAATCGAACAAGAGCAAGGCAGAGAATGGCAATCATGAAAAAGCTTGCTGGTACAACGTGGGGAGCAGATGAGAAAGTTCTCAAGAAGTTATATACTGGACGGGTGAGGCCAGTACTGGAATATGGCATTGCAGCTTGGGCAACAGCAGCTAAGTCAAACTTTAACAAAATAAGTAGAGTCCAAAACCAAGGAATGCGAATCATAACTGGAAGCCTGAAGACAACGCCTATTAATGAACTAGAAAAGATCACTTGTTTACAACCAATGCAGGATAGAAGAGATAGCAGAGCCCAGCAACAAGCAGAAAAATTTAGAAGATTGACAGACCACCCTATGTACAACAGATTTAATGGTTTTGGAAAGGGAAGACTGAAGCGTAGCAACTTTGTAGAAACTGCAAAACGAAGGATTAGGGCAGATCCTATACTTAACATATCAACAGTCAAGCCCATACACAATGCACACAAGTTCCCAGCTTGGAGACAGCAGCAACTGCCTGAGATGATAGAAAACATTCCTGGTATTGAGAAAAAGAACACTCAGCATGAAACCGAAAGAAGAGAAATAACCCTAAACTACATAAAAGAACATTACCCAAGCAGGAATTGGACCCATGCATATACAGATGGATCAGCCAAAAATTCAATAGAGAATGGAGGAGGAGGAATTCTCCTAAATTTAAAAAATGGAGTGAAAAAAACACATTCAATGGCAACTGGAAAATTTTCAAGTAACTTCAAAGCAGAGGTAGAGGCTTTGAAAACTGCAGCAGAAATGCTCCTGATGGAGGAAAATAAAGAGAAGCAAATAGCTATCTTCACAGATGCAAAGTCAGCTGTCTCAATACTCAAGAGCAATAACAGCACAGAACTAACTGACCTAAGAGCAGCACTCCATGGTCTATGCCAGAAATCCAAAAAAGTTGTAATACAGTGGATCCCATCACATTGCAGTATACCTGGAAACGAAGAGGCTGACAGACTGGCAAAAGAGGGCGGACGACTACCACAGCCTGACATAGACATAACCTATAATGAGGCAAAGAGGTTGATAAAAAGCACTTATAGAACCAAATGGGAATTTGAGCATCCAGGCCATCAGAAGGATGATGCATATTACAAACTCGACCGAAGAGAACAAGTAGCAATCTTCAGACTCCGCACAGGACATAACAGGCTGAAATACCACTTGTTCAATAAACTAAAGATAGGAGATACTGATGAATGTAATTGTAGAACTGGAAAAATGACAGCAAAACATTTGCTGCAGGATTGCCCAACGTATGCAGAACAGAGAAAGATATTTTGGCCCACACCTGCTTCATTTGAGGACAAGCTCTATGGAGATATCAACAAGCTCAAGTTGACCGCAGCTTACTTTAACTACATACAGGTTGACATTTAAAGGTGCATGAAGACCCAGAGGCATGAAATGGAATATTGCTTGGATAGCAAATCCATTATGTGGAAAGTCCAAATCGAAAGCTCGCTGTGTGGGCTTCATAAAAGGTGGAAAAGTGTCCTAGTGGCACGAAATGGAATATTGCTTGGATAGCAAATCCATTACGTGGAAAGTCCGAATCAAAAGCCCATTGTGTGGGCTTCATAAAAGGTGGAAAAGTGTCCTAGTGGCATGAAATGGAATATTGCTTGGATAGCAAATCCATTACGTGGAAAGTCCGAATCGAAAGCTCACTGTGTGGATGTCATCTGCAGACTGCATACTTCTGGTTTCCGGAAGAACAGCCTATGGTGAACGGAAGGCCCAATATACGGAAGTGAGGCTAAGCAGCCATGTGCAGGACGTGACGATTCCTTGGGTGAGCCCAGTACCAGAGCGCTATGTATTGGCTCTGCAAGTATGGAAGCCTCCTTGGATGGCGGGGAATGCCCATGGTCTGCCACTGCCTTCCCTTGAGGGCTGACCAGGATCTTTGGCTGTTCTATATGGACCAGCTGGGATGGGGGATAACACCACAACAGTGAGAGTCAAACGTCCTAAGAAACCCCCGGGAAGGTTAACCCGGTCAACAAATGCCCGCAGAAGTCGGATGTGTCGGCCTAACGGCGCAAGAACGCAGCTCTGCTGTAAACAGGCACAACGCAATCACGTCCGAAAAAAATCTCCGGATGAACGAAGAAGAAGAAGAAGAAGAAGACTGATAAGGCAGACATGGAAGTAAATGAAAATGATATTGGCTGTTTATGTCTTCTGGGAAATGACATTTAAGAGGCACTACCCATGAACTGACATTTTGGTATAATAAACTTGTGTTTTAATTGGGAAAAGATGACCTCATGCAGAACTTATTCGATTCCAGGCAGATAGTACTATAACGCTTCCACCCTGTAACGACCTCCTGTGCATACTGCAAAAGATTAACCATCCACAAACATCCAACCATCCATGAAGTGACCTACATGTTTGGCATGCCAGGTTGTAATGTGGCCTATACTTCACTATAGGAATCTCAAAGGTAAAAGAACAGACAGAAGAGCAGGTGACTAAGGAGTGTTGGAGCGAGCCTTGCCAGCTCATCCTATAGATGGATTTAGCTACAAATTCCCACCAATCATGTGCAAGTACACAAAAGGCTTGGCCTGAACTGGCTGGGAATCAATGACCAAGTCATTGGCCGGATTGATGGCCAGATTTTTCTCTACTGTCGTTTCAATCTTGTAAAACGTATTAAATGAGATGGTAACAAACAGCAGTGACAAAAATCACAAGAAGTCAGACAAAACATAAATCAGGATGACACAGAGGATGTTACAAATAGAACTCTTTCAAAATGGACCCGAATGTGGCACTGCACATTTTTGATTGGTACATATTACCATGCCTGTACACTTTCTACAAGTAGCCAAAACTGGCATGCCTGTACTCCCACACTAGAACTACTATTCTCACTGCAGTACTCACTTGCTACAGTTGATAATGACGTCCTCCGGGTTGATTCTCTTCTTCAACATGCCCTGTTTTGGATGATCACCACGACCTCGGAATAAGCTCGGCGGCTCAATTTTGAAGTTGCCAATCTTCTCTTTGTGATTGTCAATAATGCACCAGCCATACTGTTTAACGATTTCTTCATTTTCTTTTTTCAACTTCTGTGAAATAAATTGTATACCACATTTATAGTCAAACCTTTATGTTATAAGATTTTACAAAATCAAAATAACACAATCATGGGTTGGCATGATGAAAGCATCAACTCAGTGCAATTTAAAAATCACAGTACTTCAAGTAGTAAATTAGAAATAAAATAACTACTAAATTCTTAGAAATCACACGGCATTCATTGTAAGACGCTGGGTTGACCTTATGTAGAGAACAGACAAAGAAAATCACCTTACAAATGGGGATTGAGCTCAAACCACTGCCTTGATAGGCCAGTGCACTAACCACTATGCTACCACACTGAACAATTTAGAGAGCCCAAAATAACAAGTGAAGCAACAATAATGTAGTGGCTAAAGCACTGGCCTGCTGGCCCTAGGGGATTACTGATCATGTACTACACTGATATCTCACGTTCTGCAATATCGCACTTGCCATCTCACATGCTACAAAGATCTCATGTGCTACAGTGATATCTCAAGCACTACAATGGTATCGCATGGGCTACAAGATTATCTTATGTGCTACAAGAGTATCTCACATGCTACAATGATATCCCATGGGCTATTGCCTATAAAACAAACCTGCTTTTCCTCTTTAGACATGGCCTTCCTTTCTTCTGTCTTCTTCTTGAAGTAATCTAGAATTTCGTGGAAGTTACACTTCTTCAAGTCCGTAATTTTAGCCTTTTCCTCAGAGGTCATAACCTGCAACAGATAGTCAAGATCACATTGTTATCAACAATGTACTGCTGCATGGTTCAGTGTTAACAAGCAAATGACACAATTCAACAAATAAAGAGAAGCTGAAACACAATACTTCAATGACTAAGCAACCCACAAACTTCCACAAAATGAACATTTTCAACCTGTTTCATCATCCAGTGTAACAAATCAACACATCCACCAACTGAACATCTGAATTTAACAAACAACACACATCGACCATCAATATTTCATCCAGTACAACAAATCAACACATCCACAAACTGAATATTTCAACATGTTTCATTCAGTACAACAAATTCTCAGTCCAATCCTGGAAGTGACTTCTGAGCCAGAGAGCCCCAACACCCCTCGGCCACACACCATCTAACATTATGTGGGGATTACAAAAGAAGCTCTAACAACTGCAACAACAGACAAAATCAACTAAGTTGACTCAACACTACACACCCAACAATTCCAGGAAACAACAGAGCAATTAACAATTGCCCTGGACAGGTCTTCTTTCACCTTTTATCCCCCACTAGGGCAATGACTATCAAACAACTCACTCCATGTCATCCCACCCTGAACTACCCCATGCAGTTCTATGCCTTCCTTTAACATTTATTTCTGTCTCTTCTTCTCTTTGTGTGTTTTTAGGTCTTTCTCTAAGCTAAGTGAAGTTTCAATTCTCACTGGACAGGTAAAATGAAGAAAATCTTTAGCAGAAACACTAGTCCTACAGGGAGCAGTAGGGGCACATGATGGGAGATGGCAAATTTATTTGGTCAAATTGTTAGGCTGCCTGCTTCATGTTCTGACAGTGGTGGGTTTGTTTTTGGCCAGCTTAATTCAGACGAGTGCAATTTGTTTCTGTAGACTTCTGTACGTTCATCAAGGGCGCTACAGAGTTTCTGTTTTGTGAAATTTTCTTGGCAGGTTGCTTGACAGAAACAGAGCCAGGTTGGATGATAGTGCTCATACCTGTAAAATGTGTTTCACATGTTCAACATGCATTAAATAGTTTCACTGGTTTGCTCTTTCATTGCATGCGAATATCTCCACGCGTACTCTAGGGTTCTCCCACAGATCACACAAGAATCCCAGAGATTCACAAACTCTGCAGCAAGGTTGGATCTAACTGCATATACCCGGGTCACACATGCTATAAAATGCTTTTGTGGGTAGTTTTTCTGGTTTGAAGTTTGAAATTTCACTTGCACAGCAGCATGCTAAGCCTGCTATTTTCTATTTTCAGCATGTGCAACAGATTGGTCTACCAAGTTTTCTGGCCCTTATCTGAAGAGGCTAAACAGCCCATCCACTGCTCCAGTACTTGTGCACACTAGCCATTTCTTATTTAACAACAATCCACACCACCCACACTGTGAATCATATCAGCTATGCCCAAGCTAGAGGTGACAATTACACCACCCTGCCTTCTAAAGTAGCCAGACACTAAGGAAGCATCATACTGCACACTGAAGGCTGGTCATTCTGAAAGACAGAATATGAGCAAGAAAGAAATTACCTTCCTCCAATCCTTCATAAAGTTGTTATTAAAGACATCTCGTGTGGTGTAATCATGGTCAAGCATGCGGCCATAGAAGACTGCAACTTCCTCTGTATCACGAGTCAGTTCCATTGGCTTCCCTGAACAAATATGCCAACATGTTAATACTGTATATACATACACTACAAGCAATAGCCAACAATAACAACATGCTTCCATAGTACAGAGTGTATTTTTAATGACTGTGCAGTGTTTGAAAATACTGCCGATCCAAGTTTTGTATTTACCTACTATGTTGCATGAACTTTACAGAGGGTGAATACAAAATTTGGACCGGCAATATTTTCAAACACCGCACAGTCATTAAAAATAAACCCTACATAGTTGTTCTAAATTGTACACTAACCCTTTGAACCATGTTCTCCACAACCTTCAAACACTCTGTAGAGAACCTCTCCTGAAGGACAATCTCAAATCCTGCATCTTTGTACTACTTTTCTATTCCCTGTGTGAGTCTTCAGTTATCTCTTCTAGTCAATAATGGTGATTACAAGCCTTCATGGCTAACACCATTGCTTTCTTTAAATATTGAATTTACATCTTGAGAGTTTGAGGCAAACCACAAAATAGAAGGAACACAGGAAGGAGGAGGAGAAGGAAAAAAACACCACCATTATCATGTGTCCCGTCAAATAGCGTTCACCCATCTCTATAGATCTCTGGGTGTTCTGGATCAATTCTACTCTACTGATGATATTCATCCATGCCAACATCTTAAACCCACCAGTATCATTTCTCCTGGTCTGCTTCTGCTGATCTTTCCAGTCATCACCATGTCTCTCTTCTCAATACAAGACCAAAGAATATTGTTCACCTCTTTCTAATAGCTGCATAATGTTCTACTTTCATGAGCCTCTTCCAGGCTCTTATGAGTTACTACTGGAGTCCAAGGTTTCAAATGCATGTCCTTTGTACTGCAATCAATCACAGGTATAGTTTCTAGGCAATTTTATGTTTGCTAGTTTGCCATTGCTTTCTGTCAACATTTAAGCCCAATTTAATGCTGGAAAACCACCAGTTTTTAAAATTGCATGTCGTTGCTTCCAAGCTCTTCCCAATTTTGTTCACTGCCATACAGCATAACAGGTTCTAAATAACATTTCTCTTCCTGACGTTTAATGAGAGTGACTTTTATTATATAAGATACTTTTCATCTTCTGAAATTCCATGTGTGCTTGACCTAGTCTCCTCTAAATCTGTCACACACAGCTTCCTATGTGTACAAGATTTATCTAGGGAGGAAATGTGGCAAGGAAGGCAACTAGCTATACTTTCTAATAAATTGTTGACTTAGTACATTTCAAGGCCTATCACTTTGCTCACACACAGACACCCCACCATATAGGGTGGACTATTTTCTGATAATTACATTGATGTATGTCATAAATAAATCACCATTTGTCTCAACCAATGCAGCACCTAGCATAGTATCAGAATGATGCTGTTAGGAACCGAGCTGGTACTATATCAACCGTGACAATCACGTAACAAGACTATCCTCAGACAGCATTGACATTTAGATACAACAGACAGCATGAGGCAGACCTCACAAGCCATGGATTACAAGAACAATAGAGGTAATGAAAACCTGCTTTTACAGACCTCGTCCAGAAAGATCTTGCTTACACACACACATACAGAATGAGCACTTACCATCATAATAAAAGCGAACATTTTTGGGTAAAGGTTCATACAATGGAGCAAAGACAGGGCCCTTATGTTCCAGAAATGTCCACTTGACAGAAGAGTCTTCTCGTTGCTCCTCCCACCTGTCAAGGATACAGTGTCAGTCAGTAAGACAAATAGCATAGAGTGTTTCAAATTACTTCAAAAATTGCTGCACTGTTCTGAAAAATTCATTTTAGAATTAGGAAAAAACAGATCACAGGTTTTGAAATTTCAGTGTCATAAGAAAAAAAAATGGTACCATATTTGATAAACATATTTTATACAATGTGATCGACGTGATCTTGGTCGCCATCATGAATATGGCTATAAAATGTGCAGAGGCCTTTAAAAACAAATATTGTGGTTCCAAAGTGTATGTGACACTATTTAATGTAGTGTAATGAACTGCTAGGAACAATGATGCCAATAATAAAATAAATTTGACCGATATTCTGATTGAATGATTGACAGCATAATTAGCATATCTGGAAATACTAAGAGAATATGTAATGAAATATGAAAACCATTAAACATCGCCACTGCTACTTCTATAAATGTTTTGTGTCCGTGTTTGCAGATTGATTGGCTAACTAAACATCTCAGATTGCAGTCTTCAGCTGTTGACTTAATTACCTGGGATTGTGGTAGGTGTAACTGTGGCATGTGCAGGACTCATGATTGCTGATAATCACCAAGCATGGTGTAAAATTTGATGCTGGATATCAAACACAGGTTTATTGCAACCTTGGCAACAAAAACAAGACTGACTTTGTTTTCTGCAGCGTTACGTATCTTGCAGTCTGCCATGCATGCTGGCTTTCCCAATTGTCAGTGGTGTAGCACTCACTCAGTTATGTTGAGCTTACAAGTTCTGAAGATGTCACATAGCCAAATCTGCCCACCCTCCTCAAATAGGCGTCAAAGGTTTTTCAAGTTAAATTAAATATTCCAAGGCTGTGTGGAGCAGTGTCATGTTTGGTGTGTACGTGTGGTTACTATTTGCAGGCATAATCTAACCAATTCAACATTCATGGAATGTAGTCATCAAGGGTATTTACCAGAAATGTCATTATTACTGAACTTGGTCAGTGAAGTGTTCATAAAGAATTCTGGTTTTATGTGCATAGTAACAATATTGCCATGTCCTTTGCACGCTGTTGCTATCATACTCAACATGTATTGACTGCTTGTATTTACGAACTGTCACTGCTTTCTGAATGGTTGATGCCCCATAACATCAAATTCAACGCAAAGTGTTATGTTCTGTTATCACCTGCAGCTGATGTCAGGTAAACTGCGAAACTATCAATAAGTTACATATGTTACAAAGCAGATACTTGTCCAAGACAGAACAAACATCAATCAAACCCACCATTTCCAAACTGCCTGCTCTTCTTCACCTTTCTTCTTTTTCTTGACTGGCTCATCTTCAGTTTCTTCTTTTATTTCTTTCTTGTTCTTAACAGCCTTTGAAGTACACACAATTTGTATTACAATGATTATATGAAAGATATGATCAGGTGAAGAATATGCAGACTAGAGACTATGGGCAGTCTAAAGAGAACAGATGTACTATGACAAACAAGAGCCAATCATCGCTCAGAGAAATTTTTTTTTTTTTGTTCGCTCGCTTTAAACTCAAACACCATACACATTCTACTACGTACAGTGCACTGGACTGATTTCTGCATGTGGATTAGCTTTACCTATTACTAGTGAACCCAATACCTCGACATCAGCACCCCGTGTTTAAGACGGGTGCTTTTATCCATTCAGTTATACTGACTGCCAAAAACAACCTGATATCTCACTCACTCACAAACTTAAAATTGATTATGTATGATATCAAAATAATTAATAGAGGAAATATAATTGCAAAACGTCAGAAATCAACGGACAAAATTCATTAAAGCATCCAGTGTGCTTGGTCTCAGTTGTTTGTGCTTGACATTAGCAAGCTAAAATGAAACAATGGTTGATGCAAACCAACTCAATACCTTTCACAGGGAATTTGTCCAGTGTATCGATAACACTGCCACATCATACTGCACAAATCTAGATTTTGATATCTCTTGGTGATATCTCATCGGCCATGCTGGTAGACATGAGCAGTCTCATATGAGGTATTTGGTCAATTAATCTAGGTATTTATCTTCTATTTGCTCTTTTTCATTAAGTATGCTAGGTGTCATTAAGTCTGATGTATTCTGGCTCATAAACAATATCTGTCACATGCCATAAAATTCCTACCATCGTTATCAGCCACGACTTGTGGCTATCCCACAAGCTGCGCCAATTTTTTTTTTTTCCTAGTCTTTTTACTCATTGGAAATAAGAATTCCATCAAAATCAATCTCTCTCTCTCTGAAATACATACACATATATAAACACAAACTCATACACCAAATCTGAAATTACAGACACCTCATTGTTTTATGTCACTGTGGTCAAATAAGAGAAGAGTTCACATTTTACTAGAACTGTATTGATTCTACCACCAGCTGTCACACCTGTGCTAGGTTGCTAACATATTAACTCCACGTAAATGCCACCAAGGCATATTCAGAATGCGAACCGTTGAAACTAGACCATATCCAGATTACTGTTAGCAAGTCAATGTAGTGTGCATGTTTGTGTGATGGTTAGGATGTTGCGTTGACAAGGCACGAGCGTGATCAGACAGACAATCAGGGTTCAATGGCTTAATGTTCGCTACCAGGGAAAAATACTGACCACCTATTTCTTTGTGCACTCAGGCCTACACAATGGAATGATCGCAACACTTGACATACTCACAGCAGTTATATATTATATTTTAAAATCATGTTGCCCAATCCAAAACTGGGAAACATGAAGACACAGAAGGCCACAGGCAATCAACCCCACGTTGCATACAAGCAAGATCCAACCTAGGCATACTCACTACACTTACTTTTTTCTTGGGCGCTGGGGTTGCCTTCTTCGGTGACTCAACTATAGGCACTTTTTTAGCTACTCTCTTCTCAGTTTTCAATTTCTTGGCCTTGTTTCTACAAGAATCATATGTGCAAACCAATGAATGAAGTGAATGTCCTGAATCATAATTGTGAGAATCGTTTCTCCTTACAAACAAATATCCAATTGCATACAGTATTTAAATATTGAGCACAACCCACTACTGGCAACGCTGATCGTACTCTGGTATGAACTGATCGTACTCTGGTATGAACCTAAGGCTTATCCACGTTATTATTACTACCTAGATCTAATAGGATTGTGGGATTTCTACAAAAACTATAAATGTGTGTGCACATGTAAAAGCATAAACATGTATGGAAAGTGCCCTGGATACAGCAACTGGATTATATCAATCAAATGAAACAGGTGTCATCTCCACAATGAAGACTGGCTGCAGTGAATCTCCAACACATTGTCTCCTGCAAAGACTGCACATTCTGACAGTTCACACATCACTTGATGTGTCACCTGACTGTCACACTTGTAACGCTGTCTACCTCTTATTTACCTGCCAACTTTTCGCTCACTTTTAAACTGCCGGTGAGATGTTGGCAGGGTAGAGGGTTCCATATTCCTTCCAGGTACACCAGCATTTAGTTGGATTTAAATGACTTCTTGTTCAGAAAACAATGGCAAACTACTAAACATAAAATTGTCAGAAAATCAACTGGAGTTGATTGCACAGCCCTACAATGGACATGCAACATTACAGTTTTATATCTTCTTCTTATTCTGTGTTTATCCGGAATATTTTTTGGCCATAACTGCGCTGTGCCTGTTTACAGAAAAGCTACAATAATTGCACCTTTCAGCCGCCACATCCGACTTCTGTGGGCATTTGTTAACCAGGTTAACCTTCCTGGGATAGTTTTATATAAGAGTGCTACATCTTTTAATGTGGTCAAATTGTTTCACTTGTCTCCATTTCACTTCTTTCATCAATGCTCTTTTCAATTCACAACCTCTCAAGAGCTTCTGTATTTCACTGTTTTTGTTTCCATGAAATACCACATTTGTTGTACATCTGTAGTGCTTTAGGACCTAATTTCAACTTTCCAATTGCTTGTTCACCGTTTCCATGCCATATTGTAGTGTTTAATGTATATTAACATTTGACAATTCTCATTTTTAATGTATAGATCCTTCTAGATCTTACCTTTGTTCATTTTACTGAAAATATTTTTAGCCATTTCCATTCTCTTTTTGAATTCTATTTTACTTCTGCCATCATCTGTAACTACATGTCCATGACAGGAGAAATCTGTTCTATTATCTTCCTGTTGACTGTGATGTCCAATGTGTGTGACTTTCACTTGTTAATTATCATAGTTCATATATATATATATATATATATATATATATATATATATATATATATATATATATATATATATATATATATATATATATATACACACACATAGCGCAGACCTGATAAGGCGAACTCACCTGGGATTCAAGAAATTCTTCTTCTTATCAGAAATTCCTCTTATAAGAGTTCAAGCATATAGTAATGCATTTACAATGTACAATACAATATTGTTCATCACAACACAATGTTGATGAACAATATTGTTCATCACGTATGGACTGAATGGTTCGATGTGCAATGAGGATGATCTGTCGACTAACACTATTCATCACAACAAAATTTTGGCATTTATATTAATGTTCTATCCACATTGTCCATCATGTCTGTTTACTTGAACCACGAGGTCTTGTATCTAGCAACACTGTGACATCAGTATATTAAGAATGTTTATTATTCCTCGAAGTTCAACTTGTTTTCATATGCTTTCTATGGTTATGCCAAAAAGACTTATGGACAACATTCATCGCTACCATAATCCTTTTTTTTATATCTATGTGTGACAAGTATTGAAAATATATCAAACTGCTGCTACTCATTCCTAGGATAGGTTACTAATTAATACATATAGCATGATCTTATTGCCACATCCAGGACTATTCAGCTAGAGCGACTAATGCCATGACTATCAAAATCATCACTATGTATGGAGTACAAGAAATCATGACACAAAAGATAAAATTAATAACACGAGATCAGAGAAAAACAGAAATATGCGACTAGAGAAAAATGCTAAGCAAAGATGAACATGAAAAAGTATAATTGCAGGGCGTCAGATATCAACCTTAGAATGTCAGAGAACAGAGATGGATAGTGATCCATGAGGAGGCTGTAAAGGAAAGGGTATACAGGCTAATAGCCATAGTTGCTGCCACATAATGTGTAGACTGCGTTTCAGTTACCCCAGATAGATTAATAATCATTTTATCAGTTCAAATTTAAGATGTGAATGACTGATACCCAACTAATTTGCCACATGTAACATTTACAGACAAAATAGAAGCATTAAAAAGTATGTGTTAAGAATAATAAAAACTTATGATAGCACAGACCAGACAGTTATAGAATAGTCAATGAAACACGAAGTTGACTGCCAAAAAATTGATGATCGTATAATAAAATCCATTTTACAATAACCTTAAAGCATACCTCAATGATAACGGTACATCACTATCTTCGTCTTCTTCATTGTATTCTTCTTCATAGTCAGATTCTTCCTTCGGCCTCTTTACTGGTTTGGATTCCTTTTTGCGCACAGACTGCGGAGAATAAATAACTTTAAAAGAATGCAATGCAAACCTGTGTGCATAAGCTAACATTAAAACAGTCAACCTGGTAGAAGGGGACAAAACTGCATTACATGCTGACAGATTTGTTCTTTTCTTTAACACTTCATACAGTGCCAACATGCTTCTAACTTGTCTGAACATGTGATCAATAGTTGTAACATAGGACAGGTTTAGCTGATGGTGCCAACACCATGCCACTCACAATAACACATTTCCTGGGTATCCATTGTATCCGCCGTTTATGATTTCATTTTAGCTTATTCTACAAAAGCAATTCTGCTTAGCCATGTGTATCCCCCATAGTTGGCCAGTCTACAAGTGAAATTCTATGTAACCCTTTATCTGACACAGCTGTTTTTGGTCAGTCAATCCAGGTTTCAGCTTTGTATGGGATCACCTGCACTGAACACAATCTCAGAAGTGCCCCAATGTCTTCCCATATATTACACAAGGAAATTCCTGGCACTGTGCACAAACTCTGTAGGACCAGTAAGGTTCCTCAAATCCACATATATTACAAACTGCACACTTGATCCATGTTGTTCCCTTGTCTGAGAACACTAAGTTATACTAGCTGGAGATCAGGAATATAATATCCTCACATGCTTAATTGGTTAAAATTGTGCGAACAGACATTTCAGCTGCAAGCCTCCTTTTGATAAACAAGATCACAACATGACTTATGAAAGTTAGTTGTTTAAGATGCGTACATGTTTTTTTTTTTTTTTTAGCTTGCTCGCATTTAACTGAATTTTGCGTGTGGATTAGCGTTCCCTATTAACAGTGGCCCTTGCCATCAGGCAAACCCACTCCGGCTTTAGAGGTACTTGTAATTTGCGCCCCCAAGTCAAGGACGAGAGGTCAAAATTTTAGTCCAACTGTCCGGTGTAGGGGTTGAACCCCTTACCTTGGCATCAGCACACCGGATATTTAAGAACATGCATTCTTATCCATTCGGCCATGCTGACCATATAATTCATTAGAGAACAGAATCTACCCGCATGTTACTGAGAACCACCTGTAACCTATGGTTAGTTGTGAAAGCTGAACAAGAGTGATCATCCTTTGTAGTCATATAAATGTGGGTTTATAAAGAATACCCTAAAAAACCATAATGAGTAATTTAAGTGTTTTAAAAGATTTCCAGACACACAGCTTGTGACGAACAGGAGGTAACAACATTTTTGAGCCACTTCGTGAAAAGAAAACAAAGCAAGAACATATTGTAACAATTGGTAAGTCTAAAGAAAACAGTGAAAAAATATTCTAGTATCAAGACAGGGAAGGACTGCACAAAAACAGATATTGCTAAAGTACAGTAACTGAGAGGCATGACAAGCCATGCCAATCAGCAGAACACTACGATGTGACAAAGGGGTTACGAATGCAATTCGCAATCCCGTATTCGAAACACAGCTGCAGACAATTTGGAAGCAATCTGCCTTGCGCTGGTTTTCATACAATGGTATGGGTGCTGGATGTTCAGAATTCAATGGCAAACTACTGAACGCAAACTTGTAAAGAAATCACAAATGGCCAAAAAATGCTGGGGTTAATGGTTACGTCTTGTAGAGGATATGCAATAACTTTAAGGAAACAATTCAAAACAAAACAAGGTCTCTTGCGATTGTGGTGAGGTTTGTTAGTTGCCAGGTGTACAACAAATCACTTGTTCTGCTTCCAGAAGCTTGTGTTTTGTGTAGTCATCCTGCAATTAAACCCCCACCCTTCTAAAACCCTTCCAGCACTACCAAAGATGGTAGGCAGGCTGTTCTATGACTGTATTCACATGTGAATTCCCACAACTTGCCCTGGTCAGGCCAGTTGTTCCACACATGCAGTACAGCTTTAAAAAAAACAACTAAAAAAAAACATTACTTTAGTGGGTATATAAGATAGTGGTTTGACAACAACATACATAAACAACTTACCAAAGGCTTATCATCATCTTCACTCTCTTCATCAGATTTGATGGCTGGTCTCTTAACAGGGGAAACAGACTGTCTTTCAGTCTTTACGGGTGAATGAGAGGCCTCTTTCTTTATAGGTGAAAGAGAGGCCTCTTTCTTTACAGGAGAAAGAGAGGCCTCTTTCTTTGCTGTCACTTCAACGTCAGAATAATCCTCTGACTTTACATCCATTGCTTCAGTTTTTATCTGCACCTCTTCTTTAATGTGTTCCAAGGTCTCCTTGCTTTTGGAGATTGAGTTGGTGCTTTTATCCTGATTATTATCTCCTTTAGTTTTCAGCTTATCCTTTTCAGAGGATGTATGCTTCTCTTCTTCTCGAGACTTAGATGACAACTTGGACTTATCTTTATCCTTATTTTCCTTGCTTTTATCTTTGTGTCTGTCAGATGAAGACGAACTCTTTTCTCTGCTGGCATCTTTGGACTTATCAGTGGAGGATGAACTACTGCTTTTATCTTTGCTGCTGCTGCTGTCCTTTGTTTTACTGCTGCTGCTGTGACTATCTTTATGTTTGGAGCTGCTACTGCTGCTGTCCTTATGCTTGCTACTGCTGCTGTGCTTGTCTGGTAATGAAGATGATGAGCTACTTTCTTTAGGCTTGGAGCTGGAACTGCTACTTTTGTCCTTGTCTTTGTGAGATGAAGACGAACTGCTTCCCTCCTTGTGCCTAGATGAACTGTGCTGTGAATTGCTACCCTCTCTGTGTTTGGATGACGAGGAGGAGGAACTATGACCATCTTTGTGCTTAGAGCTCTCTTTACTCTTGGATGAGCTCGAACTCCCATGCTTGGAAGAACTTGAGCTCCCATCTTTGTGCTTGGAACTGCTTGAGCTGTGGTGCTTATCTTTGTCAGAGCTACTGCTTTTGTAAGAAGATGAATGCTGGTGCCCACTTCCGTGCTTATCTTTATCTTTAACATGATTCACCAGACCATTCTCCTTGGGCCTCACAAAACCGTCACCATTTTCATTGGCAGAACCAATGGAGTCCTCACTAAGTCCATTCACTTTCAAACCATGGTTCGTTGCTGTTTTAAAAAAAAAAGACATGTTCAGATAATAACACATGAGTTAACTGTTCCCTTTTAACCTTTAACTGCAAATTAATTAACCAGCCCTGGTGATGACACACACTGTAACAGATAGCATCTTGCATTCTCTCACTAAGATGTACTTTTGAAGAAAAGACAATTGAGGCAGACTGCACTAAAATGTGCGGTTTATGTAGATTGTGTGTGACATCACCTTGCTGTCTAGGTAGAATGGAAGTTTGCAAGCAGCTGTTGTGCTGGAAATGTGAACACTACCAAGTCCGAGAGGAGCAGTGATCATTTCTCAAAAAGGAGCAACAGTCTGTGTCTCTTAAATGATGACCTAGAGAGAGAGAGAGAGAGAGAGAGAGAGAGAGAGAGAGAGAGAGAGAGAGAGAGAGAGAGAGAGAGAGGGAGGAGAGAGAGAGAGGAGAGAGAGAGAGGAGAGAGAGAGGGGAGAGAGAGGAAAAGAGAGGAAGAGAGAGAGAGAAAAGAGAGGAGAGAGAGAAAGATAGAAAAGAGAGGAGAGGAGAGAGTGAGTGATTGAGAGTGAGTATGCGTGTACACACACACACACACATACACATATATACCTCACAGAATATATGTATATTCTGTGAGGTTGAATTGCTGAATTATGCAAATATTAATCTATAACTGTGATTACTTTAAAAAGCTTAGCATATGCAAGGCATCCGCTCGGCCATGCTAAATCATATTTACTCCTACAAGGGTTAAGTCAGTAAGCCACAAAATGATACAAGATAGTTGAGAAATGGTTGTTTGCAGTTTCAAAAGGTGTCATTCTGTAGCATATCCATCTAACCTGATTCCATGTGTGGCAGATGGTAACTACCACATTCATACACGCATACTAAGTGCTGTGCGCAAGTGGTGTTGGAAATGTCAACCATGCTTGAAGATTGCACCAGAAATCTGACACATGTGAATAATGCATCATTCTGTCAAGTTCTAATGATACATTTTTATACTCCTTCTTTCGTTCACTTGAAATGTGTCTATAACTGCAATGTTGTCTCTTGTATGAATTTAACTGTCTTTTTTAGCTCACACAGCGGTCCATAAAGTTGATCTTTCACTGCCATCTCTCTAGGCCAGGTTTGCCTATAAATGTTATATTTTGGGCAGTCTTGAAGTATGTGCTCTGCTGTCTGCAATGCCAATCTACATGTGCACATGGCTGATTCACCAATCTTGAATTTGTATACATGTGGTTGCGTAATCTATTGTGTCCTGTTCTGAGGCGCAGAATGACTTGTTCTGGTCTGTCCATAAAGTGATAGTCGTCTTGAGCAGGTTTTCGTGGCTTTCTGACTGATTTTATCATTCTTTTCTTTTGGTGGTATGTAATGGGCACATCAGGCTGTTCTTCTTTTGCTCCTTCCTTAGCCAATCGATCAGCTCTGTCGTTTCCGGGTACTCCACAGTGGGATGGTATCCACTGTATAGTGAGCTTATGCTGACTGCTAAGTTCAGAAAGTATTGTCCTTAGTACTGGCAATTTCCCAGACAGGAGCGTAGACGTAGACAGTCAAAACTTTTTTGGGCATGTTATGAGAAGAAATGAATTGGAGAACTTGATATCGACTGGCAAGATCGAAGGGAAGAGACCAAGGAAAAGACAGAGAAGTAAATACCTGGATGACTTGGCCATGTGGTATGGTCGATACAGGAACACAGAGCTGATCCACGACTCTGGTGATTGAGTGACATGGCAGTACATGACTGCCCACGCTTATCGGCATGACACATGATGGATGGATGGGATAGCACCACAAGTTGTGTACCATGGCTGGTATTTACTAATTTCTCTGTGGCTATCTTGATTGCCTCAATTTCAGCATCATAATTATGGCAGAACTTTCCTGTTGGTACTCTGGCCGTGTCCCTAGTATTATTTACATTGTCATGCAATTTGAAAAATAATGCCCAGGTCTACTGGCACTGCTCTTCATACCAATGCCAAACCCCCAAATAGATCAACTGTTCAGGAGAAAATTGTCTAGGGTAGAAACTTCTTGAACATCCAGCTTACACCACAGGCTTAGCCCCATGCAATTTTCAGCTTTTTTTCAGCTGCTAAAAAGTGAAAATCATTTATGCAAACATGGCTTTTGCAGTATTCCCAAAGTCTTCTATGTTGAGAAATAAGGAGTGATGTAGGGACAATAACAAATGATTTCCTATTTCATATCTCGTAGTTTATTTTTAACATACAAACTTGTGATTGCCTTACTGACTTATCTACACATAAATGTGTCTGAATTTAAGCCTGTTGTCAGATGAATGACTCATATTTATACTGAACATTGAATTTCGCTACATTTGTCTGACCAGAAAATGTGCGCATAACTTGGCACAACCAGCAAGAACCCCAGGGAACATCAAGTGGAACCACCCTGGGCAACTGCACATGCCTACCTCTGTATCTTGTCAACTTGTTTATTTCTACCAGTGTTTCTTCCTCCTACCATCAATCAAATGAGATGGTGTAACATTAACCCTTTACAGGGCAATAGCGGCCATTACCGGCCGATCGCATAAAACGAGCGTAGCGGCCGATACTATTATGCATTGTAAAAACGCGATCTCTGGGCTTTCCGACACTTCCGACGGCTACTTTCACTTTCGCTGACAGCTTGACAACGTGGCCGCCATTTGTAAATGCGCTGCAATGAATTTGAACGGACTTTTTGTGATAGTTTTCGGGATTTTTACGCTGTTTTTGAAAATGGATTTCGGCGATTCTTCAAGTGATAGCCGAGATTTCGCTCTGTTCAATTTAAATGACATTAAAGGGCACGAAGTTGATTATTAATCGGAGCTAGATATCAGTGCAAAGCGTTACTTTGCATTAGCAGTCGTGAGTCGGACTTTAAAGAAAGTGATTATGATTCTGAAAATGTGTTTGTAAATTGCTGTATAGATGACGGAAAATCACAAACAACATGCCGTATTTCGTAAATATTTGTGTTCATATATGGATTATCGGCAACAATCACGTGAGTAACATATTCTGCATGCTTTTCCCTTCATTGTGTTGTTTATTTAACTAAAATCGGTTGACTAACACCTTATTGGTGATGTTTTTACTAACGCGACCCGAAATTTGACAGAACCTGAAAAAATCTTGCCCATTCAGGGCTACAAAACGGACAAGCGTCTGCCCTGTAAAGGGTTGTGGGGTTGTATCCGACATGTTGATATTGCATGCGAGAGAGCTGTAGTGGCTAACATGCCTGTCGACAGGCCTGGTAGACATATGTTCGGTATCCCCTCCAACTGGGGATTCTTGCCATTTACCTGAGCTTCCAGGTCAACCGGGCTAAGATGGGTACAGTAACATGTTCTGGGAAGCAGAGGTGTCCAGTATGATATTGAGTGCTGGTTGCTGTATGAATATAGGACTAGCATAATATATCCAATATGCCTCAAGGCATGGAAAAGCCATGTAAATATTAACTATCATCCTCAATTTCCTTTTGTATTTTATGAGAAATATTATCTTTACTGATCAGGGGCCAAAAAAAATGAAATATGCAAAAGAGAAAATGCATGCCAAAAGAAAAAAGTCACAAAGAATAAGAAAACTACAACACGAACATTTCAATAATAAAAGAAAGCAACAAGGCAATATTAATGTGACTTGTGAACATGATTACCTTGAAGTTTCATGCTTGCTGGTATGTTAACTTCACATCAACAGAACTGTTAATGTTAGAACATTTCATTCCTAGAGTCAGCTATATGTTGCTTGTAAATATGTCACAGATCTATATCTACAGGCAAACACTTTTTTTTTTTTAAAGCTACAATGACATTAAATGTTAGCCATGTGCTAGCTCTATCTCTCCTGTTTCTTCTAATGAATAACCTAGAACCTAACCTAGGTAAAGATTATTGAATTTGTGACAGTGTGGCGAGGTGCACAATTTTAACAATGTTCTAACAATGGCACTGTGGTGGCATCGTGCTGAGTGTGCTCGCCTTGTCTCTATCAAGACCCAGCACAAGCAGGATTATTTCATTTCCAGTAGATACGGCTCTGGAGTTTTAAAAAAAAAGGGCACCAGGACAATTTTCCATAGAAAAGGTGACAAGGAAGGTAATGGCACTCACATCTCATATGCTATGGCCTAGAACATATGAAGGCCTAATAACTCACATCCAACAGCAGTCTCAGCTATGAGACCACCTTTACCTCTTGAAAACAGTACAGATACGGCTGGCGCACGACATGGTCATATCTCCTGTAATTTTCTCCCTATTTTTTTTTGCTCATCAATCATTCATTCATAAATCATGTGCCATGCTGATAAGCGTGGGCGATCATGCTTTGCCATCTCACATCAATCACCAGAGTCATAGTAGATCAGCTCAGTGTTCTTGTCTCAACCTTACCACGTGGCCAAGCCATCCAAGTATTTACTTCTCTGCATTCCCCTAAATCTTGCCAGTTGTCACCAAGTTCTCCAATTTATTTCTAAATCTTGCCAGTTGTCACCAAGTTCTCCAATTTATTTCTTCTCATGGCGTGACCAAAAAATTTTGACTGTCTACGTCTAATTTCTCTAACCAGTTTACGATGTTCATTTGTTTCTTGTAGGACTTGGTCATTGGTTTTTCTGTCTGTCCATGGTATTCTTTGCCTCGTCAATCATGTAAATATGAAACCGTGTTATCTGAGTTTGTGTCCCATACATCCAGGATAATCAAAACAAAATGAGGGAATGGCAGAGGGTTGGCCACACACAACCGGCATGCTATGAGAGATAATAAACATGAAACATATATTCGCTGCAGGAACTGACTATTTATGTGTATGCTCAGGGTCATGCACTATTTAACATATGTGACATGGGAAGTAGGTCACATTGTGCAACCAGGTGTAGTTTCCTTACTAGTTTCAATTAGGGAAAGGGTTTTTTTGGGCAGTTTTAGTAGTATACAAGCAGTACATGAACAGACATTTTTATACTTTTAAATTAAGCCACATCAATTTTACAAGATGAAATGATTACTTTACATCTGGAAACCATCTCATGAGTGTTCAGACGCTGTAACCTTGTCACAGCCGTATTAATAACATTCATATTAAAAATATTGCATTTAAATGTACAATTAAAGTAAATATTTTGGGGCAAATACAGAAATTCAAATATCTAGGCACATGAATAACATGAGATGGAAGATGCATTACAGGAATAAAGAATAGAACAGGACAAGCAAAAACTGCATTCTATCAAATGAAGACTATTCTTCTTCTTCGTTCATCCGGAGTTTTTTTTTCGGACGTGATTGCGTTGTGCCTGTTTACAGCAGAGCTGCATTCTTGCGCCGTTAGGCTGACACATCCGACTTCTGCGGGCATTTGTTGACCGGGTTAACCTTCCCGGGGGGTTTCTTAGGACGTTAGACTCTCACTGTTGTGGTGTTATCTCCCATCCCAGCTGGCCCATATAGAACAGCCAAAGGCATCCTGGTCGGCCCTCAAGGGAAGGCAGGGGCAGACCTGGGCATTCTCCGCCATCCAAGGAGGCTTCCATAATTGCAGAGCCAACACACAGCGCTCTGGTACAGGGCTCACCCAAGGAATCGTCACGTCCTGCACATGGCTGCTTAGCCTCACTTCTGTATATTGGGCCTTCCGTTCACCATAGGCTGTTCTTCCAGAAGCCAGAAGAATGCAGTTTGCAGATGACATCCACACAGTGAGCTTTCGATTCGGACTTTCCACGTAATGGATTTGCTATCCAAGCAATATTCCATTTCATGCCTCTGGGAGGCTTGTGTAACCGACATGCCTGTGGTATGAAGTGTGGCAGTCTAAATACTTCTTCATGTACATTTAAATGTCAACCTGAATACAGTTAAAGTAAGCTGCAGTCGACTTGAGCTTGTTGATATCTCCATAAAGCTTGTCCTCGAATGAAGCAGGTGTGGGCCAAAATATCTTTCTCTGTTCTGCATATATTGGGCACTCTTGCAGCAAATGTTTAGCTGTCATTTTACCAGTTCCACAATTACATTCATCTGTATCTCCTATCTTTAGTTTATTGAACAAGTGGTATTTCAGCCTGTTATGTCCTGTGCGGAGTCTGAAGATTGCTACTTGTTCTCTTCGGTCGAGTTTGTAATATGCATCATCCTTCTGGTGGCCTGGATGCTCTAATTCCCATTTGGTTCTATAAGTGCTTTTGATCAACCTCTTTGCCTCATTATAGGTTATGTCTATGTCAGGCTGTGGTAGTCGTCCGCCCTCTTTTGCCAGTCTGTCAGCCTCTTCATTTCCAGGTATACTGCAATGTGATGGGATCCACTGTATTACAACTTTTTTGGATTTCTGGCATAGACCATGGAGTGCTGCTCTTAGGTCAGCTAGTTCTGTGCTGTTTTTGCTCTTCAGTATTGAGACAGCTGACTTTGCATCTGTAAAGATAGCTATTTGTGTCTCTTTATTTTCCTCCATCAAGAGCATTTCTGCTGCAGTTTTCAGAGCCTCTACCTCCGCTTTGAAGTTACTTGAAAACTTTCCAGTTGCCACTGAATGTGTTTTTTTCACTCAATTTTTTAAATTTAGGAGAATTCCTCCTCCTCCATTCTCTACTGAATTTTTGGCTGATCCATCTGTATATGCATGGGTCCAATTGCTGCTTGGGTAATGTTCTTTTATGTAGTTTAGGGTTATTTCTCTTCTTTCGGTTTCATGCTGAGTGTTCTCTATCATCTCAGGCAGTTGCTGCTGTCTCCAAGCTGGGAACTTGTCTGCATTGTAAATGGGTTTGACTGTTGATATGTTAAGTATGGGATCTGCCCTAATTTTTCGTTTTGCAGTTTCTACAAAGTTGCTACGCTTTAGTCTTCCCTTTCCAAAACCACTAAACCTTTTATACATAGGGTGGTCTGTCAATCTTCTAAATTTTTCAGCTTGTTGCTGAGCTCTGCTATTTCTTCTATCCTGCATTGGTTGTAAACAAGTTATCTTTTCTAGTTCATTAATAGGCGTTGTCTTCAGGCTTCCAGTTATGATTCACATTCCTTGGTTTTGGACTCTACTTATTTTGTTAAAGTTTGACTTAGCTGCTGTTGCCCAAGCTGCAATGCCATATTCCAGTACTGGCCTCACCCGTCCAGTATATAATTTCTTGAGAACTTTCTCATCTGCTCCCCACGTTGTACCAGCAAGCTTTTTCATGATTGCCATTCTTTGCCTTGCTCTTGTTCGATTTTTCTCAACCTGTGTCTTCCATGTCAGCCGACAATCAAAGGTGACTCCTAGATAGTTTGGATTTTCTTCATGGCGCAATATTTTTCCATTCAATACCAGCTTAGGTTGCTGAGTTTTAGTTGAGAGGGAGAACACTGTGCATGTTGTTTTCTCCTAACTAATCTTCACTAGCCATGATTTTGACCAGTCCTCTAGCGCTTATAGGGCTCGCTGTATTCTGCTGTTAGCTGTACTAATATATTCTTCAGATGTCCATATGGCTAGGTCATCTGCAAAGGATGATGTGTGTACTCTGGCTGGAAAATTTTCCGTGATGTCGTTTATATATGCTAGGAATAATGTTGGTGAAAGAACTCCTCCTTGGGGGACACCTTGCTCCAACAGCATCATTTTGCTGGTTTGTCCTTGTACTTTTGTCCTGGCAGTTCTGTTCTCAAGGTAGTGGCTGATCCATTTGTACATTTTCCCACAAACATGCATTTTTTGCAGTTTTACTTTCAGTCCTTCCTTCCATACTTTATCAAATGCTTTTTCTAAATCTATCCAGACTGCTAGTGTGTGCTTTTTCTCTTGGAAGGCATCCTCTATTTCCTGAGCTATATAGGTTATTTGATCTTCAGTGGATCTGTACTTTCTGAATCCTGCTTGGTGAGGTGTTAAGAGTTGGTTTTCTTCCAGATGCCATGTTAGCCTGCCATTGATAATGCGTTCCATTAATTTTCCTACACAGCTAAGAAGACTGATAGGCCGATAGCCATTTGGTTCTTCCAGGTCTTTTCCTTTCTTTGGGACTGGTATTAGTATAGCTTCCTTCCATGCCTGTGGGACTATTCCCCTCTTCCAGCTGTAATTTAGGACTGCTAGTAGTTTCTTTTTTGCCTTAGTGCCTAGTCCTATTAGCATTTCATTTGTGATTCCATCCTTTCCTGGTGATGTCTTCTTTTTTAGGGTATTCATTGCCTGTTCCATTTCTTCCATTGTTAGATTTGCCATCATATATTCTGCTGCTGTCTCTGTATATCTATGATGTATCTGTTTATCTTTGATTGCTTTCTTCTGTTCGGCTGTAATATCAATGTGGTTTGCACTGGCATAGTGTTCCATTAGTGCATTTGCAGCCTTTTTTACTGTAAGCAAGGCATTTCCTTGTTTAATTGTTATTTGTTTGTTTCTAGGTCCTTCATTGTTCATGGCTTTCACTAGTTTCCATAGTTTGTTTCCATCCCTGTCAAAATTCAGGTTTTCTGTTTTTTTCCTCCAACAATCTCTTGTTGTTTGATTTACTGTTCTTTTATATTTTGCTGAGACGGCTTTGAGAGAGATGTTCGCTTCAGTTGTTTGTTCTCTCTCTGCGGTCTTCCTAGCATCTTCAACTTTGTCCTCCAAAATTTGTAGTTCTTCAGTCCAGTATGGTTTGTAATTTTTCCTCGCTCCTCTTGGAATAGACTCAGTGGCCGCCTGTATTATCGCTCTGTTTAGACTTTCCACCATTTGCTTCATGTTGCCATATCGTGTATTTATGTTTTCACAATATTTGTCTGTTAGTATGGCAAATCTGTCCCAATCTGCTCGTTTGTAATTCCAAGGGGGCAAAGGCTTTTGCTCCTGTGGAACATACTCCATATTTATTACAAGCTTGATTGGTCTGTGGTCACTACCTGCTAATTGGTCAAGCACATGGCGATCAATTCTGTGGAGGATGTCTCCTGTGCAGAAAGCTAAGTCTGGAGTAGAAGTGGTAATCCATCTTCTGGAGTAGAAGCTCGGTGTGTCATCCACTTTGTTGAGTAGATGGAGATTTGAGTCTATTTCCCAGTCCTCCACTTCATCTCCTCTTTTGTCAGTATCTGGGTATCCCCATCTTTCTGAACGGCTATTAAAGTCTCCGACAACAATGCAATTTGTGTCAGTTATTTCCATGTTTGAGAGTGTAAGATCCTTATCTGCCGGGCTATACAGATTGTAAATTCTTATTTTCACGTCCTTTATCATTATATCAACACCTATAATTTCCGTTTGGTTGTCAGAGATCACAGATACTTCGCTGCAAGGTATTGTATTTCGTGTAAGTATTACAACTCCTCCTTTGTGTCCTTCGCGGTCGAAACGTGTGGCCTGATATCCCTCGACTGAAAATGTGCGATTGGCGTTGAGGTGTGTCTCTTGAATGCATGCCACATCTATTCTATCTTTATGAAGACGCTGTGTTAGGGAGGCTTTCTTGTTATAAACTCCTTCTGCATTCAATTGTAGTATGTTGAGTGTCCGGGGTGTTTGGTCAATAGCTCTTAGCCTACTCCTCTGTGCCTTGACTCCACAGCACAGGGGAAGGTGACCACCAGTAGTCATGGGTGGACCCCCCTCGAGGCAGGGGGCCCGGCACTATCACCGCCTGATGGGTCTTCACGGGATTAGCACCATAACGATTAATTTTCATCTGTGGCATCATGAAATGATAAAGTTACGTTGCACTTCTTTGTCAAGCCTGTGGCTCAGTACATCCGATTTCGACAAGTATTTGTTCGGGATGCTTTCCCTAGCCTTTGACTGTCCCCAGTCTACCTACAAGGCAGCAGGTTTGTGCGTCACTTCGTCTGGTCCCTCTCCCTTGACCTGTCCGACATGGGTGACCCTACCAGTAGCTGTGCTACCGTCGGCATAGCTCTTGGGGTCATTGGAACGCTCAAGCCCCTCTACCTCGTCAAGGTGGACGCACGGCAGAGGGGGAAGACTATTCATCTCATCTCATCATGTTCCTCTTGCACCTTGCGGTGTCGAGGTGAAGTATAAACAGCGGGAGAGTGCCCACTTATGGGCTTCATGTATCGATATTCCCATGGACTCCCGTTATTCCCTGCACCCATCGTTTACGTGGTCGGCCTCTTCCTCTGCTTCCCTCTGGTCTGTACATCATTGCTTGTTGTGATATACTGTTAGTTGGTAACCTACTTGCAAGGCCAAACCATTTGACTTACTGCCTTCTAATAAAATCTCATGCAGCTATAACCCCCACTTTAGTCCTGATTTCTTCATTTCTGATTTATTTCTTCTTGATACATTTGAGTATTCTTCTCAGGAATCTCATTTCTGTTGTGATTTTTCTTTTCTCTTTTTCTGTCATTGTCCAGGTTTGGCATTGGTAACAACATAGAGTTGGTAGGAAGATTGTGTTGTAAAATGCTTTCTTAGTAGTTATTGATACATGTTTGTTCTTTAGAATTGGTGCCATTTGTCCAACGAAGTGACTGATGGAATTGCGAATATAAAAAAATTATATTCGCAATCGAAGTAGGTCACGTGATTATTCCTATGCGTGTGTCCATATTACAATATATTATTGTTATCAGCATGTCCTCGGTAGCTTAGTGGTTAGTGTCTCTGCCTGGTACACGGGAGCTCGAGGTTCGATTCCCCGCCGGAGAGGCAACATTTTTTTTATTCATTTTCAGGCACCAATGCTAGTCTGATGATTTCGCTTTAGGCGTATGTTTTCTACGGGTTTTGTGTATTAGGTGTTGTTTATCTTGCTGCACAAGAACCTGCACACTTGTCTTTTTGTTCTTATCTGTCCTCTACTTTTGTTGTCTTGGTAAAAGAACTTAGCCACCCGAACACGAGTTCTTCTTCTTCTTCTTCTTCTCTCTCTCTCGTTCGCTCTAAGTCTCGATCTCCTACCTCTCCCTTTCTTGTCTTTACCACTCTTTAATGTCTTTCAACACATCTTTCTCATATCTCTGTCTCTCACACTATCTTCGTTATCTATCTCTCTCCTCTCTGTTGTCCACCTGCTTCAGATATACCGGGTTTTCCTGCACTTTATATGAGTAGCATTTCCTTATCCTTGTTTATTTATTAATTAATGAGACCAGTCAATCGAAATTTGGTGTTTGAATTGCCTAGTCATGTCTCGCTGAGGCGAAGCATGTTACTGTCAGCTTGGACCAGAACAGAGTCACTCAGAGAGGATGCAATGGAGGCCATAGAAAGTGTCAAATTAATAGAATCATCACTGCTGCGATATTATCAGGACTTAAATAGTAAATAGTAGGACGGTAAAGTAAACAAACATGGATGCCTGGTAACAGTAAGTGTACAGAAACGAAAGTTAACAATTCTTGAACTCGCCTGGGGACACAATTATTTGTAGGGATCGTTATTTGTATTGGGGATACCAGTTCTGAAAAATTATTCTTGATATTTAAACAGGACTAACGTAATGTAAAAATAAAACGGGATGCCAAAAGAACAGACAGAAGTAAGAAGAAGGGTGATTCATTAAAAAATACTGAGAATTTGGCAGAATTAAACTCGCAACAGTGAACATTCCTATTTAAATTAACCACCTTCTTAGACTTCTTAATGGCCCAAACTAAAATTGACTAGTGAGCAGACGCTGTGACATGTTTGTTACTTCCCGCAATTCGATTGTGAATATAATTTTTTTCTATTTGCAATTCCATTGCGAATAGAGCCTCCCTTTGTCCAATGAGTTGGTTTACCTTAGTGCATTTATTTTCAATCTCGTCTTCTGATTTGCCATTTGATATTATACTTCCTAGGTACTTGAAACTCTTTACTTGTTTCAAGGGATGTTCGTTTAGGTGAATCGTTGTTGCTTTTTCTTCTTTAGTTATAGTCAATACCTCTGTTTTACATGTGCTAATTTTTATGTTATGTTCCCTACACATTTCGTTTAGACCAGTGGTTCTCAACCTTTTTTGGCCCGTGCCCCCCTTCATAAATTTTTCAGGACGTCATTCCCCCCTTTCGTATTTCCTCCCTACAAATCCCCCCCCCCAGTATACGTAATAATGGAAGCTGAATTTAGTAACACATACTAAAAGAAGTCTAGATGTCTACATAAAACATGATTTGTGAGTCTACTTACGTTATAAAATGAATTTCAGAAGGGTGAGACGTACAGAACCGTAAAGTATGAAGGGAAAAACAATATCAAGTAGTCGGTTCTTGTAGTAATGCGATCTTGAAATAATCTTCATTCCCCCCTTGGAAACCCTAAAATTCCCCCCTGGTGGGGAATTCCCCACCGGTTGAGAACCACTGGTTTAGACTATTAATGTGGTCTTGTAATTCAGCTTCTGATTTTGTTATTAGTGCTTGTCGTCCACAAACAGGAGTTCTCTAATGGTTAGATTTGCAGATGGTTCTTCTTTTGTGTTCTCGTCATGCTGTGTTCTTGCGGTCTCTGTTTGGCTGGTTTCTTTAAATATGTTGTCTATATATGTTATAAACAAGAGAGGGGACAGGACACAACCTTGTCACACTTCAGATCTTATGGTGAAGGGTTCTGATTGTCCTCCTGTTGCTCTCACTATGCATTCACTGTTGTTGTATAAGCTTCTACATAGGTTTGTTAGATGTGTACTCACTCCATATTGTTTAAGGATTTCCCACAGCTTGTTTCTATCTACTCTATCAAATGCCTTTTCTTGATGAAGAATATTTTATGCAATAAATCCTTGTTACTAGAAGTCAGAAAATAAGAGTTCAAGTATGTTATATAGAACCAGTTTTAACATACTGTTGTAAATCCTGGACAATTAGTAAACAAGTTTTGAATCCCTAGAAACCTTGGAGATGTGGTTTTATAAAAGAAATGCTGGAAATTCCTTAGACAACCAAAGTAAGTAATGTGGACATTTTGAGGGAGGCTAAGTCGCAAAGACAACTTATCACAAACATCAGAAAGAGGCAGGCCGCACTTTTTGGTCATGTTATGAGAAGACAAAAACTGGAACATGTGGTGACAATTGGAAAGATCTGATCCATGCCATTGGAAACTACAATTTGTAGAGAAACATATCTCCCACACCAGTCGGCAACGCACTTCATTGAAGAACATGTTCTTATACAGCAATCATATAGGGTACCAGATATGTTTTTACATATCTGTTTTATTAAATATCATAAAATAATTCAGACCTTTGGACCTGAAGCTTTTTAATAATTCCACGTATATCTGCATTGACAGCCTATTTTTTAATTTTTCTTGGTCTACCTTCTTTTCCCTGAATTAAGCCTCACCAAAACTCACCAAAAAATAACTCACCAAAAAATGTAATAAATGTGTTAGAATTTATTTTAAATAATGGAACAAAATAAAATAGGTTAAAATGTTAAAATCAAATCGGTGAAATAAAAGGCTGTTAGAAGAACTCTGTATATCACACTTTTCCCCAACATTTTGATGTATATTCCCTGTAACAGTTTAAACAAGTGTTTGGGTCAGTAGACCTGTAGAGTAGGTCTGTACTATACCTTTTTTAAGTCTTGAAATCATAAATATTAGATGATCTAATTATCTGTTTCAAGTGCACATATGAAACTACAGGCTATAAAGCAGAGAATAGTTTTCTACAATAATTAATGTACACAACATATGACAACGCCAGAGAGATGGAAACATAAATTAAATTATAAAGATATGGTTTAAAAAATCAGTGTAATATTGTAAATTAATCTAAGATGTTAGTGTTACACATTTGCCAAATGTGTTTAGCGTTAAGTACTTGAAAGTGTACAAAATATGAAATATATATGCGATATGTAAATCATACATACCTGATTTTAGGTCATCTACAACAACACCACCATCCTGCGAAACAAAGAAAAAATTTAGAAAACGTGAGCCGTTTAAATTTCTTTCAAAAACGTATTGAAAATATACAATTTTAAATATATATTAATCTCATGTCAGCAGTATTTGATTAGAAAACACTGATATTGATAACTACAACGCCAAAGAAATAGTGACACGAAACCTGCGGTAAACGGTATACGGCTCAACCATGTGGGAAAGCCAACTTAGCTGTTGTGTTGGAACTTAGAAAAATTTCAGCCATCTTTGGGACTTAGTCGCAAAAAGCTTGCCGTCCGTCTCACGTTTTACCCAAGCGAACCGCTGTATTTCATGAACTAAACAATAAAAGATACTAATAAAATGAATTTAAGAGTTCATTTTACTTACAGAAGAAGGCTGGGATGACTGGTCCTCGTCGACAGAAGACATTTTAGTGAAATTGTGACTTCAGCTACTCGGAGTTAGATGGCGGACACAGACTCAACGGCTAAGTCCTTATTGGATGTCACTGGGCATGCGCAGTAAAAGAACATAGTCTCCAGCGAGGATTGGGTTCGGTTGAATGAAAAATAGCGACTTTATCTGGGAACCCCACAGGTTGTTTACGAGCGGCTCACCTTGTACATAACATCTTTCTAAAGATCCATGTACTTTCTATCTGTGGGTTGTGATTTTGTGTTTCTAGATGTGTCCAGAGTTCAGTAATTTTAGAACGAATTCATTTTATTCCTTTGAACAAAACAATGGCAGAATAATGAATTACATAACACGAAGGAAAGCAATAGCAAACTACCCTCTTTACAGATACCAAGAATATCATGTACAGCAGTCTTATCGATAATCATAGAAACTGCGTAAATGGGTGCTCCATAAGGACACGGAGCCGATCAACGACTCTAGTGATCGAGTGGGATGACAGAACATGACCGCGTATCGGCATGACACATGATGGATGGATGGTCTTTGTTAACCTGGTGTTGGTTGCAAAAGATGAATTATCTGCGTGTTCTTAAAAAGAACAACAATCCTAGATTATAGCAGAACGTCAGAATTATAAACTATTTGCATTCCGCAAAAAATAGATAATGTATACACATTGTTTCGATTTGCTAGGAAAAGAACAAAATATGATTCATTATGTGGGACAGAATAAATCTTCTTCTTCGTATATGTTGAGAAGTCAACCTTAACGTGTTTAGAGAAAGTACCATTTCAGGCTGCTGACATATCTATAGAGTTGGTCAAATGTGAAGTGGGTGTAAGCTAAGACAGATTATGTGTGCCCCACCTATATATGTTGAGTACTCTTGTGGCGCATGTGTAGGCGTCATTTTGCGAGTTTTACAGTTACATTCGTCAATATCTCCTATCTTTTATATATTAAAGAAGTGATATTTTAGCCTCTAAATATATGTTGTGTGTGGTTTGTTGGAATTACAATGGCAACCTCATCATCATCAAGTGCCATGCCAGTACTCATGACTCTCCACAGATCAAGGTATTTGGTTTGGTTTTCTGGATCGACTCTGCTGATGATGTTCCTCCATGCCACCGTCTTATTCCATCGAGGATCATTTCTCTTGGTCGGCCTCTGCCTCTCTTCCCCTCGATCTTTCCCGTTGTCACGATGTTCTCCAATGCCTTTCAATAGCAAACTACTGAATGTAAAACTTCTAGAACATTAACCAGGGATTATTCGCAACGCAGAGCAAAGAACCTGCAACATTTTATGTTTAATCTATTTCTAAAATAATTTTTTTTAAAGTCGGTTAAAAGTCGACAGGGCCAACTTCATTGCACAGGGTTCTATCCCATATGGCTCAGTCTATATCCGCAGAGGGGGGTACGGGGTGTCAGGCATTGGTAGCACCTTTGGTAAGGATGACTCTCATGACCTTTTCAGGACCCATCCCCCACTGGTCCAAGCCTGACACCCAGCTCGTGCCTGTGGCTCCTAGTAGCTGTCAGCATGCGACAGCGGCCACCCCCCGGGAAACAGCTGTGAGAGGCTGGCTAAACCAGGCATGGGTATCCGATTTGGTGTCAAACCAAGAGGTAAACTAGGGTATGCCTACCCAGCATGTGAAGACAGGATTCGGCAGACTGCGCGGAAGAAATCATTCCTGATTCAACGGGCAAGACGGCGTTTACCTGCAAAGCGTTGTGGAACGTAATGAGCACGGCAAGGCGCGTAGAGTGCCCTGGTCATCCACTGCACCTGTATTCGTCTCCAGTAGTCTCGACTTGTCTTGCCACTGGACTCAGATGGACTCAGGCGAGAGAGTGAGGTCGACGAATTGCGCAACTCTTCCTCACTTTAATCCAAGTCATCGCGCAAGTCATTCTTCATCCAAAGTCATATATCACCTTCAAGCCCTGTGGCGATGGGCGAGCGACGAAGCGGCAGGCGTGGGTACGCTGGCAGCCGTAGTCGCAGACCTGCACACAGGCGGATCAGGCCATATGGTCGTCTTCTACTGACCGGAGCAGCAGTGGGATTCGGCAGCCCCCTGAGCGACTGAGCAGTCCTCTATAGGAACACACTGCTCACCTCCATAGCATGAGGAAGGGGCTAGAAAAGGTACCCTAAACATTGTCTGCTCCATCACTACCTAACCAGCTAACTGCGGTTGGTGGGTACCCTTAACTGCGGTCGACATACAAACAAAGATAAAACAAGCAAAGCTAAAAGAGTAAACCATATTCCCTTAACAATTGGAACTTGGAATGTACGCACCCTACTTGACAGAGACGGCGCGTCGGGTCCAGAGAGACGAACAGCACTGATTGGGAGAGAGCTGGGCAGGTACAACATCGACATTGCAGCCTTGAGCGAGACACGACTTGCAGAAGAAGGCCAAATCTGTGAAATAGATGCCGACTACACATTTTTCTGGAGTGGAAGGAAAAGCGAAGAAAGACGCCAATCCGGTGTGGGATTTGCCATTAAGCAAATTAGCTGGATTTCCATAGGCTATAAACGCAATCCCAAAGAAATCAGGAGCCTTGGAATGTGATCAACATCGAACAATTTGTATAATGAGTCACATCACGAAGATTTTGCTAAGAATTATCATGCAAAGAGTTAGGAGGAAAATACAACCTAAAATAGGAGAAGAACAATGTGGGTTTGTAGTAGGCAAGGGTACAGTAAATGCTGTGTATATACTGAGAACCGTAATCGAACGTTCTATAGAAGTAAACAAAGATCTACACCTTTGCTTTATTGACTACACAAAGGCTTTTGATAAAGTGAGACATGTCAACATGATAAGGATGCTTGAAGATCTACAAATTGATGGGAAAGACCTTAGACTTGTAAAAAACATATATTGGAAACAACAAGCTGCCATAAGAGTTGATAATGAAGTAAGCCAATATCAGCCTATTAAGAGAGGTGTGAGACAGGGATGTGTAATGTCTCCAGATCTGTTTTCCCTGTACAGTGAAAATATTTTTAGAAATATTGAAAATATGGAAGGAATCAACATTGGGGGACGATGCATCAATAACATTAGATATGCAGATGATACAGTCTTGATTGCAGATAATGAACAGGACCTACAAAATTTAGTAGATGCGGTTGTTACACACAGTGAACAACAAGGGTTAGAATTAAATTGTAAAAAGACACAGATTATGGTCGTCACTAGGAAGAACGAAATACCACAGTGTAATATACAAGTAAATGGGAATATTCTTCAACAAGTGAATAGGTACAATTATCTCGGAACAGTAATAACATCTGATGGGAGATGCCTTGAAGAGATTAGAACAAGAATCGCCATGGCAAAAGTAGCATTTAGCAAGATGAAAAACATACTGACCAATAAAAAGATGTCAATTGAAACGAGAAAAAGAGTGTTGAGATGCTACATAGAACCTGTACTTTTATATGGATGTGAAGCTTGGACAATGAGCAGCCAGGCTGAAAAACATCTGATGGCTGTAGAAATGTGGTTTCTGAGGAAAATGCAAAGAATACCATGGACAGCCAGAAAGACCAATGAAGAAGTCCTTCAAGAAACAAATGAAGATCGTAAACTGATCAGAAACATTAGACGTAGACAGTCACAATTTTTTGGGCATGTTATGAGAAGAAATGATTTGGAGAACTTGGTGACAACTGGTAAGATCGAGGGGAACAGACCAAGGGGAAGACCTAGAAACAAGTATCTGGATGGCTTGGCCTTGTGGCATGGTCGAGACAGAAACACGGAACTGATCCACGACTCTGTTGATCGAGTGAGATGGCAGAACATGACCGCCCACGCTTACCGGCATGGCACATGATGGATGAATGGATAAACGACAGGCTCATGACCATGAAGTTGCCCCTGCTGAATGGAAAGAAGCATGCAACCATTGTGAGTGTCTACGCACCAACTATGACCAACGAAGATGATGTCAAGAACAAGTTCTATGAGGACAATGTATTAACATCTGTTCCCAAAGGAGACAAACTTATACTCCTTGGGGATTTCAATGCCAGAGTAGGCACGGACACCACTTCTTGGAGTGGCATTATTGGAAAGCATGGAGTCGGAAATTGTAACAGCAATGGACTCCGCCTCCTTCAGACATGTGCCGAACATGATCTCCTGATTACGAACACAATTTTCCGTCTCCCCATGAGAAATAGGACATCGTGGATGCACCCTCGCTCGAAACACTGGCACCTCATTGACTATGTCATTGTCAGGAGAAGTGACAGACAAGACGTCCGAGTGACAAAATCCATGTGTGGTGCCGAATGTTGGCCAGACCATCGTCTCATTGTCTCAAAAATAAACATTCACATCAGGCCACCACGGCGTCCTCAAGGGGTGAAAATGCAAAAAAAGCTAAATGTCACCCGCCTAAACAGCAAGAAAATGCAGCAGTCGTTTGAAAATATGCTGGAAGACCGCCTCAAGCCAAATGCTGCAGCTAAACAGGATACAGAAACAGAATGGAGAGCCCTAAAGGACATAATTTACAACACTGCTATGGAAATCCTGGGTCCAGCCCCCCGAAAGCATAAAGACTGGTTTGATGAAAATTCCGAAGACATCAACCAATTGCTGGCCGAGAAACATCTTCTCCTCAAGGCACATTTGAATGACCCAAAGTCAACATAAAAAAAGATGCCTTCAAGAACATTCAGAGAGTAGTGCAGCAGAAACTTCGGCACATGCGGGACTCCTGGCTGAGCAGCAAAGCTGATGAAATTCAGGGCTTTGCTGACAGACATGATATGAAAAACTTCTACGACTCACTGAAAGCGGTCTATGGTCCTACATCACCAGGCATAGTTCCCCTCCTCAGTGCAGATGGGGGAACATTGATCACCGATAAGAAAGAAATCCTTCAACGCTGGGCAGAGCATTTCAGCAACATCTTAAATGCAACTTCCTTCTTCGATGATGAAACCATCAACTGCCTTCCTCAAGTTCCTACCAATGAGACACTTGATGACCTGCCAACCATAGTGGAAGTAAACAAAGCCATCCAGCAACTCTCCAGCGGCAAGGCACCTGGTCCTGACTCCATCCCAGCAGAGATATACAAGGCAGGTGGGCCGGTCCTAACAGAGCAGCTTCACCAAGTCTTTACAAACATATGGGTGAACGAGACCATGCCACAAGATTTCAAGGACGCGTCAATAGTCCACCTTTACAAACGTAAAGGAAACCGCCAATCCTGTGACAACCACCGAGGCATCTCCTTGCTTTCAATTGCAGGGAAGATACTCGCCAGAATTCTTCTCAATCGCCTCACAGCCCATCTCGATCAAGGTCTTCTTCCTGAGAGTCAATGTGGCATCAGAAAAGAACGTGGAACTGTTGACATGATTTTCGCTGCAAGGCAGCTGCAAGAAATGCCAGGAACAGAACTGCGAAATGTTCTCCACTTTCATTGACCTTACCAAGGCTTTTGATACAGTCAGCAGAGAAGGACTGTGGAAGATTATGGCAAAATATGGCTGTCCACGAAAGTTTGTCCAAATAGTGCGGCTATTTCATGATGGCATGCAGGCAAGAGTACAGGAAAATGGCGAACTGTCTGAACCCTTTCCTGTCACCAATGGAGTGAAGCAAGGATGTGTCCTGGCACCAACACTGTTCAGCCTCATGTTTTCAGCCATGCTGATGAATGCCTTCGAGAACGACGACATTGGAATAGACATCAACTACCGTATGGATGGAAAGTTATTCAATCTGAGAAGGCTGAAAGCTAAAACCAAAATTAACAGCGACACCGTCAGAGAACTCCTGTTTGCTGATGATTGTGCTCTGTACGCCAACTCAGAGGCGGACATGCAACATAATGTTTCAGCTTTCTCACATGCCTGTGCCAACTTTGGGCTCAATATCAACTTGGAGAAGACTGTAGTTATGTACCAGCCAGCTCCAGGGAATAATCACACTGTGCCGAATATCAAAGTGAATGATCATAGACTAAGTGTTGTGGACAAATTCACCTATCTTGGCAGCACTGTGTCACAAGCTGCCACAATTAATGACGAAGTGAATGCAAGAATCTCCAAGGCCAGTGCGGCCTTTGGCAGACTGTACAAGAATGTATGGGACAGAACTGGAATAAGCCTGCAAACAAAGCTAAAAGTCTACAAAGCAGTTGTATTATCCACACTGCTATATGCTTGTGAAACCTGGACTGTTTATCAGCGACACGCTAGGAAATTAAACCACTTCCACACAGTCTGCCTAAGGAAGCTACTGAAGATTAAATGGCAAGATAAGATTCCAGACACTGAAGTCCTAGAAAGAGCATCCATGCCCAGTATCCACACTCTACTGATGAAGAATCAGATTCGCTGGGCTGGTCACTTGACTCGCATGCCAGATCACAGGCTCCCTAAACGAATTTTTTACAGCGAACTGCGTTGTGGTAAACGCTCCCAAGGTGGCCAGAGGAAACGCTTTAAAGACACTCTGAAAATTTCACTGAAGGCTTTTGGAATTCATCATGACACCTGGGAGGCTGCAGGCAGAGACCGAAATTCGTGACGTGCATCATTACGCAAGGGTGCAGTCATATGTGAGGCAACCAGGACTGCAAGAGCTGTGAAGAAAAGGCAGGACAGAAAAACCACTGCAGGAAATCCTCCTCCAGAAACGTCAAGCATTCCTTGCCCACATTGTCAAAGAACATTTCGAGCCAAAATAGGCCTTATCAGCCATCTTAGAACCCACGGCTCCATACCTTCAACCCCAGTGGATGAAATGAATGGTCATCATCATTCCTGATGGACAAACAACATTTCCGCAGCGCGGAAAGCATCGCACAAAGCACGAACTCCGTAGCTCCAGCGACGACCCTTAGGAGTCTCTGCAAAAATTCACTCGAGAATGAAAGACGTGGCCCGGAATCGGACCCACAACTTTCGGAGCCTGATTCAAAAGGCTTGACCACTTCGCCACGGAGGCTCCCTATTTCTAAAATAATATCGGGTACTTGCCGCCATGTCACCACTTATCATCACATGACATGTGCAATGTTTGACTGATCATAACTTGAAATGTTATAAAGTGGAGTTATGGCTTAGCGTTGAGTGAACACAGGTTTGCAATTCCCTTACTTACCGGGTCAAGAATTGGAAATCAGTCGCAAGAGATTTGAGAACAGATCGTTTTACGTTGATTCGACTATATGATCCTGGGTCGTTCAGAAAGCAATTACAAAGTGCTGAAAGTAAACGGCTACAAAATCACAAACAGCCAATAAATGCTAGGGTTGGTTACAATGTCCTGTAAAGGTCACGCAAATAACTTGGGTCCTATAACAGACACAGCTGTCGAAGTGTGAAGTGTTCATCATCATTAACTCATTCAAGTGCCATTTCCGCTCTGAAGGACGGCTATAACGACCTTTGTTCTGCGTCTTCATGGCACATCCATACAATCTTCTCCCAGTCCACTTCTTCATATTGTCCACCCAAATGTAAATTGTCTTCCTCTTGCATGCTTCTATTCCACCTTTCCATCCAGTATATTCTTGACCATGGACATGCCTCTATATTTTAGCCAGGTCTTAGCCAGATATGACTGAGCTACCGTATTACAGTAGCCGGTACTACCTGCTGTCTGTTAGAGGTGAATCTGGACACCCCACATTGTGCCAACGGCTTCTGGTGATGGGGGGGGGGGGGGGGGGGGTTGAAGCGCAAAAGGGAGGGTAAAAGCCTTATCCAACCGACTTCAATAATTATTGGTTTCAGGTTGGCTTCCTATAGACAGATTCCATCCAAGGTAACGGGTTCTTTCTACCCGACAAAGACCCTTCTATTTATACTATTCGCAGGTCTCATCCAACGCTAGTGTCTATTCTTCATCTCTTAATGCAATGGTAATTTCAATTGGCACTAATTGTGTTTTCATGAGTTTTTTTCCGTGCTGCTTTACAGTTACCAATGTTGGGTTTGTATATTCATTATAAACTACTATATATAAACTACTATATTTTTGGAACAAAAGTGATGGAATAAAAGAATCCTATCACTGCTGGAGAGCCTGTACTTTTTCATGGACGTGAAACGTGCCGGTTGCTGAACTAGCTGGTTTTGCCGTATGCAGTCATGAGTGTGCGATTGCTGGTTGTCTAGTGACTGCCACTTCCACCGACAATAAATTGTAATTTTAGTGTTGGACTGTTGCGTTGGCATTCTGGAAGCAGCCCTATGGATGGATGTATACTTGTGCGTGGTGTTAGTTTGTCGGAATTTGTGTCTGTTTCACTTTTCATATGGAGCAGGAACGGAGCATTATGGGGTGGCCATTTGCGTGAAATTGGAACCGCCACTAACGACTAACGTAAACAATGAGCAGACAAGCTGAAAAAACATCTAGCAGTGGAAATGTGGTTTCTGAGGGAGATGCAATGAATACCGTGGACAGACAGAAAAAAAAAAAAACAACGAGCAAGTCCTACAAGAAGCAAATGAAAACCTTAAACTGATTAGAGGAAATTAGACGCAGTCAGTAAAAAATGTTGGGGCACGTTTTGAGAAGAAATATACCAGGGAACTTGGTGAAAGCTGGCAAGATTGACGGGAAAAGAACAAAGGGAGAGATGAGAAGTAAATACATGGGTGTCTTGGCCACGTGGTATGGTCAAGACAAGAATACAGAGCTGATTCACGACTCTGGTGATCGCGTGCGATGGCGAAACACGACCGCCCACGCTTGTCGGCATGGCACTTGATGATGATGATCACTGCTGGGCTCTGAACGTTCATCGAGCGCTTGATGATGAAGCGTCTTACAAATGTGATACGATTCCATCGTTGTTGATCTCAATAATGCTCTGTGTGTGTGTGTGTGTGTGTGTGTGTGTGTGTGTTTGTGTGTGTTTGTTTGTGTGTGTGTGTGTGTCTGTGTGCGAGCGTGCGTGCGTGCGCGCGCGTGTGCTTGTGTGTGTGTTTGTGTGTGACATTCCATCCTTAGCTGCGATAACAACAATATGAATTCACATCATCATTGTAAGAGCATTTATATCAAATTACAGTTCACACAAAAAAATAAATAAATAAATAAATAAAAGAAAATAAAATAAACGCGTGCTCTTACAGCACTTCGACATACACTTATAAATTATATCACAATCTCATCTTGTTTCTCGTGTACCTTGCAGTGTCAAGGTGAAGCATAAACAGCGGAAGAGTGCTCGTTTATGTGCTTCATATTGCTTGCTTGCTTGTGTTCGCTGGCTATGAACTCCAGCGTGAAGTCCTGTATGTCGGATGAATACATTCTGTTTTCCAACATCAGTGTGGTGTCATACAGGACCTGAGGTTTGCGTGAGTATCCGTTGTCGCATGTCTGGCTTATTGGTGTTCAGACTGGTGGTTCCTCGCCGTACAGGCAGACACTCTCCGAATTTGGAGGAATCCACGATCCTACTGACTCTAGCCAGGACCCCAAAGCAGTGGCGTGCAGAGGGAGGGGGGGGGGGTGGTGCGGGGGTGCGACGGCCCCGGGCATCCAGCCGGGAGGGGAGCATCCAGTTAGGGAGAGGGGGCAGCACAGTGCAGTGGGAGGGGAGAAGAAATGAATTAGGGAAAGAACAATTTAGGGGCATCCAATCAAGGGGTTGGCCCCGGGCATCAAAGAACCTCTGCACGCCACTGCCCCAAAGGGACCTGTTGTCCATGACGCTCGGCGAGTTCGCGTCAATAGGTCTTGGCCAGTATAGAACCCAGCTCTGGTGCCTTGGAAATACCTCTGCGTCCCTGTGCTTCATATGTCTAGATTCTCATTATAACATCATGCCATATTTTGGCGTTTTAACATGAAACACAGTCAAAAGCATTGCTAACTGTCGTGGGGCAATCATGCTCATACACGTCTTGTGATCTTCAAAAGAACGTATCAGTTGTGTTGCTTAAATTTTTCAATAACCTTATGAGAGCTGTCAAGAATCTATTATTGATGTCTATCTCTTATCTTTTTCCCCATAAAACTCTAGTGGTTAAAACACGTTCAAGTTTTTGGTTTGTCATAAGACAACTACATCTTGAAGCCCCTTTCTATGTTTGTGACGAGTTGTTATTGATGTATTAGAATGGATGCCAGCATGGAGAATGGATGAGCACTCACTCTTACACCTCCATTGTGCTGATGCCGATATAGCGGGTTCAACCCCTACGCTGGTCAGTTGGGACTAAAATGTTGACTGCTCGTCCCTGACTTGAGTACCTCAGAAGTCGGAGTGGATTCGCCTGATGGTGAGTGACACTGGTAATAAGGAAAGCTAATCCACACGCAAAAATCAAACCAGCGGACTTTATATATAATATATAATGTGTATAGACTGCGCTTGAGTTCAAAGCAAGAGTACAAACAAACAAAAATGAATTCGAATCCGCTTGAGGCAGTGATTTGTTTTGTTTATGTTGCCATTGACCTGGCTCCCACGTCGACCCAACCTAAAATGAGAGGCCAACACCATTTTGTGATCATGTGATGACGAAGAGAAGAGGAGCACCTGGAAACATCGTGACAACCGGAAATATCAGTAGGAAAAGAGGCAGACAGAAAGAAATGATGCTGGATGGGCTGAGACAGTGGGGTGGAGGAATATTATCAGCAGAGTTGACCCAGAACACTAAATACCGAGATCTGTGGAGAGACATGAACACCTACACCAGCTGGCAGGGCACATGATGATGACGATATAATCGCTGATCACGTGCACAAATCACACGTGACTTTCAAATTATGTGTGTCACGTACTTGTGGGTGTAGTATCTCGCCTGCCTCGCACTCTGGAGGTTATCGGTTCGATTCATGGCTACGATATTCGGTTCATGAGTGCAATATTTTCGGAGACTCCTGGGGGTAGTCGCTGGAGCTGCGGAGTTCGTGCTTTATGTGACGCTTTCGGCAGGCCACAATGTGGAAAGAGTCCGAGCCATACGGGATAAAACCCGGTGCAATGAAGTCGATCTTTTTGTCTTTTAGATACGTCCGTATATTTTGTCGTGTTTGTTCTGTGAAAACATTTGTGGAAAAGTTCAGTTTGGTATGTGTTCTTTGGTTTGCCGAGTACCGTAGTATATTTATTTATTTATTTTGTTGTTTCGGGATTTGATGTTTGAAGATTGAGCACAACTTATTACTGGCAACGCTGATCTTATTCCAGTACAAACCCAGGGCCTTGTCCACGTCGTATTGGAAGTAATAAACTGTAGCCTACAATGGATGATGTGATATTCTAGTGTGCTAATTTGGTCGCGTCTAGCGTGAACCACGCGGTCAAGTGGTTACACACCCGCCTCACACGCCAGTGGCATGGAATTAGATCCTGGGCCCAGTCAGAGATATGCACTACTAACGCACCCAAACAAGAGCGAAACTCGAGTCTAGTGCTTCCAATCTGACGTGGAAAAAGTCCAAGGCTCGTACCGGAATACGATCAGCGTTGCTAGTAGTGGCTTGTGCTCAATCTTCAAATACGTCCATTGTCTCATAATGTCATAACAATTGGCCATTATCTTGACCGGATGTGAGAATGATCTAATTTATTTATCTTCAATCAATCATGTGCCATGCCGGAAAGCGTGGGCGGCCATGACTTGCCATTTCACTCGATCACCAGCGTCGTGGATCAGCTCAGTGTTTATGTCTCGTCCATGCCATGTGGCCAAGTCATCCAGGTATTTTCCTTTCGGTCTTCCTCTTGGTCTGTTCCCTTCGATCTTGTCAGTTGTCACTAAGTTTCCAATCCATTTCTTCTCATAACATGTCCAAAAAATGTTGACTGTCTACGTCTAATTTCTCTAAACAATTTACGATTTTCATTTGTCTCCTGTAGTACGTTATTTATCTTCACAATGTGCTAAAAAAAAAACCTTGACTGGGTCTAATTTCTCGAATCAATATACGGGTTTTATTTGTTTCTTGCTCATAGGTTTTACTTTTCGTTCATGACACTCTGAATTTTCCTGAGAAATTATTTCTTGTACTTAGTAGTCTTTTTAGCCATATAAGACATGCTCCAAGCATTTATTTCTTGTAGCACTCTTAATACTTCTTAGCCATTCAATGCATTACCCATGTTGATTTCGGATAAAGACGACAAACAGGAAGTCCCGTGGGCAAGCTTTGAGAGTTAAAGAGGCCTAACGGTTTCTTATTTCAGAGAATACGGTGTAAGGCCAGTGCTTTTCAAAATTGCTAGGAAATAAATTGACTCAGGGGTTGTTAAAGCCCCTTACTCTTAAAGAAATCACTGTAAGCGACGAAATTACAAACAAATCATAAATATTTGATTATGAATACAATTATGTTTATTAGCTTTTCTTACACTAGTGATTAGTAAAGATCATCATTACACTTCGGACAGATCTATAGGTACCCTGATCACACCTTAACATCTCCGCCAGCGGATATCGACTGATTGCATCAGTTCTGTGTTGGTTAATCAAATGCCTTGTGATTTTAACAAATGTTCATATCTGGAGCGTCCCGCTTCACTCCCATCTCCCTCACCCTCGACTTCTGAGTTACAGTACAATACTTGCAATTTAGGTCCCCAAGTCAAGGACAAGAAGTGAACATTTTAGTCCAACTGACATTGTAGGGGTTGAACCCGGTACCTTGGCATCAGCACACATTCAGCCACGCTGACATCCAAACAATTGTATAATTACAAATAAAAGAAAACCACAATTTTAATTTTCAGTCACCAGCAGGGGACGCAATTTCACAATCATATCAGCTGGGCATATAGTTGTATTGTTTCCCTTGTGTACTGTTTAGTTACTACAGTAAGGGAAACACTTAGGAGGTTGATACTATTATAGATTTTGTTTTTTAACAATCTTTTTACCCTAATTTATTATAGGGTGTATTTTTAATGATTGTGCAGTGTTTGAAAATATTGCCGGTCCAAGTTTTGTATTTACCTATTATGTTGCATGAACTTTACAGAGGGTGAATACAAAACTTGGACCGGCAATATTTTCAAACAGTGCATAGTCATTAAAAATGCACCCTGTATTTAATAAACCGTCCAATTCGGTTATCCTCATCGCATCAATTATATGAGATACGCATATGATACGGTGTTGACTTCAGACAACAAACAGGATCTGCATCATTTAGTAGATTAGTAGACATTACTGTACACATTGAACAACTAGGGTTAGAATTAAAGTGTAAGAAATACTGATTATGGACGTCTCCAAGAAGAAAGAAATACCACAATCTAACATTTCAGTAAATGGGAAATTCTAAATAAGTGAATCGGTACAACGATCAAGCAACAGTCATAACATGTGATGGGAGGTGCCTAAAGAGATTACAAAAGAATCGAAACGGCAAGTGTAGCTTTTTGTAAGATGGAAAATATACTTAACAATAAAAAGCTGCCAAGTCGGGGGAGGGGGGAGGGGGGAAGTACGCGTGGTCTCGAGGTACAGTGTCCGCCTCGAGAGCTGGAGGTCCCGGTGAGGATCGGGACTTTTTCACGTGGACTTCTAGTAATAATATTTCCCCTGGTACTCGGGTAGTGAGATCGGACGCCCGTGTGTATTGTTGCGCATGTAAAAAATCCCTTGGCAGTTGGAAATTGAAAAAGAGTAGCCTAACGGCGCTGCCCGGCAAAATTTCGAATTAAAAATCTACCCAAAGTATTTCAGGATGATCGCCGGTGCTACGGAGTTCGTGCACTAAGCTGAGTTTCTCAGGTTTGAGTTAGGAGGAGCACGGAGTACTTATGGGTTACACCCGTGTGCTGTGATGTTGATCCATCGACTAAACTAAACTAAGCTGCCAAGTGCAGTGAGAAAAAGGGCGTTGAAATGCTATTTTGAACCAACATTTTATATGGATGTGAAAAATGAACACTAAACAGAAAAGTTGAGAAACATCTATATCTCAGTGGAAATATGGTTTCCGGAGAAATGCAAAGACCGCCGAAGACGGAAAGATAAACAAACGAGCAAACCCTATAAGAAACATGTGAAAACGAAACATTGATCTTTTTCGTCGTGCGTATTCGCACTGCGAGCGCTAACAAGACAAGTCGACTGAACAAGTCAAGCAGCCTGATACGGGGTGAAAATGGCACGTTGAAAGTCCAACAACAAGAAACTCGCGGCATCCAAGATGTGCAGCGTGGGAGCCGACAAGACAAAGAACGTGGAGAGCCAGCCTGCGAGCTGTAACAAAGAACCTGAAACTACAGCTTCTACTGAAGTTACCACGAGGGAGAAGATCGACAGCCCACCACAGACAAGAGCCAAACCTACGGAGAAGCAGAGAGAGGAGAAAGACACCAGAGTCGGAAACACCGACTCACCGACAAGCAAGTGGGCTGTCAAGCGTATCCAAGTGGAGCTATCAGACGAAGAAATCATGAAGCAGCTTCGAGAAGAGAATCTAGACATCCGATTCTTGAAGGCGGAGCGGCTCCTCACCTACTCCAAGATTCCTACAACCTTGGCGGTGGTGACGACAGAGGGCAGCGAGATGCCGACCACAGTATCAATCAACAAGAGAACGCAGCAGCCAGAGAGATTCATCCCAAGAGTCAATCAATGTTCCAGATGCCAGAAGGCCGGCCACAGCAGAGCAGCATGTCGTAGTAAAACGCTGCGCCGATCACCACGCCTTCAAGGAGTGTCCGCTGGCCAAGCTGGACACGGACTTCCGAGCACCCAACAACAACAGAAAGTGCGCCAACTGCCTGGGCAAACATGGAGCAAGATACTTGGGCTGTCCGTACCTCCAAAGACACAGAGACGTGTTAAAGATCGCCATCAACACCAAGACGCCATATAAGGAAGCAATGCGGAGGTGCGGGACAGCCACGGGCATCTCGCAAGATGAAAGAGCACAACTACAAAGCCAGATCGACGAGTTAAAGAAACAAGTCAAGGCACTGCTGACGCCGAATCCGACCAGCGACAATGAGAACCTACTGGCGGAAATAAAGGAGATCCAGCAAAACATCAAGCAAGAAGTGGAACAGATGGACGCGTTGAAGCAGGAAAACGAAGAAATGCTACGCACCATAAGAACAGAGAGAGAGAGAGAGAGAGAGAGAGAGAGAGAGAGAGAGAGAGAGAGAGAGAGAGAGAGAGAGAGAGAGAGAGAGAGAGAGAGAGAGAGAGAGAGAGAGAGAGGGGCTAAAAGCTGAAATGAAATCAACTCAAAACAAACCAACAGAAGCCATGCAAGAAACCACAGAGAAGCCGCAAGAAAACCAACAAAAAGCCGAACCGGAACCGCAAGATAAAACCAGCAGCCGAACCACGACGCCCGAAACACCCAAGGGGAAACAAACATCCCCCCAGACAGGCGAAGAAAGACAAGACCAGGAACCTTTCGACGCCATGAAGTGGTTTACAAAGGAACCTACTCTGGAGGAAATGGAGGAGTGCATAGAAGCAGAAAAGAAACGGGCAAGGCAAGAGAGACTCAGGCACGAGGTATACATAAGGAGACAGGAAGCAAAAGGAAAGAAGGTGAAGAAATCCAGGGGGAAACCGACAGAATACCCTGAACTACACTATGACTATGATACCAGCATCGAGTACTATATAGAGGACGGAGAGATTATCCCATGGCTGACCGCAGAGGAAGCAATCGAAAGACAACAAGACCTTAAACGCGAAAGTGAAAAAAAAGGCGCAAGGAGGTAAATAACATACGAAAGCTTCTACAGGCACTACACAGAAATGGAGGCAAAAATACCAAATAAAAAGTCCTTTTAAGGACTGCAACCAGTCAAGCCAGACGAGCCAGGAGCCTGCACCAACAAAGAAAACCACAAGAGGAAACATGCACAAAGGACAGCCGCCGACCGGTCCACCTGCTGACGTCACAGACACAAACCAACATAACCAGTCCGAGATAGGACTCACAAGACAAGAGTTAAGGTGAATGAACCCACAAAAACCACGGATCTCAACAATAACCACAGCTGAAAGACGCAGGTTGAACGAGGCCGAATTTGGAATTTTTGTTTTGAAAATAGGAATTGGAATTGGAAAAATTGGATCCAGAAATTAAACGTACACAGATAAGATTATTTTGGGCACATTATGAGGAGAAATACATTGGAAAACTTAGTGACAACTGGCACAAAGTATGGAAACAGAGCAAGAAGAATGCAGAGGAATAAATACCAGGATGTCTTGACCACATGACATAATCGGGACAAGAACATAGGCCTGATCCAAGACTGGTGACCGTGTGAGATGGCGAATAATGAACAATCACGCTAATCGACATGGCACACCATGATGATCACCATCACAACGTAACTGATGCTTTGCAGACCTTCACAGCACACGAGACAATCCTATAAGTGCTCAGTCTTTATCTTTAACAGCCAACGAATAGTCCCAATGTTAATGGTAACTGTAGCAGTCCGATTATGTCTGACCTTTTCTCGGCCAAATCCTCTGGTCTCTCCCTGTCTCTCCTTCTCCCCAAGCTGTTCTTCCATGGCATACACATGATCCCACAGAGACCCTGACCACATCTGCCTTATCATGCAACAACACACCACTCAACAATGCAAGCCCAGCCAATTTCTCCGACTCTTCGTGTCCCACCACACCAGCGTGTCCTAGACATAAAACAATCCAAACGTATGCTCCATATCTTTTTTGATTAATTGAAGTATGCCACTCTGCACGAAATATGCATGTTTCCGCCCTTCTCAGCATTCCCCGTGAGTCCGTTGTCCTTCTGCCAGCCCTAGTGACTTCCTCCACCTTCATTCTCAGACTAGATGTTGTGGTATCATATGCTAGGCTCTCCTGCACTTAAAACCGTTCTTTCCATTCGTTATGAAACCATTGAACGTCATTTGCCTGTTAGTATAGAGCCAACCGTGTAGATGATTATATCACCGGGGCGCGAATTGTCGTGTATCAGTTGTTGCAAATCTTATTCAGCGCTACCTGCTGTTCTCCAGTTAAGGACGAGAAGTCTACACTTAAGTCCAGCTGACCGGAATTAACCAACTACCTCCTTTTAACTTCTTCTTTTTGCTCCACGGAAGTCACAGTGGCACAGAAACGGAGCGTATTAGGGCGACCCTTTGCCGCGAAGTTGGAACCAATATTAACTAACTATAAGGGTCTTTTATTTGAAACCCGTTCCAATGGCTTTATTACAAAAGCATGAAAGAAATATTAACAGGTGTGGTAGAATTATACAAAGCATTCATTTTGAATGAATTATGCACCATGGGGTGGTCAGAAGAAGTCGCCGTAGGCATTCAGGCAAGCATCCCATTGCTTAGGTAGGCGGCGAATGTCGTCCGCAAAAAAAAAGGATTGTGGTTGCTCACTGAACCTAGTGTTTACCGCGTTCATTACGTCTGCATCTGTGTGAAATCATTGCCCCTTAAGAGCTTTTTTTAGAGGTCCGAAGAAATGAAAATCACACTGTGACAAATCAAGACTTTAGGCTGGATGTTGCAGCATTTCCCACTTCTTCCAAGCTAATACTTCATGCACAATCTTTGCGACATTCGGACGAGCATTATACTGCAACATAATCACACCGCGAGAAAGCATGCCGGGTCTTTTATTCTTGATGGCTTTTTGCAGCTTGTCTAGTGTGTGCAAGTAGTGGGTAGAGTTGATGTTGACACAAGGTTCTTTGAAGTCGGCCAACAATAGCCCTTCATGGTCAAAAAATGCGCTCAGCATAACCTTACCAGCGGAAACCTGTAACTTGAATTTTTTGGCTTGTGGTGATCCAGCATGCTTCTATTGCATGCTCTCTCTTTTGCTGCTCGTCTCAAAGTGGTGACACCATGATTCATCGCTTGCCACTATGCGGTGAAGAAATGCATCACCCTCCTCTCTGTAACGCTGCAAGTGGTTCAAACACCATCCCCTGAGTTCCTCTTTTTGGTGGTCCGTCAACATCCATGGTACCCACTGTGAACACACCTTCCGATATTGCAGTTTCTTACGAACAAAATTTTGAATTGTCCCAATTGACACATCAAATTATTTCGCATGCTTCGACAACGGTTCATCTGTACTGATGCATCAATTTTGGCGATGGTTTTTTTTTGTTCTGTTGCAACAATATGCGCTCGACCCAACCGTCGAAGATCTGTCTTAAATTGACGTCCTTTCCGAAACATTCGTACCCAGTCCCTGTCTGTTCCTGTTGTCTTCGACACACATTTGTTACCGTACGTTGCCTTCATTCTTCGATGAATGTCCACTGGTCGACATCCTTTAAATGAAAGAAATTGAATCACCGCTCGGCCATTTTCTCAACGGTCAGAAACAGAACCTATGCATCATGGGACGATAAGCATTTTCTCTTTCATTCATTGGTCAGTACTTATCACATGACTATGACATGATCATGTTCAACGTACGCAGTTATGCGCGGTGCGGCACGAACGGATTTCAAATTAACGCCCCTTATATATGTTGTATATTTCAGCTTGAAGGATTTATCTTGTTGCATCAGTTTATGTTGTGTGAATTCTGCTGTATGTACATGACGAGGTGAAGCGACATATGCCAGGCAATAAATCGTGCAATCTATTGTTCATGTCCTCTTTGCTCATGATGCTTTTCTCTAGGGATCCGATGATGCCATCCAGCTCCTACCATCATCGATGATCTCTGGGGAGTGGATGAATCTGTCACTTTCTTGGACAAATGGAAAACAAAAAAACCCAGACGCACCCCAAAACATCCCTCGACAATTTAATACAGTACATTCTACGGCCGCTGTCCTGGTAACGATGACAACATTAGAAAACCGACCAACAACAGAACTGCACTGAGCGTCCTTAGTGTGATCTGAAGTATCATTTGGCAGAACTAACTCCGTGAGATAGTGGTAGTCTTTTTTTTTTTTTCTCAGCCTGTATGTTCAGTGTTTTGTACTTAATAGTACATTATGTTGGATTTTTCAGCCTGTATGTTCAGTGTTTTGTACTTAATAGTACATCATGTTGAATTTTTCAGCCTGTATGTTCAGTGTTTGTACTTAATAGTACATTATGTTGGATTTTTCAGCCTGTATGTTTAGTGTTTGTACTTAATAGTACATTATGTTGGATTTGTCAGCCTGTATGTTCAGTGTTTTGTACTTAATAGTACATTATTTTGATATTCTCAGCCTGTATGTTCAGTGTTTTGTACTTAATAGTATATTATGTTGGATTTCTCAGACTATTTGTTCCTCGTTTCGTACTTGAGATTACATTATGTTGGATTTCTCAGTATATGTTTAGTGTATACTACTTGATACTATTTTATATTGGATTTCTCAATCTGTATGTTCAGTATTTTGTACTTAATAATACATTATGTTGGATTTCTTAGCCTGTATTTTCAGTGCTCTGTACTTAATAGTACATTATGTTGGATTTGTCAGCCTGTATGTTTAGTGTTTTGTATTTAATAGTATATTAATTTCAATTTCTCAGCCTGTCTGTTCAGTGTATCCTACTTGATAGTATTTGACTATATTGTCAGTGCATCCTGCTTGATAGTACAGTATGTTGCATTTAAAAATCTCTGTGTTCTTTTTCTTCGTGCACCTTCTGATGTCAATATGAATATATGTAAAGAAAGTAGCAGTCAACTAGAGCTTACTGACACCTTCACCGAGCTTGTCCTCAAACGGAGCAGGTGCAGGCCAAATTGGTATTCTGTATTTTGCACATGGTAGACTACTGCAGCAGTTGTCATTTTACCGGTTACACAGTTACATTCATCACGTCTCATGTCTTTAGTTTACTGAACAAGTGGTATTTCAGCCTGTTGTGTCCCATGCGGAACCTGAAGATTGCTACTTGTTCTTTTATGTCGAGGTGGTAATATGCATTATCTTTCTAGTGGCCTGGATGCTCTGATTCCCATTTGGTTCTACAATTATTTACTTTTTATAAACCTCTTTGCCTCATTATGGGTTATGTCTATATAAGGATGAGATAGTCGTCCGTCCTCCTTTGCCAGTCTTCCAATCTCCTCATTTCCAAGTATACTGCATTGTGATTCATCATTATGTGCCATGCCGATAAGCGTGATCGGTCATGATTCGCCATCTCACTCGATAACTTGAGTCGTGGATCAGCTCAGTGTTCTTGTCTCGACCATGCGACGTGGTCAAGCCATCCAGGTATTTACTTCTCTGTCTTCCCCTTGTTCTTTTCCCCTCGATCTTGCCAGTTGTCACCAAGTTCTCCAATGTATTTCTTCTCATAACGTGACCAAAAATTGTGACTGGATCCATTGTATTACAACTCTTTCGGATTTATTATAGTTCATAGAGTGCTGCTCTTAGGTATGCTAGCACTGCGCCCCCCCCCCCCTCTCTCTCTCTCTCTGTCTCTCTCTCCTTCCCCCTCTTTCTCTCTCTCAATTGTTTGTTTTGTTTTCTTTTCGGTATTGCGACAACTGGTATCTATGAAATGTTGCTCTTGGATGGACAAACAGGACCAAATCATTATTCTGCGCCTCAGAACATGACACAATCGTTTACGCAACCATATGTATATAAAATTCAAGATTGGTGAATCAGCATGTGTGCATATGAACTCGCGCCGCAAACAGCAGAGCACATACTCTAGGACTGCCATGAATACGATATATCTAGTGAAACCTTCTGGCCTAGAGAGACAACAGTGGAAGATAAACTATATGGATTACTGAGTGAAATAAAATAACATAAAGACAGGGAGGTTTACACTGCAGATATAGACAATACATTTCAAGTGAACGAAAGAAGAACAATTGTTTGACTGTGCGCTACTGTTGGATTTTCAGCCTATTTGTTTAGTCTTTCCTGCTTGGTAATGCCTTAACATTAGGCGCCCTGGAGATGTGGATATACTTAAGAATATGTAGTATTTCATGGAAGCACAAATAATCAAACACAGATGTTCTATGAAAACTGGGAATGAAAAGAGAGTTGATGAAAGAAATAAAAAAATAAAGAGGCAAGTGAAGTATTTGGGACACGATAACAGACATAAAACTCTTATCAAAACCATACTGGAGGGTAAGGTTGAGGGTAAGCGAGAAAGAGGTAGAAAACGATACAAGTGGGAAGATAACATGGAGAGGTGGACGAACAGCAGTCTGACATAATTTATAGTCAGGGCAAGATACAAAACAGTGTTGGAGATCCATTAAATGCAACCTTCATTGTGGAGATGGCACCTGATTGATTGACTGTTGGCAAATCTGTGGCAGATATGAGCACCAAGGTCCCACAGCATAAGAGATAAGAAAATCACTAATACGTGGCTGAGACGCTTGTATTATCTATTGAAAGAAGAAAAGCCCAGTGACAATTACGTCAAATGTTTTCTGTTAAATGTTTAATAATTTCACATCAACACGTGATATAAGCACAAAGTAGACATCAGTATCAGCATTAATCACAGATTTAACACAGAACAGTTATATGCAATCTGTCTGTGCAAACATTGACACATTATAACTCATTTAGCATGCAACATCATCTATGTTTAAATGCTTAAGGGCACCGTGAGTACGTATAATATTTGTAACGATTCTGACGAGAAATCTGTTTATTTCAGTCTTGCGATTGCTTCACATTTGTTGTGTCCAGTTCGTGAAACTGCACATTTCATGAATTGGGCAAACCTTTTCCCCAGCCGGTAAACCGGTCTTTCATCTTGTGAAACCATTAAATAGAATGGGGGAAAATGTCAAATTCATGACATAGACAGTTCCCAAAAATTGCGTAAATATATTATACCCAGTTAGGGAAACTGCACATTTCATGAAATAGACCGAGTGAGATGAACCAAGAACAGACTCGGGACATTCCCATACGAGCTCCCTCCTGATCTTCTACAGCCAGCGAAAAGTCCCAATACTAATGATGCCAGTTGCAGTCTTTTCTCCCTGCTCACTTTGAACTCAAGCGTTGTCTTTGCACAGGCTACTACCTTTTTTTTAGTACACTGGACTAATATGTGCGTATGGGTTCGCTTTCCCTATTACCAGTGTCCCTGGCCATCATAAGAACTCACTCTGACTACTGAGATACTTGCAATTTACGTCCTCAAGTCAAGGACCAGAACTCAACATTTTAGTCCAACTGACCAGAGTAGAGGTTGAACCCACAACCTCGGCATCAGCATATCGGAAGTTTTAGAGCGAGTGCTATTATTCATTCGGTCATGCTGACCACCAGTTGCAGTCTTATCTTTTGTCCATCCGGCAGTTCATGGAAATATTCAACTGCTTTCTTAACGAGAAGCCAACACTTGTGTCCAACAGACCAGGGTGAGAACTTAACCCACATCTCCATCCACAGCGGACAGGAAGTCTAAGCGTGAGCGCGTTAACTGATTCAGTGTGAAACAAACAGTAGGCTTGAACCAAACATAGTCGAAAATCAAATGAACAGGTATTATAATGTAAATTTCTGTTCACCGAGCATTGAAATTACTCAAGATACCACGAAACGAAGCAATCGTCCTTCTGTTCAAATGGGAGGTCAAATTTGGCGATATATTATCCTTCGGCACTGGATCAGTTGAGCCCCGCGGCCACGCCGACCTCCAACAGAATGGATAGAAATGTTAAACTCATGAAATGGGTACATTCACGGAGTGGGGACAATTTCACTGACAAGGACGCGATTTCCACAGGAAGATAATATATTTGTATGCGGGCAATTTTATTTACAAGCAGAAAACACATCCAAGATAACAAAGAAGCAGTTGGAATGTTGGCAATTCAAACATCTCCACAATAATTATGCATTGAAAGAGCGAAGCAAATGTTAACTATAACCACATTTTTGTCTTTCTTTTCAACCAGCTATGATTAAAACATTAGCCGTTAGTCGCGGTTCCAACTTCACGAAAAAGGGTCACACACACACACACACACACACCCCCCCCCCCCCCCTCCCCATTATGCCCCGTTCCTGTGCCAGTGAATATGAGACATGTGAAAAACTGGAACAGAGGCAGTCCCGATAAACCAACAGCACGCACAGGCATACATTCATAAGGCCGCTGCCAGAATGACAACACAAGAGTCCGCCACTAAAATTACAGTTCATCGTCTATGGAACTATCAACAAGTAATGAACTATTTATTAATGCAGAAGTATGGAAGGCAGAAGTATTACCTACACCATTTTTGGAGTACGGTACTGGGTCCAAAAAGGAACCGTGGTTGCGTAGTGTCTAGATGCACACCTACCTTACCCACAGCGGGGTGGTTTCAGATCATTAAATTGACCCGGGTTCCCAGGTCGACACAGCCTAAAATGGGCTCCAGAAAATGTCGTGGGAAATAAAGGCGGACGACGTGATATCGACCACACGACCATTTGAGAAACTGTTTGGTCTATACACATTTGGATCGGGATCAATATGTCCAATGCACCTTAGGCATGTAAACGGGACTTTTATGTTTTATTTATTTTAAACTCACTTGGACCATATATTCTAGATCAGGCGACTCTCCTTAAGTTGATGTGGGGTACTTCGCCGACCATCTTACCTGATAGTTTTCTGGTAACCACTTTGGGAGGCTGTGTCGATCCCCAGGTGGGTCTGTTAGAAAGCAACATCCAATCTTGTTAGACAACTAAGGTGATTCAGATCACATCACGCATGGTCCAGAAAAATGTGGACCTCCCATCATTTTCCAATATGACATTATCAAGTAGACACGGGTTTCTGTCCCCTTCACAATTCAGAATAAAGGAGAGAGGATGGACTTTATTTCACCGGGTTTTATTTAATAAGGCTCGTTCTCTTTCCGCAGGGTGTCCTGCGGAAAGCGTCGCACAGAGCGCAAACTCCGTAGCTCCAACGACGACCCTCAGGAGTATGCGAGAAAACTGCATCAGTGAACCGAATGACTGAGTCGGGAAGCGAACCCGTAGCCACCGGAGGACGAGGTACGTGGCTTAACAACTTAGCCACGGTGACCCGCAATTTCAGAATAACACAAGCCACCTAAGGTGGCAGACACTTATGTTTTGTATACCTGTTTCAGACTATGTACACAGAAGAAGGCAGCTTCACAATCTGACATAATCTTCTGGTGTCTGAATATCTGTTTAATTTGTGCACACTTGTATATACATACATACATGCATATACACATAGACAGGGCACTTCAACAAGAACAACTATACTTCATAAACAACGATATTTCAGAAGTATAGAAAGCTGATGTAGAAAGCAGAGGTGTCGAAAGCAAAAGTGTAGAAGGCTAAAGTATAGATGAAAGAAGTAAAGTATGCATAAGTATAGAAATAGCTGTTTGGTAAGCAGCATATAAAGCAGAAATATAGAAGGCAGATGTATAAAAAACATAAATTTAGAAGAGCTGAAGTGTAGAAAGCAAAGCATAGAAAGCATAAGTATAGAAACCAGAATCATATAAAGCAGGAGCTTAGAAAACAGAAGTATAGAAGGCAGAAAAAGTTGTTTACCAAGCCAGTGGCACCAGTTCAATGATCAGCAGTGACAGGAATATCGTTCTCCAAGTGTAGTATTGGGGTGGCCTCAAGCTGATCTAAAATGGGAGCCAGATAGTCTGAATAACGAAGACAAACAATATACACAAACTGAAACTATAAATGTCGATTAGTACCTTTCAATGTATGTCTCCTATTACTCAGATAATACCCACATTCTCCCTATTACCGTTGTGATCTTTTCTCCGGGACACACTGGTGTGGTTGGAAATGAGCAGGTAGACAGATTGGCTAGTGCCGCATTATTAAGGGGGAAATTTGATGCATTATAAGGCAGATGTGGTGAAGGCAATCTTGGAGAATAATGGGAACAGATAGACTAACATGGTCTAGACAGTCTGCGGCAGCAAGGGGTGATCAGGGGTTTTGATCGACAGTCGTCACTCAGAGGTAAAGTAAGACGGGTATGTAATCAGATTGTAGACGGGCACCATTAGTATTGGAACTCTTCGCTGGCTGTTGAAGATGAGGACTGAGCGCTTTTGGGAATGCACCGAGTGCAATGATGTCGGTTCTTAACTCAACACTTAACACTCAACCCCATTACGGCTTCAACTGATGCCTTTGTTATTACACTGTCCCCAACATGGCGGATAGGCATTGAACCGCTACGGCCTCTGGAGTATTTATCCTTGTGGCTACGGTTTGCATTCGCATTTTCCTCATGTTGGACTGGTAGTATATGGTTACGTCGCCCTGATACTGAGTGAGTGAGTGGCGCGACACTGTGAGCTGTGAAATTCATGTGGAATGCTTTTACATCTATCCGCTCTTGTTTGTACAGTGAACTGCATGTTCGGAACAATGGAAACCGGCTGTTGCTGAATTGACTGGTTTGCCTTTTTGGTTCACGAGTGCATTTTTCAGGAGACTCCTGGAAGTCGACGCTGGAGCTACGGAGTTCGTGCTTTGTGCGGCGGGTACCCTGCGGAAAGAGACCGAGCCAAGTGAGAAAACCTGGGTCAATGAAGTCTTTCTAATGACTACCAATTCATCGACGATAAACTGTTATTCGTGGAGGACTTTTGTGTTGGCATTCTGGCGGCGGCATTATGCACAGTGTATCTGTGCGGGCTGTTGGCTTGCCGAGACTCCTGTTTGTTTCACTTTTCACTTGGGACAGTAAGGAGCATTTTGTGTGATATTCACTGGCACAGGAACGGAGCACAATGGGGACGACCCGTTGCCGTGAAGTTGGAACCGCGACTGACTGACTGACTGACTGACTGTCATAGTACGATAAGTTTAGCGACTGAAGTGTAGTATAACAAAAACTGTTTTTTCTTTTTCTATTTTTGTTTTTGCTTTTGTTTTATTATTGAGCTGAGTTGATTTGAATTGAGCTGAGTTGAGTCAAGAACCGACATTGCTTCTGTAGAGACATTTCCACACGCGCTCAGTCCTCATTTCCAACAAGGGAAGAGTCCCAATACGATTGGCACCCGTTGCAATCTGATGATGTGTTCGTCTGGCCTTTCCTCGGAGAACTGACTGAGTGTCGGCCACATCCTCGGGTCATTCTATACACAACCATTCTCTACAAGCAATGATGATGTATCTGTTCTTCCACCCTATAAACACTACCTCAAAGGGTCCTGACCAAATCTGCCTTACCGCGCACCAATACTCCCCCCCCCCCCACCCGTGCAGATCTAGCCAACTGATCCGCTTGTTCGTTTCCCACATCAGCATGTCCTGGGAAAAGATCCAATGGATGCTCTTTATCTTCGATTTTTTATCTGAAGCATGCCACTCTGCATGAAGCATGCTTGTCTTCGCCATTCTCAGCATGCTCAGTACGACGTTACAATCACGACACGCGTGTGCTGCCTGTCCTACAGCCAATGGAACGCCGCAGGGACTGTCTCCGCCTCCATTCTCATATTACATATTGCGGTAACATATGCCGGGCTCTCCTGCGCTAACAGATGAGTTGGTAAACACCAAACATGTATACATTCGACATGACCAAAACCAAAACTACACTCCCAGGACATTGCTAGTATCTCAGATACGCCCAGTATCTAATATATAGCGCACCCTCCAACCCCACCCACACACCCTTCCCACAAACACACATATGTATTATCGTATATCTTAAAATATTGATCAACATTCCACCAGCAACAAACCGTTTGACCTCCTCGCTCCTGTCCTGAATGTATGCGTATCAGTTCGTGTTCTCTCCAGGGGAAGGCCATCGACAGCAATAACTTGAGGATTGTTGTAAACGTGTAGTTAACATGTTAAAATGCAAGCGTACACGGGATTAACCGTGTTAATAAACTGACAGCTAAATGTACACAACTAAAGAACACAGGTGTCACTGTCTTTAGTTGGAATGCCTGCGGTCATTCCCTGCCCCCTGCTTCATTTTCCCTCTTCTTTTTCTGTTGCTTTTGCTTCTCTTCGCCTCCACTTGCCTTCTTCGCCAGCATTAAGTTCATTGATCATGCTGTATCTGCTGCCATGTAGCTGGGACCACACACCTCGTCTTATTCTGGCCATCTCGACAACTTCTCACCGTCTGCTTCACTTGTGCACTTTGTCGCAATGTGTGATGATGCCATATCCGTGTCACCCATGATGACCGTTATTGCCGGAGCCGGCACGCAAACTCTCCTCTTCATTTTTCTGCGCGACACCAGTTTCTTGATGTTTATCCCTTTCTCGTTCATAATCAGCTTTGGCTGCGTTGTGGTCTGACACTGACTGTCTTCTCTTACGCAGCGATGCAACTGAATCTGAATCATCCTCTTCCGGTGATTCCTTCTGCGTCAAATCATTCGCAGCTCTGTTGAAGTCCCTCTTGTGGGAATTGTTGTTCTCCCTTTTCACAAGGACAATATTTGAAGAAGGAGGGGGCAGATCCGTCTGGGATGGATGTCTCTTGGTAGCTGGGGTAGATACAGGCGGAGCAGGCGATTGACGATTATTGGTGTGCGTGTGCTCAAGTTGTTGTGATGAGGAAGCCGTCGAAGGACTTTCAGAAACTGCGGGTAGCGGTGACGGTGACGTGTTTGGCGGAGACGGACTTTGGTGTTTTGAGGTATCGGTGCTGGATGTCATGGTGAATTTGTATTGTTGATCAGCCTTGTAGCCTTGCTCTTGCTGATGCTGCTGCTGCTGCTGCTGACTGATCTCCGCCGCTTTCAGGTTAACATCTTTGTGTGTGAGAGAGATACAGACGTCACCCACGTTCAGCTTCTGGCAGTCCAGTCCATATCTCGCCAAGGTTCTTGACACGGAGCAGGAAGACCATCCTTGTCCGAACACGAAGAATGGATGCTCCAGAGTTGCTTCTACCGTGACCTGCAATGAAATAATGAATCCTTGTAGCTTTCAAAACAAGCGCATGTTATTTTAAAAAAAAATAAAATAATGAAAATTAACAATATAAAATAGAGGCTAACAATTAATATAAAAGTAAACAGAAAGGTTTGTGAACCAACAAGCGACTCTAGAACATGTAATAACAGGCGATGATATTAGTGCATGATAAGGCAGATGTGGTCACGGCCTTTTGGGAATCGTGTGTATGGAAGACCAGATACACCATCATTGCCTAGAAATAGTGGTGCGACAGCGAGTGACCAGAGGGACTAACCGACACTCAGAGGAAAGGCCAGACGGTCACATAATCAGATTGCAACTGATACCATAGCACTGGGGCTCTTGTGTGGTTGTTATAAAGATGAGGATGGAGCGCGCATGGGAGTATCCCCAGTACAGTGACATCGATTATAGAATCAACTCAACGAACAGGCAGCTGACCCATGAATAAGGACTGTATCTCCGTGATTCCGGTGCTTACCAACGCAAGGACAGATACACAGATCACTGATAGTGTAGAATATAACCGTCGAAATAATACAACGACAACTAAATATTTTCGGTGACCCACAAGCCAAGACGAATAAATGTACGTTTGGCACTGACAAACTTTGTTCGAGGCCATACTCTATTGGGATATCAGCAAGCTTCAGCTTTCTGTGCAGATACTGATGTTGATAGATGAAGGTAAGTGGGCACGTTAGGAAGGTTGATAGAAAGCTGCACTGATAATGCCATGAGCACGGCCGGACAAAACTCGTCGCCTGCTAAGTGAGGGAAAGACTGGTCAGCCAAACCTCCGTGCATCCAGGCCTGCAACATGTGATGGTCCTATCACATCACTGACACATGACAGGACATTGCTTCGGGTCAGATTGTTTTTATTGTCATGTAAAGGCAGAACAGCAAGGGAAAGCCAAGGAAGAGAGAGAGAGAGAGAGAGAGAGAGAGAGAGAGAGAGAGAGAGAGAGAGAGAGAGAGAGAGGGAGAGAGATAGAGAGACAGAGAGAGAGAGAGAGAGAGAGAGAGGGATGGGGAAGGAGAGTCAAATGCGAGGAGGAGGAAGAGGATGAACAGCAGAAGAAGAAGTGAATAATTATAAGCATCTTCTTTTGATCCCCCATTGGGACACAAGACACTGAACCAACTCACTTGAAGCACTCCCATCTTCAGCTATTCCACTCACCTCTGTCCATGCAGCTCTGTCCATGAACCTCTATCCATGAATCTCTATCCATGTAGTTCTGTCCATCAGCTCTGTCCACGATTCTCTGTCCGTGAATCTCTGTCCACGAATCTCTGTCCACAAATCTCTGTACTTGAATCTCTGTCCATTTTGTTCTGTCCATGAATCTCTGTCTATGCAGATCTGTCCACAAATCTCTATCCATGAATCTCTGTCCCTACATCTCTGTCCATGAATCTCTGTTTATACAGCTCTGTTCATGAATCTCTGTCCATGAATCTCTATCCATGCAGTTCTGTCCATCAGCCCAATCCACGACTCTCTGTCCGTGAATTTCTGTACACGAATCTCTGTCCATTTTGCTTTGTCCATGAATCTCTGCCCAAGCAGCTCTATCCATGAATCTCTGTCCCTGAATCTCTGTCCAAGCAGCTCTATTCATGAATCTCTGTCCAAGCAGCTCTATCCATGAATCTCTGTCCAAGCAGCTCTGTTCATGAATCTCTGTCCATGAATCTCTATCCATGCAGTTCTGTCCACGATTCTCTGTCCGTGAATTTCTGTACACGAATCTCTGTCCATTTTGCTTTGTCCATGAATCTCTGTCCAAGCAGCTCTATCCATGAATCTCTGTCCAAGCAGCTCTATCCATGAATCTCTGTCCAAGCAGCTCTATCCATGAATCTCTGTCCAAGCAGCTCTATCCATGAATCTCTGTCCAAGCAGCTCCATCCATGAATCTCTGTCCATGAATCTCTGTCCAAGCAGCTCTATCCATGAATCTCTGTCCATGAATCTCTGTCCAAGCAGCTCTATCCATGAATCTCTGTCCATGAATCTCTGTCCATGAATCTCTGCCCAAGCAGATCTATCCATGAATCTCTGTCCAAGCAGCTCTATCCATGAATCTCTGTCCAAGCAGCTCTATCCATGAATCTCTGTCCAAGCAGCTCTATCCATGAATCTCTGTCCAAGCAGCTCTATCCATGAATCTCTGTCCAAGCAGCTCTATCCATGAATCTCTGTCCAAGCAGCTCTGTAGATGAATCTCTGTCCAAGCAGCTCTATCCATGAATCTCTGTCCATGAATCTCTGTCCGTGAATCTATGTCCATGAATCTCTGTCCATGAATCTCTGTCCATGAATCTCTGTCCATGAATCTCTGTCCATGCATTTCTGTACATGAATCTCTGTCCATGAATCTCTGTCCACGAATCTCTGCCCGTACAGCCCTATCCTTGCATCTCTGTCCATCAGCTCTGTCCATGCAGTTCTGTCCACGCAACTCTGTCCATGCAGCTCTGTCCATCTAGTTCTGTTCATGAATCCCTATCCATGAATCCCTCTCTATGCAGCTCTGTCCACGAATCTATGTCCATGCAACTCTGTCCATGAATCGATGTCCATGAATCTCTGTCCATGCAGCTGTCCACGCAGCGCTGTCCATGAATCTCTGTCCATGCAGCTCTGTCCATGCATCTCTGTACACGAATCTCTGTCCATGAATCTCTATCCATGAATCTCTATCCATGAATCTCTGTCCATGCAGCTTTGTCCATGAATCTCTATCCATGAATCTCTGTCCACGCAGCTTTGTCCATGAATCTCTGTCCTTGAATCTCTGTCCATGCAACTTTGTCAATGAATCTCTGTTCATGCAGCTCTATCCATGAATATCTGTCCACCAGCTCTGTCCATGAATCTCTGTCTATGCAGCTCTATCCATGAATCTCTGTCCATGCAGCTCTGTACATGAATCTCTGTCCATGCAGCTATGTCCATGAATCTCTGTCCATGCAGCTCTGTACATGAATCTCTGTCCATGCAGCTCTGTCCATGAATCTCCGTCCATGAATCTCTGTCCATGCAGCTCTGTACATGAATCTCTGTCCATGCAGCTCTGTACATGAATCTCTGTCCATGCAGCTCTGTACATGAATCTCTGTCCATGAAACCCTGTCCCTGCAGCTATCCCATGCAGCTCTGTCCATACATTTCTGTCTATGCAGCGCTGTCCATATAGCGCTTTCCATACATCTCTGTCCATATAGCGCTTTCCATACAGATCTGTCCATATAGCGCTTTCCATACAGCTCTGCCCTTTGCCTTTTCATATTGTTAATTTCTGTTTCTACTTCTCTTCTCCTTGAGTTTATAGGCCATCCTCTATTGCCTTTGTCCTGTGGTCTACAGGTTAAGGATATTTCTAGTTATACTATTCTCGGGTTTCTCCATTGTATGGCCAGCGTGTTTTCTTTATCTATTGGTTTATTCGTATTTGATAAGTTCACTCCTTAGTGATTATATCATACCATCTTGTGTCTTCTATGTAACGCAGAAACCAAGTAGTGAATGTTTGCAGTTATATGTAGTCGTCTTTGTTGTTCGTCATGTTTCTTATCCATACAGTAGTGATGATAATGCAGGGGTGGCCAACCTTTTCAGCAGGCGAGCCAAATTTCAGAAATAATATTTCCTGCCGGGCCACGCACTTAATTTTTTTTGTTATATTAAAGTAAACAAGCAAACGTGCTAGAGCTTCGACCACACCGTCGTTTCCCATTCCGCGGGCCGCAACGTGACTACAGGCGGGCCGCATGCAGCCCGCGGGCCTCTTGTTGGCCACCCCTGATTTAATGTAAGGAATTGAATATTCCAAGTTTAGTGCTGGGTCTAATTTATAACCACGCAGAATACAATAGGCAAGCTGCTGGAGAAGTTAATTGCCATGAATATATCAAGCCAGCTAGAGAGGCAAGGTGTTTCCCACGTACCCTGGGTGGGTACCGTCCAAAAAGAGAAACCTGGACGAATGCAGCAGTTTTTGCCCATGATGTCTATGAAGGTTTCCACTCAGGCATTGAAACCTTTGCTGCAGCGATTGATCTTGAGGACGCGTACAACAGAGTACCATTGGATTTTTTAATGCTTCAGCTTCTCGAACTCAAAATAAGTCCATTCCTCCTTAGTTGGATCGCTGCAGCCCTCTTCCAACGGAAAGTGGTTTTTAGATGTGGCAGTTGGACTTTGGAACCAACAACAATATATCCTGGCCTACCACAGGGATCACCATTATCTCCGGTACTGTTCAACGCCTACACAGTGAGATTCACCAGTGAGCAGATCACTGGACCTGGCAGGACATTGTCATATGCAGATGATGTTTTAGTGTATCGCCAGGGTAAGGATAGAGAGGAGGTTGCTGTGGAACTACAAACCGAACTCAATCGCATAAGTACATGGTGTGATGAAGCTGGGGCAATGGTCAACCCAACAAAGGCAACAGTGACTTGGTTCTCGTTGAATAATCATATTGTCAACACTCCAACACCAACTGTAAAGCTGTGTTCAGAGACGGTGGAAAGAACGCAGGCAATGAATTACCTGGGGATACGGTTTGATCGAAGTCTTACTTATAATGAGCACAAAGACCAGGTGATAACAAAGGCCAAGCGGGGTTTGGCTGCGATGCGGATGATGGCGGGTGATGGCGGCAGAAAACTGTGAGCATCGCCATCTATGTCTTCTGTGCAAGGGGCTGGTCATGTCTGTTTTTGAGTATGCAATGGCAACCCTGACTCTCAGCCGTAAGCAGATAGAAAGGATGGAAATGATACAGAATGAAGCTATGTGCATTATTATTGGATGTACAAGAGATACAGCATGCAGGGCGATGCGCTACCTTCTTGATTTTCCAACCATTGAAGACAGAATACAAGTTTGCAGGGCACGCGCCTACCTCAGAGTTAACGCAAACATACAACATCCACTGCATAGTGAAATTATGAAAGTGAAGGGCAGCAGGTTAAAAAGAGGACGGTCGTGGATGGGTCAAGCCGAAGACATTCTTCAACAGGTGTGTTCACTTGAGGACTTAGAACCTGGCGAGGAGTGGGTACAAGTGCCAACAGATTTCTGCACATCCTTTTCAGTTTGCATCCAACTAGATAGAAAATGCAGACAAGAAAATCCGGCTGCTGTGCAGGCTGAAGTACAAGCGTTGATTTTCGAGAATTCGCTAGACGGTGATGCTGTCATCTACACAGATGGGTCGGTCGTCTGATATGTGAGAAGCTCATGGGCCTTTACGGCTCGGGCCGGATCGAGAATTGTGAAGGAGGACTCTGGTGCTTTCACTGAAACCACAAGTAGCCTGACTATGGAAGTCATGGCAGTAAGTAAAGCAATAACATGGCTCGAGACACAGACATTCACTAGGGCATGTTTCCTTAGCGACTCAATGAACATGATCAAGAGGATAGAGGAGGGGTCGATCCGAAGAGAATGGTTGCTGTCTCTGGAGCGGTCTCGGCTGGCAAAGATTAGTTTCATCTTCGTGCCAGGGCATGCGGGAGTACAAGGAAATGAGCGGGCTGACAAGCTCGCAGGTGAGGCTACTGTGGAGGGCGGACGCGCCATGGACCAGGCTGACATTCTGAATGCTCTACGAGAAGTAAGACTTTTGCGTGAACCAAGTGATGACTGTGAATCTACAACCATGGCCAGACTGCGAGAACAGCAAATTAAAAGAGGGGTGGCCAAACAAGAACACTATGCATGAAGCCAAAGAAGATTGATAAACCAACACAGAACTGGTGTCGTTAGCCGCTACACGCTGCGGGATTTGCTGAGGAGGGGATCCGAGCACTTATGGACTGAATGGTTCGATGTGCAATGAGGATGATCTGTCGACTAACTAACTAACTAACTAACTAACCAACCAACCAACCACCCACCTAACTAACTAACTACCTACCTACCTAACCAACCAACCACCCACCCAACCACCTAACTTAACTAACCAACTAACCAACCAACCAACTAACTAACTACCTAACTAACTACCTAACTAACTAACTAACCAACCAACCAACCAACCAACTAACTAACTAACTAATTTCTTGTAACTTCCACACATTTCCAAGTGTTATAAAAGCTCCTCTCGTCTTCTGTATTCTTATTCTGATATATTTAACTGTTCCACCCGATTTGTGTGCATCGCTACCTTTTTAAGTGTGTGATTCTGTCTTCAAAGCAATCAACTCATCAGTCAAACAACTAATCAACCAACAAATCCATCAACCATACAACCAATTAAAAAAAACCAAGCCAACCAATAAACAAACCAACCCACCAACCAAAGTTTAGCTGATGTGTTACTATGCAACCGCCGCCACTCCTCAGACAAATAATGTATTAATGTAACTATGTAGCGGTCACTATTGGTATGTATGCAAGCCAGTCGCGTAGTCATGCTGGTCAGTACCCCTTGCTTATCCAAACAGTTTCCAGAAAGAAAGAAAGAAAGAAAGAAAGAAAGAAAGAAAGAAAGAAAGAAAGAAAGAAAGAAAGAAAGAAAAGAAAATCTCTATTTTTAAAGGGTTAAGAATTGGGCACGCAGGCCCATCTGACATTCTGCCCTTCTTCTCTATTTCCTCTCATACATTCTCTTCATTCAACATCACTTAGAGATGGAAGCAGCCACGGCAGCATTCCGGTGATTAGAGGAGACCACTGCAACACACACTGTCTTCATCACGGACTCAAGGAGTATGCTTAGGGTGGTGAAGAAAGAAATGTTTCGTGTGGAAAGGCTCACCTCGCTTTAGAGATCACCGATTGTGCGAATTGAATGGATCTTTTGCTCTGGCCATGCGGGGGATGCGGGGGGGGGGGGGGGATGAACAGGCTGATAGGCTGGCAGGGAATACACTTCTTAGTGGTAGATTACCTATGGATAAAGGAGAGGTGGTCGTGTGCCTGTGGGACCAGGTGGAGAAACAGACTGAGAACCCGTATGTGGAAAGGGGGATTGGGAGGGGTTCTGGTAGAATCTCAAAACTGAGAGGGAAGACCAGGAGAGCTTTCAATCAAATATCGGTGGGAACGATTAGTAGTGTGACTCTTCGCTGGCTGTTAAACGAGGGGACGGAGCGTGTATGGGAATATCCTGAGTCAGTGATGTCGGTTCTTAGCTCAACTCAACTCAACTCAACAGTTCCCAGTTGTGGTGATATTGGATTTCGTCCAGTGTGAGCTCTGATATGGACCAGGTCTCGTAAAATGGGCACCAGATATTTCCTTGGAAGGACAGTAGCAAAAATGTAACTGGCCGCCGCAGCTTGTTACCCTGTGACTCAGTAATAGTGGAGACCTAACACTTGACCAGCCTGGTTCTGCCATGGGATAGCCTATACATAAGGTCACTACACTGAGTATGCTTTGGGGGTCTCTGTGGCCAAGTAGTCAAGCCGCCAGCCTGGCGCTACGAATGCCATGGGTTCGTTTTTCTGACTCCATTATTCTGTCCACTCGTTCAATGTTTGTTTTTGTCCCGGAGACCCTGGGGGTTGTCGTTGCAGCCAAGGGGTTCGAGCTCCGCACGACGCTTTCAGCAGGTCGGTCTGTGGAAATAAGACTGAGCCATTTGGGATATAATTGAGTGCAATGAAATCTCTGACTGTAATACTGTAACCCTGGTGGATGTTTGAAGACAACTACTTACCGGTACTCTATGTTCGCCAACGCAGAAGCTGAGCATGGCTGTCCCACTATCAATGTGCTCCTCAATCTTCACCACTGTGCTGGAGTCCACCTTCAGATCTGCGGAGATCTCAGCACTGTTGACAAAGTCCTCTGTTTTCAGATCTTCAACTCGCTTTAGGGTTCCATTGGCAAGCTGAATGATGGAGCCTTTTAAGAAATGAGAAGGGTACTGAAGATTGGACGATGGATCTCCAGAAGACAGGGAAGCAGAAGCTGAGGATCGTGTTGGGGAGGAGTCATACTGTTGTTGCTTCTGGACATTGTCTCTTCGCCTGTCCTCGGAATCAGCTTGCTGATATGACATAGGCTGGTCACCAGGATAATCCGCGAAATTTGCATCCAAATGCTTACAGGCTTCAGCCTTTCGACAAGTGACGCTGTTGCTTTTGGATACTGAACGATGAGACGTTGGATGTGGTTTGGGCAGATGGTGAATGTCTGATTCCTGATCATCAGGATTTTCTAGAGTAGTTTGGGTACTGTAAGATATAGACCCAGAACAAGACATCTTCGGCCGTTTTGGGGAAGGCTCATCTTTCAGACCGTGAATGCCGGTCATAGAAAGTTCCTCAGGCACATCAGAATCTGAAGGACGAACTAGAATCCTGTGCTTCAAACTTCCTTCTTTCCCACTTAGGGATGTTCGAGTATAGATATCACATCTTCCCGCTGAACAATCTCCGCCTCCTCCATATTCCTTCACAACTGAATCAAAAGAAACCTTTGGGACGTGTCCACTACCCGAATAAGAACCAGGAGAGAGTGTTAGTTTGTCTTCGCGCAAGCTGGCTGCGTTTCCATACAGTCTTAACTCTCTTGGAACGTCTCGTTCCCTACCATGCAGGCTTAAGCTCCCCTTTCTACTAACATGTTTCTCCAGATGGTGAGATGAGAGTGAATCTTGGTGTACGCTTGCGGATCCAGTGTTGTGGATGGCGGAAGATGGCCCAGGACTGGGTGATCGAGTGTCCGGGCAGTGTGGCCGAGTGCTAGATTGCATATTGGCATATGGTCCTGCTGATGATACCATGAGGGATGATGGCGACAGGAAAGGGCTCATCTGCTGGGAACCCGGCATTCCAGGAGCTTGCATTCTGGAGGTCCTGATATTCATAGAAAAAGAAACAAAATACAATACAGTAATGACATTTATAATTTCCAAAACAATTTCTTACTAATAAACTACCAACTTTCATTAATTGATTTCCACACAGAAAAGAAGGACTAAAGTGATATGACAGAATCACAAATGTGGAGCTCATGGAGAGAACTATACCCATACCAGTGAATCAAGAGAGGAGAACAATACGTTGGCGCTGAGCTGAACACACACTGAGAAGACCCGACAATAGTGTAACCAGAAAGTCACATGTCACTAACCCGCTGGGCCAACCATATAGAGGCAGATCTAAAAACACCCGGAGAAGAGAATTAGGGACACCGATGGTTAATATGGGGAGGACATGAAGGGGAGTAAAATACACAGCAACAGGACAGGGCGCCTTGGTAAGGGTTGGCTGGGGAGGGAGATGGGGGGGGGGGGGGGTTACGTTCCATTGGAGAATAAAGGATAGAAGATGAGGACGAGAAAACTATGGCTGCTACAATATGCAAAGAAATGGTTAGTTAGTTGTATATCATTTACAAGACGTCGCAGTCAACCTTAACATTTGTTTTTGACTTTTTGTAATTTCTTGGCAAGTTTATGTTCAGAAGTCTGCCATTGTTTTCTACACGACCGGCACTCATACCCTTTCATAAAAAACCAAAGCAAAGCGGTCTGCTGCCGAGTCGCCTGCATATGTGTTTCGAACGCGGTATGTGGGATTACGAATTGCGTCCGTAACCCCTTCGACATAGGGCCGGCAAAGAAATAGTCTAGTGAAAACTGTTTGAACCCATCCTATCACAGAAGCGAGTGGCACAGTGGTTAGCTCTTCTTCTTGGTCTCTCTCTCTCTCTCTCTCTCTCTCTCTCTCTCTCTCTCTCTCTCTCTCTCTCTCTCTCTTAAGGCGAGTGCGTCACAACCAAGTTAATGGGGGATTTGATGCACGATAAGGCAGATGTGGTGAACACCCTCTGGAAGCGTGTGATTAATGCAGAAGATCAGATAGACTACCATGGTCTAGAGAGAATGCAGCAGCAGGAGGTGGTCAGAGGATCTGGTTGACAGTCGTCACACAGAGGTAAAGCCAGGTGGACATATAATCAGATTGCAACGGGCCCCATTAGTATTGAAACTCTACGCTGGTTGTTGAAGATGAGGACTGAGCACTGATGGGAATGCCCCGAGTGCAATGATGTCGGTTCTTGACTCAACTCAACACACAGGTCAGTGTGTCCCATTTCGACATGCATTTGTCTTAGGTTTGCTTCCTCTAGACCAGTGGTTCTCAACCCTTTTTTTTTGGGCCCATGCACCCTTTTACCATAAGTTCAGAATGTCATTTCCCCCTTTTCGTATTTCCTCTCTATAAATCTCTCCTCCCGCCCCTACACTGTATACGTAAAAGTAGAAGCTAAATTTCTTCTTCTTCTTCGTTCATCCGGAGTTTTTTTTCGGACGTGATTGCGTTGTGCCTGTTTACAGCAGAGTTGCGTTCTTGCGCCGTTAGGCCGACACATCCGGCTTCTGCGGGCATTTGTTGACCGGGTTAACCTTCCCGGGGGGTTTCTTAGGACGTTAGACTCTCACTGTTGCGGTGTTATCTCCCATCCCAGCTGGCCCATATAGAACAGCCAAAGGCATCCTGGTCGGCCCTCAAGGGAAGGCAGGGGCAGACCATGGGCATTCCCCGCCATCCAAGGAGGCTTCCATAATTGCAGAGCCAACACACAGCGCTCTGGTACTGGGCTCACCCAAGGAATCGTCACGTCCTGCACATGGCTGCTTAGCCTCACTTCCGTATATTGGGCCTTCCGTTCACCATAGGCTGTTCTTCCAGAAGCCAGAAGAATGCTGTTTGCAGATGACATCCACGCAGTGAGCTTTCGATTCGGACTTTCAACGTAATGGATTTGCTATCCAAGCAATATTCCATTTTGTGCCACTAGGACACTTTTTCCACCTTTTATGAAGCCCACACAGTGAGCTTTCGATTCGGACTTTCCACGTAATGGATTTGCTATCCAAGCAATATTCCATTTCATGCCTCTGGGAGGCTTGTGTAACCGACATGCCTGTGGTATGAAGTGTGGCAGTCTAAATACTTCTTAATGTACATTTAAATGTCAACCTGAATACAGTTAAAGTAAGCTGCAGTCGACTTGAGCTTGTTGATATCTCCATAGAGCTTGTCCTCGAATGAAGCAGGTGTGGGCCAAAATATCTTTCTCTGTTCTGCATATATTGGGCACTCTTGCAGCAAATGTTTAGCTGTCATTTTACCAGTTCCACAATTACATTCATCTGTATCTCCTATCTTTAGTTTGTTGAACAAGTGGTATTTCAGCCTGTTATGTCCTGTGCGGAGTCTGAAGATTGCTACTTGTTCTCTTCGGTCGAGTTTGTAATATGCATCATCCTTCTGGTGGCCTGGATGCTCTGATTCCCATTTGGTTCTATAAGTGCTTTTTATCAACCTCTTTGCCTCATTATAGGTTATGTCTATGTCAGGCTGTGGTAGTCGTCCGCCCTCTTTTGCCAGTCTGTCAGCCTCTTCATTTCCAGGTATACTGCAATGTGATGGGATCCACTGTATTATAACTTTTTTGGATTTCTGGCATAGACCATGGAGTGCTGCTCTTAGGTCAGCTAGTTCTGTGCTGTTTTTGCTCTTCAGTATTGAGACAGCTGACTTTGCATCTGTGAAGATAGCTATTTGCGTCTCTTTATTTTCCTCCATCAAGAGCATTTCTGCTGCAGTTTTCAGAGCCTCTACCTCCGCTTTGAAGTTACTTGAGAACTTTCCAGTTGCCACTGAATGTGTTTTTTTCACTCCATTTTTTAAAGTTAGGAGAATTCCTCCTCCTCCATTCTCTACTGAATTTTTGGCTGATCCATCTGTATATGCATGGGTCCAATTGCTGCTTGGGTAATGTTCTTTTATGTAGTTTAGGGTTATTTCTCTTCTTTCGGTTTCATGCTGAGTGTTCTTTTTCTCAATACCAGGAATGTTTTCTATCATCTCAGGCAGTTGCTGCTGTCTCCAAGCTGGGAACTTGTCTGCATTGTAAATGGGTTTGACTGTTGATATGTTAAGTATGGGATCTGCCCTAATCTTTCGTTTTGCAGTTTCTACAAAGTTGCTACGCTTCAGTCTTCCCTTTCCAAAACCACTAAACCTTTTATACATAGGGTGGTCTGTCAATCTTCTAAATTTTTCAGCTTGTTGCTGGGCTCTGCTATCTCTTCTATCCTGCATTGGTTGTAAACAAGTGATCTTTTCTAATTCATTAATAGGCGTTGTCTTCAGGCTTCCAGTTATGATTCGCATTCCTTGATTTTGGACTCTACTTATTTTGTTAAAGTTTGACTTAGCTGCTGTTGCCCAAGCTGCAATGCCATATTCCAGTACTGGCCTCACCCGTCCAGTATATAACTTCTTGAGAACTTTCTCATCTGCTCCCCACGTTGTACCAGCAAGCTTTTTCATGATTGCCATTCTTTGCCTTGCCTCTTGTTCGATTTTTCTCAACCTGTGTCTTCCATGTCAGGCGACGATCAAAGGTGACTCCTAGATAGTTTGGATTTTCTTCATGGCGCAATATTTTTCCATTCAATACCAGCTTAGGTTGCTGAGTTTTAGTTGAGAGGGAGAACACTGTGCATGTTGTTTTCTCCTCACTTATCTTCACTAGCCATGATTTTGACCAGTCCTCTAGCGCTAATAGGGCTTGCTGTATTCTGCTGTTAGCTGTACTAATATATTCTTCAGATGTCCATATGGCTAGGTCATCTGCAAAGGATGATGTGTGTACTCTGGCTGGAAAATTTTCCGTGATGTCATTTATATATGCTAGGAATAATGTTGGTGAAAGAACTCCTCCTTGGGGGACACCTTGCTCCAATAGCATCATTTTGCTGGTTTGTCCTTGTACTTTTGTCCTGGCAGTTCTGTTCTCAAGGTAGTGGCTGATCCATTTGTACATTTTCCCACAAACATGCATTTTTTGCAGTTTTACTTTCAGTCCTTCCTTCCATACTTTATCAAATGCTTTTTCTAAATCTATCCAGACCGCTAGTGTGTGCTTTTTCTCTTGGAAGGCATCCTCTATTTCCTGAGCTATATAGGTTATTTGATCTTCAGTGGATCTGTACTTTCTGAATCCTGCTTGGTGTGGTGTTAAGAGTTGGTTTTCTTCCAGATGCCATGTTAGCCTGCCATTGATAATGCGTTCCATTAATTTTCCTACACAGCTAAGTAGACTGATAGGTCGATAGCCATTTGGTTCTTCCAGGTCTTTTCCTTTCTTTGGGACTGGTATTAGTATAGCTTCCTTCCATGCCTGTGGGACTATTCCCCTCTTCCAGCTGTAATTTAGGACTGCTAGTAGTTTCTTTTTTGCCTTAGTGCCTAGTCCTATTAGCATTTCATTTGTGATTCCATCCTTTCCTGGTGATTTCTTCTTTTTTAGGGTATTCATTGCCTGTTCCATTTCTTCCATTGTTAGATTTGCCATCATATATTCTGCTGCTGTCTCTGTATATCTATGATGTATCTGTTTATCTTTGATTGCTTTCTTCTGTTCGGCTTGTAATATCAATGTGGTTTGCACTGGCATAGTGTTCCATTAGTGCATTTGCAGCCTTTTTTCCTGTAAGCAAGGCATTTCCTTGTTTAATTGTTATTTGTTTGTTTCTAGGTCCTTCATTGTTCATGGCTTTCACTAGTTTCCATAGTTTGTTTCCATCCCTGTCAAAATTCAGGTTTTCTGTTTTTTTCCCTCCAACAATCTCTTGTTGTTTGATTTACTGTTCTTTTATATTTTGCTGAGATGGCTTTGAGAGAGATGTTCGCTTCAGTTGTTTGTTCTCTCTCTGCGGTCTTCCTAGCATCTTCAACTTTGTCCTCCAAAATTTGTAGTTCTTCAGTCCAGTATGGTTTGTAATTTTTCCTCGCTCCTCTTGGAATAGACTCAGTGGCCGCCTGTATTATTGCTCTGTTTAGACTTTCCACCATTTGCTTCATGTTGCCATATCGTGTATTTATGTTTTCACAATATTTGTCTGTTAGTATGGCAAATCTGTCCCAATCTGCTCGTTTGTAATTCCAACGGGGCAAAGGCTTTTGCTCCTGTGGAACATACTCCATATTTATTACAAGCTTGATTGGTCTGTGGTCACTACCTGCTAATTGGTCAAGCACATGGCGATCGATTTTGTGGAGGATGTCTCCTGTGCAGAAAGCTAAGTCTGGAGTAGAAGTGGTAAGCCATCTTCTGGAGTAGAAGCTCGGTGTGTCATCCGCTTTGTTGAGTAGATGGAGATTTGAGTCTATTTCCCAGTCCTCCACTTCATCTCCTCTTTTGTCAGTATCTGGGTATCCCCATCTTTCTGAACGGCTATTAAAGTCTCCGACAACAATGCAATTTGTGTCAGTTATTTCCATGTTTGAGAGTGTAAGATCCTTATTTGCCGGGCTATACAGATTGTAAATTCTTATTTTCACGTCCTTTATCATTATATCAACACCTATAATTTCCGTTTGGTTGTCAGAGATCACAGATACTTCGCTGCAAGGTATTGTATTTCGTGTAAGTATTACAACTCCTCCTTTGTGTCCTTCGCGGTCGAAACGTGTGGCCTGATATCCCTGAACTGAAAATGTGCGATTGGCGTTGAGGTGTGTCTCTTGAATGCATGCCACATCTATTCTATCTTTATGAAGACGCTGTGTTAGGGAGGCTTTCTTGTTATAAACTCCTTCTGCATTCCATTGTAGTATGTTGAGTGTCCGGGGTGTTTGGTCAATAGCTCTTAACCTACTCCTCTGTGCCTTGACTCCACAGCACAGGGGAAGGTGACCACCAGTAGTCATGGGTGGACCCCCTCGAGGCAGGGGGCCCGGCACTATCACCGCCTGATGGGACTTCACGGGATTAGCACCATAACGATTAATTTTCATCTGTGGCATCATGAAATGATAAAGTTACGTTGCACTTCTTTGTCAAGCCTGTGGCTCAGTACATCCGATTTCGACAAGCATTTGTTCGGGATGCTTTCCCTAGCCTTTGACTGTCCCCAGTCTACCTACAAGGCAGCAGGTTTGTACGTCGCTTGGTCAGGTCCCTCTCCCTTGACCTGTCCGACATGGGTGACCCTACCAGTAGCTGTGCTACCGTCGGCATAGCTCTTGGGGTCATTGGAACGCGCAAGCCCCTCTACCTCGTCAAGGTGGACGCACGGCAGAGGGGGAAGCTAAATTTAATAACACATACTAGAACAAGTCTAGACACCTTCATAAAACGTGATTTCAGAAGAGCGAGAAGTACACAACCGTAAAATATGGAGGGAAAAGCAAGGTTCTTGTAGTAATGCTATCTTGCCATAATCTTAATTCTCCCCCCCCCCCGGAAACCCCAAAATCCCCGGGGGGGGGGGGGAATTCTCTACCGGTTCAGAACCACTGCTCTAAATATATTCCGTCGAAGGTATGGAGCTTTATCTACCTATGGATACAGTTTCTTTCGTAACAATTTTGCCATGGAAGCAAGATAAAGGCCTGCTCTTTGCGATTTATAACTGCCATGGGATTTTTGAAGTTGCGCAGCATTTGAGCCTCCTGTTTTTCGTACTTATACGAAAGAGTTAAGCGTCTTATCTCACTACCCGTGAGATCAAGGGGACGTGTATTATGATCATTGGAAAGAAACATTATAATCCGATTCTGGAGACGAGCCTTGTACTTTTTCAGCCAGTGATCTCTGTCACGACTCCCCTCTAATAGTTGATAATTTTCAAGTGAATACAGCATCTATACCAACAGTCCAATAGGTCTCCTAGCAATACAACACCAACACCAATAGCTCAACCTGAAGTACAACACCAACACTAATAGTCCAATTGTTCTAGCAATACAGCACCAACACTAATAGTCCAATTGTTCTAGCAATACAGCACCAACACTAATATTCCAATTGTTCTAGCAATACAGCATCAACACTAATAGTCCAATTGTTCTAGCAATACAGCATCAACACTAATAGTCTAATTGTTCTAGCAATACAGCATCAACACTAATAGTCCAATTGTTCTAGCAATACAGCATTAACACTAATAGTCCAATTGTTCTAGCAATACAGCATCAACACTAATAGTCCAATTGTTCTAGCAATACAGCATCAACACTAATAGTCCAATTATTCTAGCAATACAGCATCAACACTAATAGTCCAATTGTTCTAGCAATACAGCATCAACGCTAATAGTCCAATTGTTCTAGCAATACAGCATCAACACTAATAGTCCAATTGTTCTAGCAATACAGCATCAACGCTAATAGTCTAATTGTTCTAGCAATACAGCATCAACACTAATAGTCCAATTGTTCTAGCAATACAGCATCAACACTAATAGTCCAATAGTTCTCCTAGCACAGTGGTTCTCAACCGGTGGGGAATTCCCCCCAGGGTGGAATTTTAGGGTTTCCATGGGGGGCGGGGCGGGGGGGGGGGGGGGTGTGAAGATTATTTCAAGATCGCATTAATACAAGAACCGATTACTTGATATTGTTTTTCCCTCCATACTTTACGGTTCTGTACTCCTCGCCCTTCTGATATTCGTCTTATAACGTAAGTAGGCCCACAAATCACGTTTTATGTAGACGTATAAAGTTGTTCTCGTATGTGTTATTAAAGTTAGCTTCCATTTTACGTATACTATGTAGGGGCAGGGTGGGGGAGGGGGAATTTATAGGGAGGAAATACGAAAGGGGAGGAATAACACTCTCAACATATGGTGAAGGGGGCATGGGTAAAAAAAGGTTGAGAACCACTGTCCTAGCAGTACAGCATCAACATTAGAAGTACAGTAGTCTTTCTTCCAGTGTAGCATCAACACTAGCTCGTCTACTTACTAACTGTGAATGTTGTACCAACAGTACATCTCCTATCCCTTCCACTCTTCCTTTGTCTCCTCATCTTTTTCATCTTCTCCTCTTTCTTCTCTCGTCTTGCTTCACCGTCGCTTATTACCAAAGATAGTGAGTTGTAGGCAGAGCTCGAGTGAGGAACGACCCCTTAGGCTTCGCCCTATTTCATGTCATTTAACTCATTCTCTTCTTTCCCTTCTCTCCCCCTCCTCTCTCTCTCTCTCTCTCTCTCTCTCTCTCTCTCTCTCTCTTCCTATTCTCTTTCCCAATCTATCACACACACACACACACACACACACACACACACACACACACACATATATATATATATATATATATATAAAAAAGACGTTTTGTTATTAGCATTGCCGGCTCCGTGGCGAAGGCGTTACGGACGCTGTTCGTAATCCCGCATACCGCGTTCGAAATACAGCTGCGGGTGATTTGGGCAGTACGGTGCACGGAGAAATAGGTGACCTTGGTGAAGTGATAGACCTGGGTGAAGTGATAGACCTGGGTGAAGTGATAGACCTGCGTGCACGGAGGAATAGGTGACCTGGGTGGAGTGACACACCTGCTTGCACGGAGGAATAGGTGACCTGAGTGGTGTGTTAGACCTGGGTGCACGGAGGAATAGGTGACCTGGATGAAGTGATAGACCTGGGTGGAGTGACACACCTGCTTGCACGGAGGAATAGGTGACCTGGGTGGAGTGACACACCTGCTTGCACGGAGGAATGGGTGACCTGAGTGGTTTGTTAGACCTGGGTGCACGGAGGAATAGGTGACCTGAGTGGTGTGTTAGACCTGGGTGCACGGAGGAATAGGTGACCTGAGTGGTGTGTTAGACCTGGGTGCACGGAGGAATAGGTGACCTGAGTGGTGTGTTAGATCTGGGTGCACGGAGGAATAGGCGACCTGGATGAAGTGATAGACCTGGGTGCACGGAGGAATAGTTGACCTGGGTGAAGTGATAGACCTGGGTGGAGTGACACACCTGCTTGCACGGAGGAATACGTGACCTGGGTGGAGTGACACACCTGCTTGCACGGAGGAATAGGTGACCTGAGTGGTGTGTTAGACCTGGGTGCACGGAGGAATAGGTGACCTGGATGAAGTGATAGACCTGGGTGCACGGAGGAATAGGTGACCTGAGTGAAGTGATAGACCTGGGTGCACGGAGAAATAGGTGACCTGAGTGGAGTGTTAGACCTGGGTGCACGGAGTATTAGGTGACCTGGATGAAGTAATAGACCTGGTGCACGGAGTAATAGGTGACCTTTGTGAAGTGATAGACCTGGGTGCACTGAAGAATGGGTGACCTGGGTGAAGTAATAGACCTTGCTGCACGGAGTAATAGGTGACCTGGGTGAATTGACACACGTGGGTGCACGGAGTAATAGGTGACCTTGGTGAAGTGACATATTCTACGCCACAACATCACTGGAGTTGCCAGTTCCCATCTTCGCCCCTTTTCCTTTCCAGATAATTCCTAGAACATCCCGAAAATTGCCCGATTCCCAACTGTATAAGGTGGGGTCCACCCCTATCCAGAGAACTGAAGCTCGTCCATATTTGTATTTCGTAGGTAATGGGTCGAGGGAGTATAGTGGGGAGAGGGGGTATAGTGGGTCGAGGGAGTATAGTGGGTCGAGGGAGTATAGTGGGTCGAGGGAGTATAGTGGGTCGAGGGAGTATAGTGGGGAGAGGGAGTATAGTGGGGAGAGGGAGTATAGTGGGGAGAGGGAGTATAGTGGGGAGAGGGGGCGCGTCTCTGCGGCGAGGTCGTTATGCCGCCTGTCTCGCATTATCACGGTAGTGGATTCGATTTCCGACTTCGTCATTCGCTTCACGAGTGCAGTTTTCTCTCAGGCTCCTGTGGATCGTCGCTGGATCTACGGAGTTTGTTCTTTGTATGACGCTTTCGGCAGACTGCTCTTGATTGGGCTGTGTCTGTTCATAATAATTGGACAATTTCTGTTCATTATAATTGGACTATGTTCATTATAATGGGACTATGTCTGTTCATTATAATTGGTCAATGTCTGCTCATTGTAATTGAACTATGTTCATTGTAATTGTACTATGTCTGTTCATTGTAATTGGACTATCTCTGTTCATTATAACTGCACTACCTCTGTTCATTATAACTGGACCGTGTCTGTTCATTATAATTGGACTTTGTTCATTGCAATTCGACTATGTGTGCTCATTGCAATTGAACCATGTTCATTATGATAGGGCAGTGATTCTCAACCTTTTTTGGCCCGTGCCCCCCTTAACTATATTTTCAGAACGTCCCCCCCCCCCTTCCCATCAAAAATTTGGCCGGTGCCCCCCCCCCCCCCCCCTTTTCACCGTATTTTCAGAACGTCATTCCCCCTCCTTCATATTTCCTATCTAAAATTCCCCCCTCACCCCTACACAGTATATGTAAAAATGGAAGGTAAATTTAATAGCATATACTAAAACAAGCCTAGATATCCACATAAAACATGATTAGTGGGTCTATTTACTTTATAAAATGAATTTTAGAAGGATGAGACGTACATAACTGTAAAGTATGAAAGGAAAAACAATATCAAGTAATCGCTTCTTGTATTAACGCGATCATGAAATGGTCTTCATTCCCCCCCCCCCCCCCCCCCCCCGGAAACCCTAGGGGGGGGGGGAAATTCCCCACCGGTTGAGAGCCACTGTGATAGGGCTATGTCTGTTCGTTATAATTCCACGATGCCTGTTGATGGTGATCGGATTTTGCCTGTTCCTGTTACGCGTGGTAGACAGCCAACCCTGGTAAAGTACACATCTGCATTTCTCCCTTCCTCCCACACTGCTGTTCAGCGGAATATTGGTTCTATTTTCTTAAAGATAATATCCTTTTGAATCCATCTGGGTTTTAATTTTGATACATTATTACCATCCAATGGCGTGGCCTATGCAAAACTGCGCTCTCATAAAATCTTCGAAATGTTTTCCTATTACAAGCCAAATTGCCTGCTTCTGTTGCTCATATGTAATTTACCTATGATATCTTGAATCCATCTACGCAGTGGCATTCCTCTTCTCGGCACACATCCCTCTATAATTATCTTTCCCATATATTCATGTTTATTACATGTCCAAAGTATTTCATTTCATTTTATTTTACTTGTCTTAATAACCCACCCCGTAGCTAAGGGGCGATGAATGCGTTTCATCATTCCCAGACATAGCCTACCGATTCGCGGGTTTGATATCTGCCGAGGGCGATTTGGAAACGGATCGCTTGGTGTTGATTCCGAGGTATGAGTGTTGGTCGTCCGGAAAGCAATAGCAAACTACTGAACGTAAATATTGCCAAGTAAATAACAAACAGGCAAAAATTACTGGGGTTCATTGCGATATCCTGTAAAGGATGTGCAACTCATGTTTAAAAAAAAAAAATTTTTTGGCTGTTCGTGATTCCTGAGTAAGTCTACTTTCAGTAGTTTGCCATTGCTTTCCGAACGAACGGCACCCATACCATTTCATTAGAAATTAGAAACCAACGCAAGGCGGTCTGCTGCCCAAATCTCCCACAGCTGTATTTCGAACGCGATATGCGGGATTACGAACTGCGTCCGTAACGCCTTTGCCACGGAGCCGGTAATGTTAATAACAAATATTTTATATATATATATATATATATATATATATATATATATATATATATATATATATATATATATATATATCTGTGTGTGTGCGTGTGCGTCCGCGCACGCGCTTTAGATGTATCTGGTTGTTCTCTTTGTCGTACAATGCATTTATTACGCTCTTCTTCAGCATTTATATTCAATGGCGCATATGTGCATTGTATTTATTTGTTTTGTATCCAAGTGTCACACTGTGTTGCCACAGGCTCACTAAACCCAGACTGTTGTTGTTCTGTCTGTGGCACAAAGGCTACAATTACTTGAGCACTCCACAAGCGCCTGCTTTTTAATAAGACCAAACTAATTCACAAAATCCTATTTCAAAATGCTCCAAGCTACCTTTGGCCATTGTTTAAATATAACGCTAGACATAGCGAACGACTAAATATACTTCATGTCCCTAAACCTAGGATAGACTTATATAAAACAAGCTTAGCATACTCTGCCGCTCAGTTGTGGAACAATCTTCCACAAGAAATCAAAGACACCACCAATCATGATACATACATTCGCAACCTGTTTGAACACTACCTTAGTACAGACTATATGCCCCCATAACAAACAACACAAAAAAGATAATAATGGTTACTTATCTCAAACGACAACTAGCCAAAAAACATTCCCTTATGTATGGCACGTTACACCCTCCTTAGGTATTTATAATGCCCATGTTTAACACTGCCTCAGTGAGTCATTTGTTATTGATTATTTTTCATGCGTTTTAATGTTCTTTTGTTGTCAAAAGTTGCTTCATAAGTGATGTTGAATGAAAGAATGTATGAGAGGAAATAGAGAAGAAGGGCAGAATGTCAGACGGGCCTGCGTGCCCAATTCTTAACCCTTTGAAAATAAAGACTTATTATTATTATTATTATTATTATTATTATGAGTTGTTGCAGAGCCGTGTTTATTGTTCTGTTTACTTCTGTCATAAATCACATTGCCATCGGCAGTTAGCAGTCAACTTAGGTCATCACTGTGTATTCTTAGTGCCCAATATTTGTTTGGATTGTTGAAATGTATTGTCATTTAAGCCATTTTGATTTTCATACAATACACCCTGTCTTTCATATAGGAATGCATATCTATTTTATGTCATGTTGGAGAAATATACTTCACATTTCCGCTAATCTATTCACAACATTGTTTTATCAGCGACATTTCATTACCAGTATTTTGTTTTTACTGTCAGGTCTGAGTCAGATATGACTGAGCTACTTCACCAAGGTCATCCATCCAACGTGCACCCAGGCCTATCACTCCACACAGGTCACCTATTCCACCATGCACCCAGGTCTATCACTTCACCCAGGTCACATATACCTCCGTGCACCCAGGCCTATCACGTCACGCAGGTCACCTATTCCACCATGCACCCAGGTCTATCACTTCACCCAGGTCACATATACCTCCGTGCACCCAGGCCTATCACGTCACACAGGTCACCTATTCCACCATGCACCCAGGTCTATCACTTCACACAGGTCACATATACCTCCGTGCACCCAGGTCTATCACTTCACCCAGGTCACATATAACTCCGTGCACCCAGGCCTATCACGTCACACAGGTCACCTATTCCACCATGCACCCAGGTCTATCACTTCACCCAGGTCACATATACCTCCGTGCACCCAGGTCTATCACTCCACACAGGTCACCTATTCCACCATGCACCCAGGTCTATCACTTCACCCAGGTCACATATACCTCCGTGCACCCAGGCCTATCACTCCACACAGGTCACCTATTCCTACGTGCACCCAGGTCTATCACTTCACCCAGGTCACATATACTTCCGTGCACCCAGGCCTATCACTCCACACAGGTCACCTATTCCTACGTGCACCCAGGTCTATCACTTCACCCAGGTCACCTATTCCACCGTGCACCCAGGTCTATCACTTCACACAGGTCACCTATTCCTACGTGCACCCAGGTCTAAAATTCCACGCTTGTCACCTATTCTTCCGTGCACCCAGGCCTAAAACTCCACGCTTGTCACCTATTCTTCCGTGCACAAATGTGTGTGCCTTATTTTTGTAACACCCCAGAGAATGTTTCATGTCCAGATGTCGAGAGCTAGAGGCGAACTCTGAAGTCTCTCCGCCTTTCTATAATCAACAAGCGTGTGATTCTCAGATAAGTAGCAAATCCTTTTCATTAAAATTTTTATTCTGATTGTTCTCATTTTTTTTCCATCTTTTCATTCATCTCATTCGGTTACTATGCTTTCATGAAGTCAATGCAGTGTTTCCTCTCTGTTTATATATTATGTATTGAGCATTTGTTTCTTGATGAAGGATAGTCGCCGTAACGTCCTATGTTTTCCGTAATTGTCTTCTGTAAAGCTGCATTACTTCGGTTACATTTCCGCAGCTTTACTGTCCAATAAGTTTATGCATATTTTATTTAAAAAAGAAAAGAAAACATAGTCTATTGTGATAAATGTCACCACAGAATATTTCAAATGCGAACCTACCTGTCAGTTCCTTGAGTGCTGTGATGCTGGACACGACTGCCCATGCTAGCTAGCATGGCCGAATAAGATTCAATCTGCGGGTAATGGCTTTGACTCGCGCCAGGTATTGACGCTCCGTGGCAGAAGCTATGTCCACCTGCACTAGGCGATCCAAAACTGGGAAAAAACGTCGAGTAAGGCTGTAACGTGGTTCCGTGGCCCGTAGATTGGCTGTGTATGCCATAAATAGACGGGTACTGGGCTGGACCATATCCGCCCGATGCCGTGAATCTAAGTGAAGGTGGAGGATTGTCTGCCCCTGTCCTGAAAATACCGGAAGGTACGGTTGGCTGCCCAGCAGACAACATGGCTGACTGGTTGGACGCAGCAGTGGACACCGGGGAGGCTGAGCTGCTACTGCTGCTGCTGCTCCTACTGATCTGACCGTGCGCTTGTTGCTGTGGATGATTGTTGTGAGCTTGTCCTGACCCTGAGCCGATACGTCCACTGTGCATGCCCACAGAAACACAATCACTAAAGTCCTGCTGTTATCGCTGTCAGTAATAGCTCTACCTGTTTTATTACTGGAGATGTTGTTTCTATAGATGTTGAAGAATTTAGAAATGTTCTTGCTGTCATACGCTTGCACATCACAACATCCAAGGCATTCGCATCAAATGGCTGTACTCTTCAGACTATTCAATACTGTAGGATTTCATCATTCAACGCAACATATACCACATACAACTACAGATGAGGCGTGCCTGAATTCTTTAAGTCCAACTAAGAACAACTAGAAAACACACTTCTCGTGGGCTCTAGAAACAACGATAGCGTGCAGTGTTTTGGAAGTGTTAACATGTTAAAAGTTATCACTTTTAGAAGTGTTAAAATTTATCACTTAAATAAGTATTAAAATATCACAAGTTATCACTTTTGGAAGTGTTAAAATGTATAATAAACGGCCGTAATTAAAATTAAGTTATCAAAGGGCGCTTTGTTTGGTCATATAGTTTATAAAGTGTTCTCTGCGTTGGCAAGAGCCATGTACGTCTCTGCGTTACTATGCCAACACAACCTATGGCTTAAGGGAACAGTTAAACACACTTTCTCAGCCCTCCGACACACCAAGTGGAGGGTTCGAAATAAAGCGCGGCGATATGGAATAAGACTGCTTTGCGTTGTTTTCGATAATAAGAGACGTCGGCTTTGAAAGCATGGGCACACTGCTGAACTAAATTATTTACTAAATCACAAATAGCTAGCAAATGTTGGGGTTGGTTGCAACCTCCCGTTGTAAGATCAGTGATGTTTTTGTCAAATACTTTCGGTGGCTAAGTTTGGCTAGACTGTACATTGATTCTACACCCTGCTACCCTGCTAACGTTACTATAAAATGTGGTTAGGATATTTAACAATCACAGTTAGTCTCGCTGTTGCCCTTTTTGGGCAACACAATGCCAGCTTTTATGTATGCTTCCTTCTGTGATGTTCCTGCCTGTAAACGAACATTTCAACATGTGACGAATAGTTCTACTTGTCACATTATCTGTCACATAACACACCGGTGAGATGGTGAACATGTGACGAAGACTGTTGTTGGGTGTTTCATTATTGATGTTTATGGATATATGTACAACTAACAGACGTAAGGCTTGGGAGATCTCACGTCACTGTACAGACTAGCGAGATCTCACGTTACTGTGCAGGGACTGTCATCAGATTGGTTGCAGCATGTTGAGCAATGCTTGTATATTTTGATTGTTTTTACGATCTTCGATGTTACTGTTGTCTGGGTTCTCGAGTTACTATCACTGGTGACGATGGGGGAGCGTACTAAGCGCTGCCCGGGTTTCTGCTGATGGTATCTAGGTCACGCATACCATCTCTGAGCAATGATTGGTTGATTCGGTGGAGGGACAGGTAACAGGAGTTAATTGTTGCACACCGGCTTGCCATCCACATCTGTCAACAGAGAGAATAAACATGATTAAACTTTAGTGTGGCCATTTTTAAAGTTAGATTTTTGTTAATGGAAACAAAAACAATCAAATTCAGAGGTTTTGGAAAAAATGGGAATGAAAAGAGCGTTGATGAAATAAATTTTTAAAAAATGAAAGTTAAATATTTCGGCCACTTTATAATACATAAACTCTAATACTCGTCAAAAACTATCCGGGAGGGTAAGGGTTGAAGGCAAGCAAGCAAGAGATAGACATCGAAAAATTGCTAAGATAACATAAAGAGATAGACGAACAGCAGCCTGACAGATTGTACAATCAAGGCGAGAGACAGACAGTGTTGGAGACCCATTGCAGCCAACATTCATTATGGAGACAGCGCCTGATTAATTGATTGATTGATTGATTGTCTGTGGCTAAGAGAAGTTAAAGTAGTTTCACAGTCCCACAAAAGGGGCTCGAAATCAGCAGCAGGCCACGTGGAAGCAGACAGCATTGCACTGATTTTCAGAATGGTTTGAGCGTCGGTCTTCAGAAAGCAATGGTAAATTCATCATCATTCAGAGCCTTGCCGGATCAATTCCAATGTTGACTTCCTTCCGTGCCATGACACACGACTGTCGAGAATTTTCTCACGTTGTGTTCCTCTATCTGTATTTCAACAACACTTGCCGATTGTCACAAAATATTCACGTTTTTAGCTTCTCATAATGAGACTTAAAAATAATGACTGTTTCTTACTGATGTTTGTGATAAGTTGACTTTGTGACTCAGCTTCCCTTAAAACGTCCAGATTGCTCATTTTGGCTGTCCAATTAATTTCCAGCATTCTTCTATAAAGCCACATCTCCAAGGCTTACAGGGATGTTTTTTTTTTCTCTCGTCTGTTTACTAATTTTCAAGGATTCGCAGCCGTATGTTAAAATCGGTTCTGTGCATCTAAATGATAAACTACTGAATGTAAAATTGCATGTAAAATCACAAACTGCTAACTAATGTTGGGATTTATTGCAACCTGCTGTTAAGGACAGGCAACTAACTTGAAGACAACAGTAGAAGGCAGACATCTTGTACAGGTGTTATATTTTTCCACACCTTGAGGCTCATTGGTTATATGGTGCTTTTAAACAAATGTTGCAACTCCAATCCAGGACGTTGTTAGCAACCTTAGGTGGATTTTAAAAACAAATGTACGCTCAGTAGTTTGCCATTGCTTTCTGAACGAGAAGTCAACGCTTAACCCCAACTTATCGGTGTAGGAAATGAATCTACTACCCCAGCTTCAGCTCACGGGAAGTTTAATAGCGAGCGCTCTTAAGTGGCCACTCATATGGTGCTAGATCCATATTTGAATAGACCAATCGGCACTCCGTGGTTGACGTCATCAGTATCACGCACGTCGCCGCCGTCACTTCCTAAGACATTTCCTGGTACGGGTTTTAGGCCGGGTCAACCTGGGAGACCAGGCTACTTGTAAACATCTCCCCCCATGCGGATTCGAACCCACATTCAAGCGAATAAAAATCCAGAATACAAGCGCTCCGACTGAAGACCAGTAAGGCCTATAAGAGACCGCAGAAAAGGTTCACGAAGAGGTAGGTGACTAAGGGACTTAAGACTAAGGGGCTGGCACGGTTGCTGCTGTTGAACTTACTGCGGTGGAGATCGGTGCACTTATGGGTGTGACCAGATGATCACGTGAACTCAGCAGAATATTGCAGTGTATTAGCGATATAAACAAACAAAACTAATGCACATATTTAACCACCAAGCTGTGAACGTGATGTTATAAACAATAGATACAAGCTGCTTCGACTGTCTGTGTTGAATAAATAATAAGTAGCAATACTTTCTGCAAGCACAGTTTGTTTCCTGGTTCAAGACGAAGAAGAAGAGGATATCGACGATAAAGAAAAAGAACGAAAGAATACGAGGAGGCAGAGGCAGAAGAAGACGAAGAAGAAGCAGCGGTAAAATAACAACAAGAAAGACACGAAAAACAACTAACTCATAAAAGGAAGAAGGCGAAGAAGAGGTAGCAACGGATACGTAATAGTTGCAGACCACGAAGTAGTAGTTGCAGTGGTAGCAATAGCAGCACTGGCAGCAGCAGCTACAGCGGTAGTAGTAGTAGTAGTAGTAGTAGTAGTAGTAGTAGTAGTAGTAGTTGTAGTAGTAGTAGTAGTAGTAGTAGTAGTAGTAGTAGTAGTAGTAGTAGTAGAAGAAGAAGAAGAAGAAGAAGAAGAAGAAGAAGAAGAAGAAGAAGAAGAAGAAGAAGAAGAAGAAGAAGAAGAAGAAGAAGAAGAAGAAGAAGAAATCCTTAGGAAAATAATTCGTAAAAACAGCAATGACTCCGGGTGGCGAACATCGCTGCAACAAAACACAAAACTCCGGGTGGCGAACATCGCAGCAGCGGCAAAACACAATGAACGCGTACAACCACCACTACGGTTTATATAGTTTAATTAGATGACACAAATCCTTTAACAAGGTGGCATCAGCTCACACGCTAATGCTCCCGTAAATCCACATAATGATGGTATATTCGTATGATCCCCTGACTTGCTTACTAATAAATAAATAGGCAACCGAAGTAGAGCAAGGGGAGGGGCGATGTGCAGTATACAGTATCATTACTCGTCATTACTCGTTTACTAAATGATCCCTCCAAAGCCTGTCAAATGGATTTGAGGGATAGACGAGGGGAGACGGAGTAGGAATACACTTAACGACGTCGAGTAAATTATGTTGTTTGAGTATATGACGACATGGCAGCAGTAATGCGGCTCAGCCACGAAAGATCAACAAAGGAAATGTAGTACCTACATGAAAGGTGAAAGTACTAGCGCCGAGAAAAGAGGTCAGTGGGTAAGAGGTAATTGAGAGTTACTAGAGATCTGTAACGTGAGGACATGTAACTTGTTCGGAATGCATCCTTAGAAGCTCTCTTGGGCATAAACAGTGATCTTCGAAAGAGCCAAACAGGAAAGTGACCACGACAGAAAGACGGCCTTTTGTGATGAAGATGCGCGCAGCATAGACGCCGAACGGTCAACCCATTTCCTTGTGGCTCTTGTGGTTGTCTGTGCTCTGTCCACAGGCCAGATATTCTTGGTGCATCTCATTACATCTGTGCAGTCGTCTCGCTAAGACGGGTCACGTATTCCCCCGTGCAGTCAGGCCTACAAACTGGGATTACCCTACCATCACATCACAGACCCCCGTGCAGTCAGGCCTACAAACTGGGATTATCCTATCATCACATCACAGACCCCCGTGCAGTCAGGCCTACAAACTGGGATTATCCTATCATCACACCACAGACTCCCCGTGCAGTCAGGTTTACACATTGTGATGACCATATCACATCACTGACCCATAATGGGTATTCCTGCTTCGGGACGTGTGTTTTGGTCCAGCAGGATCGTAGGCACATGTGCTGAGGAATCCACAGGATCGTAAACAAATGTGCCGAGGAGTCAGAAGGATCGTGGAAAAATGTGCCGTGGAGTCAGAAGGATCTTGGACAAAAATGTGCTGAGGAGTCCGCGGGATCGTAAACAAATGTGCCCAGCAGTCAGATAATGTCAGGGTAATGAGAGAGAAAAAAGCAGCGAGTTCATTGTATATTTACTCTTGCTTTATAGACTACAAAAGGGAATCTGCGTGGGACGCGAAGAATTGTACGCGATAAAAGAAATTGGGAGTCCCGTTACACTTAATACAGCTCTACTGTTAACAAAAGGCAGCGGTGAGAATATGTGGTGATACAACGGCCTGGTCGGCAATAGAACAGGGAGTCACATAGGGTTGCATTTTATTTCATTATCTGTTTAAATTACATGCTGAAAACATCATTAGCAATGTTAGATAAAATATTCTCATGGAACAATTTTTACACGGGAGGAATTGAAATACCCGAACAGAGATCAGCATGGCCAAATATATAAGAACGCTTGTTCTTAAACATTCGGTGTGCTGATGTCGAGATAATCTGATCAACCCTACACTGAACAGTTGGACTAAAATGTTGACTTCTTGTACTTGACTTGGGGACGTAAATTATATGTACCTCTGAAGTCGGAATGGGACGCCTGATGGCGAGGGAACTGGTACTAGGGAAAGCTAATCCACAAGCAAAGATCAGTCCAGTGGCTACTAGAAGTAGTTTGTATGGTCTACGCTTAAGTTCAAGGCGAGCAGGCACAAATAAATAAATAAATAAATAAATAAATAAAATGCCTGAACATCGTTATGTTGACGACACAGTATTGCCATCAACAACGCGAATGAGAATTGAGAAACTAATAAAGTGCAAGAAAAGAGCAAAGTTTTCATCGCAATGCAACAAACACAAATACGAGATTGTTCTGTACTGGCACCTTGCCGTCTTAACCAACGATAGTTATCGTGCTTTAAAAAAAAAAGGCATAATAACACTCTCCATAACACAACGCTTGGGCTAAATTGTAGAGACTACATGTTGCCCATGCAGCATGATGCCTCTCTCGGCCTGCCTAGTTTACTCCAGGGGAAAGGTAGCACCAGTAAGTCTGGAACAAGACAAGCTGCAGAAGCTGTCGGATCAGCCAAGCAATGTCTGTCTGGGCTTCGATCCAAGACCAACTGCCGACCAAGGCCTAGGGCCTGGTCTGCCATGCCATGATGTTTAGTCTTTAGGTTGTATTGCCTCGCACCAGGATAAGGCTTGTACCCTCCAAATTGCACTCCTCCGCCCGAATCCGTTGACACAACATTCGGCTCTAACAAAAAGCAGGTGGTACCGTCTACTGTCATATAGTTTTTGTTTGCATATCCTTAACAGGACATTGCTGTCAACATCAGCATCTTTCAGCTGATTGTTGATTTCTTGGCAAGATTACGCTCATAGTTTGCCATTGCTTTCTGAGCGGCCGGCTCACATACCCCGTAAGTTACCAACGCGATTAGAACCACTGCTGATTCTCACCGTCGTCACGTTACCTACGAGAGTATACGAGATTACAGAGAAAAGTCGCTAACCTCTAGGCCAGGAAGCCGGCACTGTCATATAGTAGCTCAGTCATAATTGACTAACACACACATAAGGACATCCGATCACAAAAACATGTCAAAGATATATTTATCAACGGAGATAATTATCACAGAAAGTGGACAGCTTTAAACATCTAGGTTCACCGCTGATGGACGATGATGACAGCAACTAACAGATGAACACACATTGCCAGCTAAAACTAAAGCAATGAAAACTGTAAGGACTCGAAAAGAGATAACAACAATAAAAGTCAGAGTACCGAAAGCATGCATATCAAAATGGGAAAAGGGTTAAAAGGGCAAAAGAATCGACTTCAGTGCACCGGGTTGTATCCCATACGCTTCGGTCTCTTTCTGCGGAGCCGCCGATAGCGTCGCACAGAACACGAACTCCGTAGCTCTAGCATTGACCCCCAGGAGACTCCGACAAAACTGCACTCGTGAACCGAACGACGTATGCGGCAATCGAATCCACAACCTTTGGATGGCGAGGCAGATGGTGAAACCATATCGCCACGCAGACTCCACGAATGCATGCATATTTACTGCATATAACAAGCATGCTGCTGGCCGAGTGGCTAGATTGCCGGACTCTCCTTCTCAATACCCGGGTTCGAATTCTCGGTAAGGTGTGGATTTTTTTCTGTCGGGAACAAAAGGAAAATTCTATCCTACACAGTTCGCAGCGACTGCATTAGCCAGGCGGCCTTAATTCCCCAGGCTCAAGACCCCCCTGCCATACACCGCTAGGTACTATATAGGCCGTAAATGACAGATACAGTCAATCATTCTGGCGTCACTGCCTCTGATGACGACACCTTGTAAGGTCTTCCATGAGCCGGACTCACTCGTGCGACGCTCTGCAGCTGTGATTGGCCTCTCATCACATTAAATCGTGCAGCATTCAGCGCCTGACATTGTTTATATCCCAATGCCAACGTTGCTACAACACGTGCCCAGCCGCTGACGTGTCGACACTTTATGTCTTCATCAGTAATCCGCTTACGGTTTGTGGTTGCGGGGGTGTTGTTATTGATGTGTTTGTGTGAAGGCGATCTGCTGGTATGGCGGTTGATGGCACCGATTTATTGCTAGTTCTATAAACTATAACTACTGAACGTAAACTTGCCAAGAGATCACAACAGCAAAACATACTGGTGTTGATTGCAACGTCCTGTGAAGTATATGCAACTAACTTTTTAACTTTCTATACGCTATGAGCTGTCAAGGGGTGGTAATTAGTGTTCGGGTCAAATCCTCGGTAACTGCCGCTGGGGTGATACCATAAGTTCAGATAAGGTCATTGAGGTTACGCTATTAGTTGGGGATGTCACCAAGGAAGTGAAACTATTAGTCAGAGGTGATACCAATGGAATGACACCATTAGTCACAGATGTCACCAATGGAATGACACCATTAGTCAGAGGTATCGCGAATGGAATGACACTATTAATCGAAGAAAAGACCCTTAGAGGTGACGCCATTATTTAAAGAAACATTGGGGAAGCACCAATATTCAGAGAAAAAAAACCATGGTGTGCTACCATTAGTCAAAGAAACAACCAATGGGATGACACCATTAGTCAGATATACAACTCAGCGTGTCATGTGTCACTCAGCGTGACATCGATAGTCACAAATATAAACACATGGGTGACACCATTAGAGAAATATTGAGATGACACAATTAGTCAGAGAAATATCCTGAGGCGAGTTTAGTCAGAGATGGAGTGACATACTTAGTCAGATATGGAGTGACATCATTAGTCACATATAGGGTGACATCATTAGTCAGATATGGAGTGACATCATTGTCACATATAGGGTGACATCATTAGTCAGATATGGAGTGACATCATTGTCACATATAGGGTGACATCATTAGTCAGATATGAAGTGACATCATTAGTCACATATAGAGTGACATCATTAGTCAGAGATGGAGTTACATCATTAGTCAGATATGGAGTGATATCATTAGTCACATATAGGGTGATATCATTAGTCAGAGATGGAGTGACATCATTAGTCACATATAGGGTGATATCATTAGTCAGAGATGGAGTGACATCACTAGTCACATATAGGGTGACATCATTAGTCAGATATGGAGTGACATCATTAGTCAGATATGGAGTGATATCATTAGTCACATATAGAGTGACATCATTAGTCAGATATGGAGTGACATCATTAGTCACATATAGGGTGACATCATTAGTCAGAGATGGAGTGAAATCATTAGTCACATATAGAGTGACATCATTAGTCAGATATGTAGTGAAATCATTAGTCACATATAGGGTGACATCATTAGTCAGATATGGAGTGACATCATTAGTCACATATAGGGTGACATCATTAGTCAGATATGGAGTGACATCATTAGTCAGAGATGGAGTGACATCATTAGTCAGATATGGAGTGACATCATTAGTCAGATATGGAGTGACATCATTAGTCAGATATGGAGTGATATCATAAGTCACATATAAGGTGACATCATTAGTCAGATATGGAGTTACATCATTAGTCAAATATGGAGTGACATCATTAGTCACTTATAGGGTGACATCATTAGTCACATATAGGGTGACATCATTAGTCAGAGATGGAGTGACATCATTAGTCACATATATGGTGACATCATTAGTCACATATGGAGTGACACCATTAGTCAGATATGGAGTGACATCATTAGTCACATATAGGGTGACATCATTAGTCATATATGGAGTGACATCATTAGTCACATATAGGGTGACATCATTAGTCATATATGGAGTGACATCATTAGTCAGAGATGGAGTGACATCATTAGTCAGATATGGAGTGACATCATTAGTCACATATAGGGTGACATCATTTGTCATAGATGGAGTGACTTCATTAGTCAGAGATGGGGGTGACATAATTAGTCAGATATGGAGTGGCATCATTAGTCACATATAGAGTGACATCATTAGTCAGAGATGGAGTAGCATCATTAGTCACATATAGGGTGACATCATTAGTCAGAGATGGAGTGACATCATTAGTCAGATATGGAGTAGCATCATTAGTCACATATAGGCTGACATCATTAGTCATATATGGAGTGACATCATTGTCACATATAGGGTGACATCATTAGTCAGATATTGATTGACATCATTGATCAGATATGGAGTGACATCATTAGTCAGATATGGAGTGACATCATTGATCAGATATGGAGTGACATCATTAGTCACATATAGGGTGACATCATTAGTCAGATATGGAGGGACATCATTCATCAGATATGGAGTGACATCATTGATCAGATATGGAGTGACATCATTAGTCACATATAGGGTGACATCATTAGTCAGATATGGATTGACATCATTGATCAGATATGGAGTGGCATCATTAGTCACATATAGGGTGACGTCATTAGTCAGATATGGATTGACATCATTGATCAGATATGGAGTGACATCATTAGTCACATATAGGGTGACATCATTAGTCAGATATGGATTGACATCATTGATCAGATATGGAGTGACATCATTAGTCACATATAGGGTGACATCATTAGTCAGAGATGGATTGACATCATTGATCAGATATGGAGTGACATCATTAGTCACATATAGGGTGACATCATTAGTCAGATATGGAGTGACATCATTAGTCACATATAGGGTGACATCATTGATCAGATATGGAGTGACATCATTAGTCACATATAGGGTGACATCATTAGTCAGAGATGGATTGACATCATTGATCAGATATGGAGTGACATCATTAGTCACATATAGAGTGACATCATTGATCAGAGATGGGATGACAACATGGGCTAGTAGTGTACTGTGTAACAACTCTAATGACCCGACTGATTCTCTCACAGCACACGCAGAACTGCTCTAGGGTATCCATTAAAAGAACTACACTAACACCAATAGTTTATCACCCCTGTTCCGGTTTATCACTCCTGTCCCGGTTTATCATCTCTGTCCCGGTTTATCAACCCTGTCCAGGTTTATCATCTATTTCTCTATTTATCATCTCAGTCCCGGTTTATCACTCATGTCGTAGTTTATCATACTGTCCCGATTTATTACTCCTATCCCGGTTTATCATCCCTGTCCAGGTTTATCACCTCTGTCCCGGTTTATCATCATGTTCCAGTTTACTATCTCTGTCCCAGTTTATCATCTCTGTCCCGATTTATCATCTCAGTCCCGGTTTATCACTCCTGTAAATGTTTATCATCATGTTCGTATTTATTATCTCTGTCCCACTTTATCATCTCTTTTCCGATTTATCACCTCAGTCCCGGTTATCACTCCTGTCACGGTTTATACTCATGCCCCAGTTTCTCATCTCTGTTCCAGTTTATCATCTCTGTCCCAGTTTATCAATTCTGTCCCGGTTTATCATCTCCGTCAGTTTATCACTCCTGCCCCAGTTTATCACCTCTGTCCCGGTTTATCATCTCCGTCAGTTTATCACTCCTGTCCAGGTTTATCATCTCTGTCCCGGTTTATCATCTCTGTCCCGGTTTATCATCTCTGTCTCGGTTTATTATCTCTGTAAAGCCGGATGGCGTGATTCTGACATCACATGACATCACTTGCACCATAAATCCAACACACCCTAAGGCTGAAAGAGCCCCTCATACACACGTGTACACACTTGGCTAGCACACTCGCTTGCCCCTTATACACACATGTACACACTTGGCTAGCACACTCGCTTACCCCTCATACATACATGTACACACTTGGCTAGCACACTCGCCTGTCCCTCATACATACGTGTACACACTTGGCTAGCACACTCGCTTGCCCCTCATACATACGTGTACACACTTGGCTAGCACACTCGCTTGCCCCTCATACACACGTGTACACACTTGGCTAGCACACTCGCTTGCCCCTCATACATACGTGTACACACTTGGCTAGCACACTCACTTGCCCCTCATACACACGTGTACACACTTGGCTAGCACACTCGCTTGCCCCTCATACATACGTGTACACACTTGGCCAGCACACTTGCTTGCCCCTTATACACACGTGTACACACTTGGCTAGCACACTCACTTGCCCCTCATACACACGTGTACACACTTGGCTAGCACACTCGTTTGCCCCTCATACACCCGTGCACACACTTGGCTAGCACACTCGCTTGCCCCTCATACACACGTGTACACACTTGGCTAGCACACTCGTTTGCCCCTCATACACACGTGTACACACTTGGCTAGCACACTCCCTTGCCCCTCATACACACGTGTACACACTTGGCTAGCACACTCGCTTGCCCCTCATACACACGTGTACACACTTGGCTAGCACACTCGCTTGCCCCTCATACACACGTGTACACACTTGGCTAGCACACTCGCTTGCCCCTCATACACACTTGGCTAGCACATTAGCCCGCCGACCCGGTGGCCATATGTTCGAACACCGATGCTCCAAAATCACTGACGTGGACTCCTAGGTGTACCCAGCCCAACAATGGGTAGCAGGAACTCTGTTGGGAAGTAAAGGCAGCCGGCGTGGTGTGGGTTACATCACCCGTAGAGTATCGATGGGTCTAAAATATGGGGCTGAGTTGAGTTGAGTTGAATTAAGAACCGACATCACTGCACTCAGGACATTCCCATACGTGCTCCGTTCCCTAGTTAAACAGCCAGCGAAGAGTCATACTACTAATCATTCCCACCGCTATCTGATTTAAAGTTCTCCTGGTCTTCCCTCTCAGTTTTGAGATTCTTCCAGAACCCCTACCTATCACCAGCAATCTTATTCTTTCTACATACGGGTTCTCAATCTGTTCCCCCGCTTTCTCCACCAGGTCCCACAAAAAGCGCACGACCATCTCCCCATTGCCTATAGGTAATCTACCACCAACAGGTGCATTCCCTGCCAGCCTATAAACCTGTTCATTCCCCCCCCCCCCACTCCCGCATGATTAGGGCATTAAAATATGGGGCGAGCACCATAGACCTCGTGGCGTACCAAGGGATCATCTCCTGACTTTACTTATATGTGTAACTCTGGTAATATATTACCAGTCGCTCGCCTTCCGTATGAGCATAAGTGGGTGGGTGAGTGTCGGCGGGTGGAGGATGTGTGTATGTGGGTGGGGAAATGTGTGTAGGTCGGGGGATATGTGGGTGGGTGATGGGTGGGTGGGTGCATGTATGTGTGCCTGGGGGTGTGTAGGTGGGTAGGGGATGTGTGGTGAGTGGGAGATGTGTGTGTGGAGGTGGAGATGTGTGTAGGTGGGGTGTGTGTGTGGGTATGGGATGTGGGGGGTGGGTGGATGGATGGGGGAATGTATGTTTTCCTGGGTGTGTGTGTGTGTGTGTGTGTGTGTGTGTGGTTGGGTGGGTGGGGGATGTGTGGGTGGATGGGTTGGTGGGTGGATAGGGGATGTGTCTCATAACATGGTAATATGCATTGTTTATGTTTACAACATTCTTTTGACAATGTTTTTATTTTCCTATGTGAATGTATTATGGACTATTGATGAACGAAAGATGAGTGATTGGAAGGGCCGAATGTAAGACGGGCCTGCGTGCCCAATTTGTTACCCTTTGAAAATAAAATCCGTTCGTTCGTCCCAGTTGTTATGGGATCCATTTCGCACCAAAGCAGATTTTTAAAATTAACCGGGGCTCCCAAGTCAACCATTGTACAATAGGAACCAGGAAATGTCGTGGGAAGTAAAGGCGGCAGGAATGATACTGACCACGTCAAGCCACCAAGTGTTGATTGATACTGACCACATGAAGCCACAGAGTTTTGATTGATACTGACCACATCAAGCCACCGAGTTTTGATTGATACTGACCACATCAAGCCACCGGTGATTGATACTGACCACATCAAGCCACATAGTTTTGATTGATACTGACTCTATCAAGCCCACGAGTGTTGATTGATACTGACCACGTCAAGCCATTGAGCGTTGATTGATACCACATCAAGCTACCGAGTGCTTATTGATACTGACCACATCAAGCCACCGAGTTTTGATTGATACTGACCACATCAAGCCACCGAGTTTTGATTGATACTGACTACATCAAGTTACCGAGTGTTGATTGATACTGACCACATCAAGCCACCGATGATCGATACTGACCACTTCAAGCCACCGAATGTTGATTGATACTGACCACGCCAAGCCACCGAGTGTTGATTGATACTGACCACGTCAAGCAACAGAGTTTTGATTGATACTGACCACATCAAGCCACATAGTTTTGATTGATACTGACTACATCAAGCCCACGAGTGTTGATTGATACTGACCACTCAAGCCATTGAGCGTTGATTGATACCACATCAAGCCCACGAGTGTTAATTTATACTGACCGCATCAAGCCCACGAGTGTTGATTGATACTGACCACATCAAGCCCACGAGTATTGATTGATACTAACTACACCAAGCTACCGAGTGTTGATTGATACTGACCACATCAAGCCACATAGTTTTGATTGATACTGACTCCATCAAGCACACGAGTGTTGATTGATACTGACCACGTCAAGCCATTGAACGTTGATTCATACCACATCAAGCTACCAAGCCACAGAGTTTTGATTGATACTGACCACATCAAGCTACCGAGTATTGATTGATACTGACCACATCAAGCCACAGAGTTTTGATTGATACTGACTATATCAAACTACCGAGTGTTGATTGATACTGACCACATCAAGCTACCGAGTATTGATTGATACTGACCACGTCAAGCCACCGAGTGTTGATTGATACTGACCACGTCAAGCCACCGAGTGTTGATTGTTCAATGTTGTCCTGTTGTTTGTCCATCAAAAATGATAATGACCATTCATTTCATCCAGTTTGGTTGAAAGTATGGAGCCGTGAGTTCTAAGATGGCTGATAAGGCCTATTTTGGCTAAAAATGTTCTTTGACAATGTGGACAAAGAAAGCTTGACGTTTCTGAAGGAGGTTTTCCTGCAGTTGCTATTCTGTCCTGCCTTTTCTTCACAGCTCTTGCAGCCCTGGTTGCCTCACACGTGACTGCACTCTTGCGTAATGATGCACGCCACGAATTTCGGTCTCTGGCTGCAGTCTCCCAGGTGTCACGATGATTTCCAAAAGCATTCAATGAGATTTTCAAAGTGTCTTTAAAGCGTTACTTATGGCCACCTTGGGAGCATTTACCACAATCCAACTCGCTGTAAAAAATTCGTTTAGGGAGCCTGTGATCTGGCATGCGAGTTAAGTGACCAGCCCAGCGAATCTGATTCTTCATTAGTAGAGTGTGGATACTGGGCATGGACGCTCTATCTAGGACTTCAGTGTCTGGGATCTTGTCTTGCCATTGTTCTATACAATGCGAGTCTAGCACTCAACGCGCCTAAGGTGTGTACGAGGGTGTTTTTACAGTACTGGACTGACTGTCACCTGAGCCATCTAACAGACCATAGTTTCTTACATTGTGCTTCAAACAAGGCATAATAATCTCTACATAGCACAAAGCCTGGACTGAATCGTACAGACCATGTGCTGCCCATGCAGCATAATCCCTCTCTCAGCCTGCCTCGTTTACTCCAGAGGAAAGTATCACCAAAACATCTGGAGAAGGACTGCGGAATCTGTCGGACCAAGAAAGCAATGCTCTAACTGCCCGCCTATCGGAACTTCGATCCTAGACCAGCTACCGACCACGGCTTAGGGCCTGGTCTGCCCTGACATGAAATTTAGTCCTTAGGTTGCATTTCCTCGTACTAGGGTAAGACTTGTATCCTCCAAATTGCACTCCGCCCGAAGCCGTTGGCACAATGTGGGGTGTCGGGTTTGGTGAGTGCTACGCAACATTCGGCGCTATCAGAAAGCAGGTAGTAGCGTCTACTGTCATACGGTAGCTCAGTCATATTTGACTAAGACCAGACATATAATTGAAATTACTGCGTGCATATGTGTGTTGTAAATTTCAGCTGGGAAGAATTATCTAGTTACTTTCTGTTGCGTGATTTCTTCAGTATGTACCTGACGAGATGCAGCGAAAAATGCCAGACCATAAATCGTGCAATCTATTGTTTGTGTCTTCGTTATGAAAAAGCCCCATATACCCAATATACCAGAAGGTTTGCGAAAGGGTCCTTTTTAATAAAAGAAAGAACATAAACCATATACGTGGTCAACTGGTTAAGGCGCCTGCCTCGCGATCCGAAGATCGCGGTTCAGTTTCCGGACTCTTATCAGTCGATTCGCGAGAGCAACTTTCTCTGAAATACCTAGGGCTCTTCGCTGGAGCCACGGAATTCGTGCTCTATGCGACGCTTTCGGCAGGTCCATCTGCCGAAAGAGACCTAGCCAGGGCTGTGTCGTGCTATGATACAGAGAGGCGGATCCACCAGGCGGGCACCGTAAGAGGGCGGCATAAGAGGCGAAATCTAAATACAAATTTAATCATTCAATAACTAAAAATCTTTAAGGGGCGGCATTTCGAAAAAAAAAAAAAAACATTTAAGGGGCGGCATTTCAAAGACTTGCATCATACTGAGCAAATCTACCGCACAGCACTGGACCTAGCTATATGGGATAAAACCTGGTGCAATTAAGCCGATCCTTTCGGCATTAAACTTTTAACATCATTTATACCCAATAAGTATCACGGCATGAAATGTGAACCTTCACTTACCTTTCACTTCCGAGAAAAAGACCAGTAAATAATAAATTCGCGCGACCTCCGTTTCCTAATATGGCAGTCAATGAATACATAGGAAATGTACGAACCTAACTTTCTCTCAGAATCCTCACACCTCTGTGAGAAAAACCCCCTCGGTGCCTCCCGCCTTACCGCCTCGTCGTCATCGACAGTTGACTTACTCACACTCACCACGTTTGCTGCCCTCTCGTGCACGAGCCAATCGGTTGAGTCTCTTATCCCGCGTGAATGGCACGCGAGGTGAATCGCTGATCTAAATATAGCCGGGCTGGGTGAACTTTCTCCGACGTCACCCAGACATAAATAGAGTGGCCCCAATTTAGAAACACTTTTCCCATTGATTGAGTGCGCACATTTTCACCTTAACTCTTTCTGTACTCGCCCTAAACCTGCACATGTTTAGGATAACTTTCTGCAGCACAAACGATAACTTATTCACAGTGCCCTCTTTTTCAGGTTAACTAATTTTCTACAACATACTAACTCGCTTTAAGCCCGCACATTTTCAGGTTAACTCATTTTCTTTCATACACTGTAACTCACTGTAAGCCAGCACATTTTTAACACACACGTCAGCTCGTTCGAAGCTCGTACATTTTCAGGTTAACTCATGTTCTACCACACACCGCAACTAACTCTAAGCCAGGTAATTTTCAGCTGAACTCATTTCCTACGACACTTTAACTCTCCAGTACTCCTCATTGAGACGGTGATTGAGATTCACTCATCAACAGTGGTATGATTCGTTTTACACCCAGTACTGTCCTGGAGTCGACTCAGCCCTATAAAATTGACCATGTCATTATATTGTTCTGCCTAGGCGTTCGTGCCACACTACAGACATCGGTGCGTGGTATTCTGGATCAGCGCTTTTCATTATATTTCTCCAAGCCACCATCCCAGCCCACCCAGCATAATTTCATTTCTCCAAGCCACGGTCTCACGCCACCCAGAGTTAATTTCTCCAAGCCACAGTCCCGCTTCACCCAGCTTCATTTCTCCAAGCCACCGTTTAACTTCATCCAGCATCATTTCTCCAAGCCACCGTTTAACTCCACCCAGCTTTATTTCTCCAAGCCACCGTCTAACTCCACCCAGCAACATTTCTCCAAGAAACCGTCTAACTCCACTCAGCATCATTTCTTCAAGCCACCGTCTAACTCCACCCAGCATCATTTCTCCAAGCCACCGTCTAACTCCACCCAGCATCATTTCTCCAAGCCACCGTCTAACTCCACCCAGCATCAATTCTCCAAGCCACCGTCTAACTCCACCCAGCATCAATTCTCCAAGCCACCGTCTAACTCCACCCAGCAACATTTCTCCAAGCCACCGTCTAACTCCACCCAGCATCATTTCTTCAAGCCACCGTCTAACTCCACCCAGCATCATTTTTCCAAGCCACCGTCTAACTCCACCCAGCATCATTTCTCCAAGCCACCGTCTAACTCCACCCAGCATCATTTCTTCAAGCCACCGTCTAACTCTACCCAGCATTATTTCTTCAAGCCACCGTCTAACTCTACCCAGCATCATTTCTCCAAGCCACCGTCTAACTCCACCCAGCATCATTTCTCCAAGCCACCGTCTAACTCTACCCAGCATCATTTCTCCAAGCCACCGTCTCATTCCTCTCATCTCATATTATATTACCTGGTTCGTCTTGTACCTTGCGGTGTCGAGGTGAAGCATACATAGATGGAGAATGCCCGTTGATGGGCTTCATGTATCGATATTCCCATGGACTCTGTAATTCCCTCTGTCCCATCGTTTACGTGGTCGGCCCTTCCTCTGCTTCCGTCTGGTCTGTACATCATTGCCTGCTGTGGTATACTGTTAGTTAGCAATCTTGCTATATGGCCAAACCAATTAACTTGGGTCAGCCGTTAATGCTTATTATGTTTTCTTCGAGCAGGAAAAAATCCCCTGTCGGCTTACTAGGCCAGTCGCAGGTTTAGGACACAAAATGTCATTCCACCGTATCATTCCACCCAGCAGCATTTCTCCAAGCGACTCACCCAGCATTATTTATGCATAATTTATCATTTTTCCAAGCCACCATTTCATTCACCCAGGATTATTTCTACATCATTCACAATTTCTCCAAGCCACCGTCTCATTCCATCCAGCATTATTTCTCTTGGTCTGCTTCTCCGACTGATTTTTCCAGTCGTCAGGAAGTGTTACCCAGCATGTTTGCCAGCAAATGAGTTTTACCCTGGATTCTATTTCAGCCGAGTAATCCCAACTTTGGCATTCCAAATGAGCAAACTCGGGACAGGTGTCTCTTTTCGGTTGATTAAAGACAACGTTCCTGTATATGTATGGTCGAGACAAACACACAGAGTTGATCCACGACTCTGGTGATCGACTGAGATGGCGAAACATGACCGTCCACGCTTACCGGCATGGCAGGGGATGATGATGATGACCTGGATATCTTCTTCTTCTTTGCGTTCATCCGGAGTGTTTTTTTTTCAGATTTGATTGCGGCGTGTCTGTTATGCGCCCTTGGGCCGAAACCCGTAGGCCAACACAACCGGCTTTAGCGTGCTTTTTTTTTTGACCAGGTAGCATTCCTGGGAGACTCTCACTGTTTGCAGTACCGTCCACAACCCAGCTGGCCAAGTTGGACCGGTCGAAGACAACGGTCATCCCTCAAAGGAAGGCAGGGACAGTCCATGGCATTTTCCGCCATCTAGGGTGGCTTCCATAATTGCAGGGCCGGCACATAACGCCCTGGTGCTGGGCTCACCGAGGGAATCGTCACGTCCTGCTCATGGCTGCTTTAATTCCTCACTTCAATATATTGGGCATTTCGTTCGCCTCGGGTCGTTCCCGCACAGACCAGACTGGTCTGCAGTCAATATCCACTCAGCGAGTTTTTCGGACATGTGCTTGTCGTTGTGTCCGTCAGAGCTGTTCCAGACACGTCGGACATTCGGAAAACTACCTAGTCAGAGCTGTTCCGAACAAGATCGGAATTCGGAAACTAGGTAGCTGTTCCTAGCACGAGGGAAGACTAGTTAGAGCTTTTCCGGTCACGAAAGACATTTCACTCGGACGTAATTGCGTAGTGCCATTTTTATTTTGCCGCCCGTAGGCTGGCACTTCCGACTTCAGCGGGCATTTTTGATGAGGTTAGCCTTCCTCGGGTTTCGAGACAAGTTAGACTCTTATTTCGACTTCCACACAGCAAGCTTTTGCTTCGGGCTGCCACGTAATGGATTCGCAAGACAGGCGTTCCATTTCGTGTCAACGAGACAATTTTCCACCTTTGACTACACTCACTCCATGAGTACGGTTACAGACTATCTACGGAACGTGCGACCGAGGTGTTTTTCCACCTTTAGTACTCGCTCACGAGGTAGGCTACATGTGCTGCCGGCTCAGCACCTTACCTCCGTGCGTCTGTGGGCGAGTAACGGCCAGGCCCTCTCATCCGGGGATCCCTCATATCCCCCAGCTAAGAGCCATCGAACGAGTATCTGCGCCAAGCATGTAGCGTGCTCAGCACCTCACCTCAATTTTGATGTAGGTTTGTGTCGGCCAGGCTCTCACTTCCGAGGATTTATGGCTTAGAGACGTTCAGCCATACACCTCGGCTGGGAGATTTAGAGGTTATGTCCGGACTGAGATTATTGGCATCGTTTGCCTGATTTAGACTGCTATCCTCAGTCTACCTGCATAGCAGCAGGTTGTGTCTCTCTTAGTCTGGTCCCTATCTCAAGAGCTGTCCAATATGTAGTTAACATCCATCGGAATAGCGCTTGGGGTCAGTGGGACACTCAACCACCACGGCAAGGTGGAGACACATCGGGGGAGATGACCTGGATATACAAATGCACAACTGGAATTTGCTCGTGAAAAAGTAAAAGTAGCTGGTATTGGTACCCCCCCCCCCCCACTAAGTGGGAAAGAGGAAGTTAGATGCCTAGAATTACGTATATGCAAGACCAACTAGGGAGGGCGGATGATCTCTCCGACAACCTCCCAACCCAGGTTAATATAACGATTCCCCCACAAATACTGTAAGTAAAAATGCACACATAAACTTTTACATATGCTTGGAAAATACTAGGCTAGAACTTAGTTAAACAATCTACCATGTGTTTATTTGCTTCCGGGTCTTGATCATCATCTAGTGCCATGCCAGCTCTCGGTCTTTGGTTTTCTGAATCAACACTGCTGATGATATTCCTCTATGCCACCGCCTCAATCCATTGAGAATCATTTCTCTTGGGATGCCTCTCCCTCTCTTCCACTCAATCTTTCTAGTTGTCACGGTGTTCTCCGATGCCTCTCTCCTCTTTACATAACCTAATAAAGTTGTTTGTCTTTTTTTTTTATTGTTGTATATAACGTTCTAGTTTCATTAGCTTCTTTCAGGCAATCGTTGTTAGTACTTTGGCAGTCCACAGAATTCGCACCATTCGTCTCAGGAATCACATCTCTGTTGCTTTCAAGTACTTTCTAATTTATTCATTTACGTTCCAAGATTCACTGCCATACAGCAAAACAGTTTCTATATAGCACTTCAGCTGTAATCAGTGTGCCAAATGGATTAAACCGAGCTGGAGTGTTAGGCTTCTCCTGTTCCAATTTGGAAAAGAAACAACGGTGTCCTGTTTCGATCAACGTCGATGGACATTTGTCTATAATGACAATTTGTGGTTTCAATTCATGACAGGAATAGTTTACATAAGGTAGTTAAGTAATAGAGATTAGGAATCGAGTGTAGTGAGGGTGCGTTGTGTGAACCTAGTCTAGGAGCGTCGGCCGCAGCCGGCTGATGCATAGCTTAAACTAGCTTGTTTAACTCAGCAGGTTAATGCCAATGTCGGGGGATGATATTCAGTGAGATTGAGGGTGCTTGGGGGAATAAGGGAAATGTCAATGGTAGGATCTTCTGGTACTAGAATTTCTTTGCTTTTCCTTTAGTCTTTCCTTTTCTTACAATGTCTAAGGCCAATGTGATGAACTCCTCTACCTTGTGCCAGAGTTTAGTTCAATGTTAGTTAGGATATAAATATCTGAGTGTGGCCTTCGGCCTACACTCACATATAGTAGGTCTGAATCGGGTTGCTCTCACCGGGTGTTCTCTTTTCGACAGGTTCTACTATCTGAGAACTGAGGGACATCTCACAGGTGTGGACAATGGCAGTCACATCGAGAGCAGTTCTGCTAAATGGCCTCTGCAATGGGACACCGTTCCACAAATCATAGTTTCGCTAAACCAAGAGGGTTTATCATACAAAGGGCTCATTTGTCAGTGGTTGAGTGCCCTAAACAGTGATTGTTATTAACTATGAATATTTCAATTAACAATGACTATAGTATGTAGAGAAGTTCAAGTGTAAAGAGACACATTCAGGACCATTGTGCAGCCTGACATAAAGTTTTCTTTAAAATTGTGTGAGATATGAGAAAGTGTCGTAGGTCTCAGGATTATAATAGACATATTAAGTACATCGTGTGTTCCGAATTCATGGAAAATATTATACCATATTAAACAATCGTAACCAAGCATCCAGACTATCCACGAGCAACGGAAATAAGTCGACTCCTGGCCGGAGAAACGCTTCATTTGATGAGGTCCCTCTGACTTGCTGTGTTGTGTTGTGGTATGGCCGGACACTATGATGAATGATCCTGAATTGACTGGTCTCATCTCACATACACACTAGACTATACTACAGAAGTCTATACACATACATTGCACATAATGACACTGTTCTTTATTAAATTATTTTATCATTTGTTAGTAGCCAGAGTTGTGTGGGTATGTTCTGGAGGAATATGAAAAGGGGTATTGTCTTATGGTAAGAAGTGAGAGAGATAGTGATCCAGAGACTGAAAGGGGGTGTGAAGACAAAGGTCCGGCACACACTCAAGCTGATGATAGAGAATTAAAAAAGTGTGCTTGTTGATTCCACTTCCCCCCACGGACTTCCTGGTTTTATTTCCCGCCTGTTTACTAATTGTCTAGAACTCGCTGCCGCATGTTAAAACGGGTTCTTTGTAACATGCAAAAACTCTAACTTTTAAGGACAATGACTTATGGCACAAAACGTTCTTCATTTGATAGAATGCAGTGTTTGCTTGTTTACATGCATGATTTTCTTGGAAAAATACATATACACAATCGCACACACTTAAAGCACTCGTACACGCTTAAAACATTCGTACACACACACTCACACACACTCTCTCTCACACACACACAGATATATATATATATATATATATTGGTTCTCAGTGGAAATGGGAGTGAAACAGGGTTGTGTCTTGTCACCGATGCTCTTTGGAACAGCTATCGATTGGGTCATGCGCAAATGTACAAGCAACACAAATAGGGGTATCCATTGGGTTGACAAAATTCTAAAAGACCTGGACTTTGCCTACGACATAGTGCTTTTAAGTTCAACACACCTGGATGCCCAAGAGAAAATAAACCATCTCCAAAATGTTTCAGGACAAATTGGTCTCCAAATTAACACTGCAAAAACAAAAACTATTGATCTTACCAACAGTTCAGACGACACCAAATTAAACAACCATGTTCTTGAAAAAGTCAACAGCTTTACATACCTAGGAAGCAAAATGACATCTACAGGGGACTCAACGCCAGAAATATTATCTAGAATCGCACTGGCATCTGGTGCCTTCAATAAACTGTCAAACATCTAGAAGTCAAACACACTCAGCAAACATACGAAACTTAAAATCTTCAACTCTTGTGTGATTCCAGTGCTAACGTATGGATGTGAGAGTTGGAAATCAACGGTAGCTTTAGATAAAAAAATTAGACAATTTTGAGAACAAATGTCTTAGAAGAATTCTAAACCTCCACTGGACAGATTTCAGAACCAATACGCAAATAAGACAAGAGACTAAGCAAGACATTGTATCCAATTTTATAAGAAAACGCCGTTGGAACTACATCGGCCATGTACTCAGAATGGACAAGACAAGACTCCCCAACCAAGCCCTCTTATGGTCACCAGTAGGGAAAAGAAAACGGGGAAGACCAAGAGAGACCCTGCGTAGAACCATCATCAGAGAAGGCTCATTCAACGGCCAAGTGAACATCCAGGATCTACAACAAGTAGCAGCGAACCGCCGGACATGGAGAGCCATGGCTTCTGCCCTATGCGCCGCCTTAGGCTCAAGAGGAAGGACTAACTAACTAACTAACTATATATATATATATATATATATATATATATATATATATATATATATATATATATATATATATATATATATATAACAGACAGAAAGACAGACAGACAGACAGACAAAATTGAATTGAATTGAACTTTATTTTAAAAGGGTTACAAATTGGGCACGTAGGCCCGTCTTACATTCGGCCCTTCCAATCACTCATCTTTCGTTCATCAACAGTGCATGATACATTCACGTAGGAAAAAAAACATTGTCAAATGAATGTTGTAAGCATAAACAATGCATATTATCATGTTATGTGGCACATCTCCCCTCCAACACAGACATCCTGAACCCACCCACACACACACATCCCCAAATGGAAAACTTGTTAAAATGAAAACAATGTGTTATGCATTGTGTAACGAAGAAACGGTTTTGCACTTCAATAAAGAATATAATTCCTGGGATTGACATAAACATGATGAAATACACAGTGCATATAGTGCATGTTAAAATCAAGTGGCAGTCAAAATGATAATATGAAATATGAGGAAACAGAAGAAATATGCAATAGCAAGTATCTTTTTTTATTTTTCTTCCACGCACACTACACTACCCCCCCCCCCTCTCTCTCTCTCTCTCTCTCTCTCTCTCTCTCTCTCTCTCTCTCTCTCTCTCTCTCTCTCTCATCACATCAACATTGCAATATGCACTGTTTATGTTTACAACTTTCATTTGATAATGTTTTTTTTTTGGGTCTTCTCATGTGAATGTATCATGCGTAATATGCATTGTTTATGCTTACAAAATCCATTTGACAATGTTTTTCCCCCCTATGTTAATGTAATGGCCTGCGTGCCCAATTTGTTACCCGTTTAAAATAAAGTTTGTTCATTCGTTCGTTCATTCGTTCTCTCTCATTGTTTCTCTCTCTCACTCTCTCTCACACATACACACTCACTCGCTATCACTGTCTCTTACTCTCTCACATACACATACACACTCTCTCTCGCTATCTTTGTCTCATACTTACTCTTTCTCACTCACTCTCTTACATCCTCTCTTACTCACTCACTCACTTTCACACTCACACACATACACATAGTGAAAAATGATACCACTAGGTGACTTATGGAGGCATATAGTCGGTATGGAGTAAGTATTGAAAGAGTTTTCGGTTGAATGTGTAGGGACTCATTGGAGTTTTCAGATCTGTTGGAAGATCATTCCATAAGTGGGCACCAGAATACGCAAAGCAAGTTTTGTATAAGTCCAATCTAGGTTTTGGGACATATAATACATTTAAGCGCTTGCTGTTCATTGCATGAGATTGGATCAATGGTTGAAGATACTCTGGGGTATTTTTAGATATTACTTTATTCACTAATTTGACTTTGTTAAAAAGGAAACGCTTTCGAAGTGGTAGAAGCCTTAGATGACTATATAGATTATCACTTTCTGCGTATTTTGTGACAGAAACTAGACGTATAGCCCGCTTTTGAAGAGACCAAAGCCGTTTCATACTGGATTTAGGGCAACCATCCCAGACTGTGGAACAATAATCGAGATGAGATTGAATATAGGATGTATAGAATAACTTTCGCGTGCTTTCGTCCAGGAAAGTGCTGAATTTTAGCAAGTTTGTAAATTTTCAGTGCTATTTTCTTGATAAGGACGTGGACATGGGAGCTCCAATTTAAATGTCTATCAATTAAAAGACCTAATGACTTATGTTCATTTACATGAACTATAGGTTACGGGTCTATGCGGAGTTCGAGCGCTGCCCCAGTTATGGCTAGTGTCTGAAGTTTTTGTCAGGTCGTTATTAGCATGGGTTTGGTTTTGTCGATGCGGTTTTCATTGCTCCATCTAGTAAGATTATCAAGTTCTTTTTGTAAATAACTTTCTAATTCACTACGGTTCTCATGACTAGCATATATAGTACAATCGTCTGCAAATAGATCACATGTAGTATTGAGATACAGAGGAAGGTCGTTAATATAAACTGTGAAAAGCAGCGGACCTAGTATTGAGCCCTGGGGCACACCAATATTAAGCTGTGTGGGTCTTGATAGACGGTTGTTAAAGGACACGACTTGTTGTCTGTCGGATAAAAATGACGTAATTAGGTTCACCATATTGGCACTAGTCTTCATTCTTCATTTGTTTCAATTTGCTAATTAAAATATTGTGATCTACCATATCAAAAGCTTTTTTAAAGTCTACAAACACCGCTCCACAAATGTTGCCATTGTTGATGTTAAAATGCCAGTTATCGGTCATTTTTGTTAGAGCACTATGGCAAGAATATCTAGGTCGAAACCAAGATTGGCTGTCAATTATTAGATCGTTATTAATTAAATGATGTAATGTTATTGTATGAATGTGCTTTTCTAATGGCTTTGATAGCGACGATAGTAAGAAAATAGGTCTATAATTACCCAAGACGCTGTTATCATTTGAACCATTTTTCAGACAGACAGACAGACAGACAGACAGACAGACAGAACGAACGAACGAACAAACTTTATTTTAAAAGGGTAACAAATTGGGCACGCAGGCCCGTCTTACATTCGGCCCTTTCGATCACTCATCTTTCATTCATCAAATGTGCATGTTACATTTACATAGGGAAAAAAAAAACATTGTCAAATGGACAGACAGACAGAGAGACAGACAGGCAGGCAGGCAGGCAGGCAGGCAGGCAGGCAGGCAGGCAGGCAGGCAGGCAGGCAGGCAGGCAGGCAGGCAGGCAGGCAGGCAGGCAGGCAGGCAGGCAGGCAGGCAGGCAGGCAGGCAGGCATGCATGCATACATACATACATACATACATACATACATACATACATACATACATACATACATACATACATACATACATACATACATACATACATACATACATACATACATACATACATACATACATCACGCGCGGACACTAATGAGATGAGCCAATTATAACAAACCTGGACACCGATAAAATAGCAACTAATTACGCAAATAATCAAATATGTCGGGAACTCAGTGTCAAAAGATCAACAAACAAACAGTACACATTTAGAAGACGCACATGGCTGGCCGAGCTAAACGCAGCAACAGACGTCACGAGCCGGGTGTGGGCGGCGGACGGACAAGAATAAAGTGTGAACCGTTATAGAATGTGGTCTCAGATGGGTGTCCCGGATATGCCAATATGGCGTCGCGTCTGGACTGGAAATGGACTGCAGACGTCAGAAACTGTCCTTGCGTTTGGTGACGCCCGCGTCGCCGCCTTGGTTTGTGTTCTTGTTAAAAAGGGTGGCGAAGTGGGGTGGGTTAAATGTCGCGGAGGGTGGGGAGACAACGAGGCAGAGGGAAACCTGCGGTTGGGGCGGGGGGGGGGGGAGGAGGCAGGCCTAATGAGAGAGAGAGAGAGAGAGAGAGAGAGAGAGAGAGAGAGAGAGAGAGAGAGAGAGAGACAGACAGACAGACAGACAGACAGACAGAGAATGACAGAAATGGACATAGAGTGATAGGGACAGAGAGACAGACAGAGACGGAGAGAGACGGAGACAGACAGAAAAAGACAAAGAATGACAGAAACTGACAGAGAGTGATAGGGACATAGAGACACAGAGAGAGAGAGAGAGAGAGAGAGAGAGAGAGAGAGAGAGAGAGAGGGAGGGACAGATAGAGAGAGAGACAGAGAGTGACAGAGACAGAGGGACAGAGACAGAGAGAAGAGACAGAAAAGAGAGACAAAGAGGGATAGATACAGAAAGGAGAGACAGAGTGGGACAAACATAGAGGGACGCAGAGGGAGGGGCGGAGCAGAGAGAAAGAGAGGGACAGAGAGAGAGAGAGGAAGGAATGAGAGAGAGGGACGCAGAGGGAGGGGCGGAGCAGAGAGAAAGAGAGGGAGAGAGAGAGAGAGAGAGAGAGGAGGAATGAGAGAGACTGAGAAGCACAGGGGTGGGAAATATGAAACCATTACATATTATTAGCTGCGATGTAATGAGTTGAGATGACCAATGTATTTTAATCTGCTATGCTGCATTTTGTTTGGGAGTATTATTTCGCCTCTGGTTTACGTTTTCATGCTCTTCTAGTTGGGATTCCACTTTTGTTTTTACATGATCCAGACATTTGGACGAATAGTTCGACTCTCTCTCTCTCTCTCTCTCTCTCTCTCTCTCTCTCTCTCTCTCTCTCTCTCTCTCTCTCTCACACACACACATATTCTCTCTCTCATTCACTCTCTCACTTTCTTTCTCAATCCCACTTTCACTCACTATCTCTACTCTCTCTCTCTACTCTCTTTCTCTGTCTCTCTCTCTCTCTCTACTCTCTCTCTGTCTCTCTCTCTCTCTCGCCCACTCTCACTCAATCTCTCTCACTCACTGACTCTCGCGCTCTGTGTGTGTATTTGTTTATGCAGTAGCCTAGCAACATTTTGTATCAATAAATCAACCGCCATTGCCCCAGTGATACCGCGACCTGTAAGGGAAACAAAGCACAGTAACACTGTATCATAAACAATTCACGTGTATTGTTTGGCACTCGTAGAAGTAGAAGAAAGAAGCAGAGACTAGACACACAATAGACAGGTACAGGAACAGAGAGTGTGTTCTGTAGTATCTACTTCATCCATCTACTTCTATGACGGTCTAGTGCAGTGTTTCCCAACTTTTATTGTGCTATGCCCAACCTAAGCCTTTCTAAAATTCTCATGCGCCCCCCCCCCCCCCCCCCCCCCCGCCCACATATAAATTATTTTTAATATTCAAAAATTGAAATGTTCACTAAAGAAACTTGACTGATAGGTTTTAGGAAGAAATCACTAGGAAATTATTGAGAAAACACAGTAAGTAAATTTTCAAAACATATAATGGAGAACTGAAATTCAAGTACAAAATAATTTTAATGAAAGATTTTTCTATATTATCTTAATTATTCGTAATTATTTTTTAAATTTAGTGAGATCCCGGCGCTTGATGCTTGCTGCAAATAGATCGTTTGTCAGGTTCCAATTTAGTTAACTTCAGTCTCAAGTCTCCCCGTTTTGTTATATCCAGCCGATTTCTTCCATTTTCGAATTGCCCCCCTTAACAATCTAACGTGGGCCCCACGTTGGGAAACACTGCTCTAGTGTGTCCTCTAGTCTCTACTTCATTGTTCTACTTTTATGACAACCTAGTGTGTCCTCTAGTCTCTTCTTCTTTCTTCTACTTATGTGAATGCCTAGTGTCCTCTTGTCTCTACTTCTTTCTTCTACTTCTATGACGGTCTAGTGTGTCTTCTAGTCTCTACTTCTTTCTTCTACTTTCATGACAGCCTAGTGTATCTTCTAGTCTCTACATCTTCCTTCAACTTCTATGAGCGCCAAATAATGCATCTAAATTAATTTACTAACTGTCTTAGTTATCTCAAAGCGTTCCCCATTTCATATATCTGTGCGCATAGTAAAAATGTAACAGTCATGCATGTCATTTTTTAATATAAAATGCTAGTTGCACATCCTTCACAGGACGTAGCAGTCAACCCCCAGCATTGTTTTCTGTTTGTGATCTCTTGGCAAGTTTACGTTCAGTAGTTTGCCATTAATTTTTGAACGATCCGCACCCATACCATTTCACAAAAAACCAACGCAAGGCCGTCTGCTGCCAAATCGCCCGCAGATGTGTTTCGAATGCGGTATGCGGGATTACGAACTACGTCAGTAACACTTTCGCCACGGAGCCGGCTCATGAATGCCGTAGAAGACGACTAAATGGTTGACGTGAGACTGCTTATCACATCAAACAGAAAACTTTACTTGTCAAAAGAGGAGAAAAAAATATATACCAGCGATTCATGAATAGTTCTATAAAGAAACAATCTACCAACGATTCATGAATAGTTCTATAAAGGAACAAATATGCCAACGATCCATGAATAGCTCTATAAAGAAAAAAAAAATATAACAACGATTCATGAATAGTTCTATAAAGAAAAAATTATGCCAATGATGCATGCATAGTTTTATAAAGAAAACATGTACCAACTATTCATGAATTGTTCTATAAAGAAACAATATACCAACGATTCATAAATAGTTCTATAAAGAAAAATATATACCAACGATTCATGAATAGCTCTATAAAGAAAAAAAAATACCAACCATTCCTGTATAGTTCTATAAAGAAAAAATATGCCAACGATCCATGCATAGTTCTATAAAGAAAAACACATACCAACGATTCATGAATAGTTCTATAAAGAAAGAATATACCAACAATTAATGAATAGTTCTATACAGAAAAAAATATACCAATAATTCTTTCTTCTACTTCAATGACGATCTATGTGTGTCTTATAGCTCTTCTTCTTTCTTCTATGAAGAGCTCGGCGGCAGTTGCTTGAAGACGTATGCCCCACTGGGAGATCAAAGAAGAAGATATAAACTGCCTTGGAGTTCGGGAGGATACTGAAATAGCATGGGCAATACATGACGGACGGTGGGCCGGTCTACCGACCTACCGATCGACCGATAGATAGCTTGCTACCATTGCTGGCCGGACAGATGGACGGACAACCGACAGACAGACAGACAGACAGACAGACAGACAGACAGACAGACAGACAGACAGACAGACAGAATTAATTCTTTATCTCGGCCAGTTATAGAATATTTGGGCAGGTAAATTTCACAACAGGGTGAACGTTCATTTACACATTAGTTGAATTTGTCAATCAAAATACCATGTTAGTAAACAAGCATGAAACAGACATTAACCAAGCATTAAAAAGGCACACGCCAATTCAAGTTTCACGAGACCTTCTGGTGTAAACAATGGACCTTCAAGATGAGCAGGCAGGCATCAAGCACAAATCCCACCCCCGCCTCTACTACTCCTCCCCGAAAACAAAATCTCCCGCACTTGAAAAACACCCGCAACGTGAAACAAAAAAGCATGTGTGTGCAACTTCCGAAATAGCCAGGAAATCAGAAAGAAAAACAAAGACAGACTCAAACTGACGGCCGAGGACAATCGGGATGTTATTTCCTTTGGACCAAAATAAGCTGGCGGAGATGAGCCGGTGTGATCTTTGCGTACTCCCACAATGTTGCATTTGTGTGAAGGTGAAGGTTGGTGGGGGTCGGGTCCCAGAGACTGGGCATCGTATGTATTCCGATGACTTCCGATTTCGTTCGCTTTTCCGATGACTAACACAGGGTATCTGTTCCACACAGGTTCAAAGACCCACATATATATATATATATATATATATATATATATATATATATATATATATATATATATATATATATATATATATATATCTGTGTCGGTGTGTATGTGTGTGTGTGTGCGTGTATATGTGCAAACGTTAATTGCATCTTCTTTGCAGGACAATGCAAACAAGCCCAGCATTTATTGGCTATATGTGATGATTTACTTGGCAATGTTCCGCACAGTGGTCTGTGTGGCTGAGAGGTTTACCGAGCTGGTGCTGACAATGTCTGCGCGCTGGCGGCGGGGTAGAGGGTTCATGCCACACACACCAGTCTCATTCAGACAGCAGGTGCAAACTATTGAACACAATGTTGCGTAGAAAATCAACATGTAGTTGATCGCAACGTCCTGCAGAGGACATGCAACATCTTTCAGTGGGCCATTGTTTTCCGACGCCTCATATCATCACAATCAACGCATAACGATCTGCTCCCATATTGGCCCACGGCTGAGTCCCCAAGACCTCTAATCATTCTCTTTACCGGATAAAACTGCAATCGAGCGCTAGCTATCTTGAGGAAAACTTCTCGAACCCCGACTCGATGTGTCGGGGAACTATGAAACCACGCACGCACGCACGTACGCACGTACGCAAGCACACACGCACACACGTACGCAAGCACGCACATACACACACGCACACACACACACACACACACACCAATACACAGACACACTATAGACATGACAACTTGCGAGGAACAGGCTTGTTGTTTCCTGTAGTGTACTTTCGCTCACTTAGAACTCAAGGGTAGGCCATAGTCGTGCTACTACTTCTAGTGCACAGGGCGGATCTTTGCGCTTGGATTACCTTTCCCTATTAGAAAGTGTCCCTAGCCATCAGGTGAACCCACTCCGACTTCTTAGATACTTGTAATTTACATCCCCAAGTCACGGACGAGAAGTCAAACATTTTAGTCCAACTGACAGGTGGAGGGGTTGAACCCGCTCCTCGACACCAGCACACCGGATGTTTAAGAACGAGTGCTCATATCCATTAGGCCGTGCTGATTCCCGAACAACCAAATGGCTGTGATGCCTGGAGATACACTGAGTGCGATCATCTTGACAGGGAACTGCCGCAGAACAATATCAGAAAGGAACAAATGTATCCATACTATAAGAGCTGAATATTGAAGAAGGTTGACTACTAAAGACAATAAACAAATACCATTGAAATATTTAAACATCATGAAAGTTTGGAGAGAACAATAATGAAGATGTATATGCTTGGGAAGAGAGGAAGAGGAAGGCCAAAGAGAAGATGGGTGTGGGATGTGGCGGATGATCTACAGATGGGTGTATCGGACGCGATACATCTTGCCTATGATCGTGAAGTTTTCCTGACGGTTCTTATGGGACCCAGGTTCTGCAAAGGATATGCTACTGAATGAATGAATAAATGCTACTATAAATATTACATCAAGTATGCTGCCCTAAATATGTTTGCTACTATAAATATTACATCAAGTATGTAGCTATAAATACGGCATCGAGTTTGCTGCTATAAATATGTCGTCGAGTATGCTACTATAAATATTACGTCGTGTATACTGCTATAAATATGTGGTCGAGTATGCTGCTATACATATGACGTTTTCTGCTATAAATATTACACCGAGTATGTTGCTATACACAAGATATCGAGTATGCAGCTATAAATATTAAGTCGAGTATGCTGCTACAAATATTACGTTGAATATACTACCCCTCCGTCAATTATACCGCTGCAAGCCTTACATCTAGAATGGTTCCATAAAACTTCCCTTGAGTATTCTGCTATAAACGTTGCGTCGAGCTTGATGCCGTAAGTCTTACAGCTAGTATTGTGCTATTTATTATCTTTCGTGCGCGACTAACAGTCTTACGTCGAGTGTGCTGCGTAAGTCTTATATTTAGTATGATGTTACTCACCTCACGTCGAATATGTTGCTGTAAGTCCAACTGTGAAGTTGTTGCCGGCTATACATTCTTCTGGAGTGGAAGGAAGAGTGAGGAAAGAAGCCAGTATGTGTGAGATTTGCCATTAAGTAGGCCCTGGTTGGCAAACTAGCTGGATATCCGAAGGCTATAAACGACAAGCTTATGACCATTAAGTTATCCCTATTGAACGGAAGGAAGCATGCAACCATCGTGAGTGTCTACGCACCAACCATGATCAATGAAGATGACGCCAAGTACAAGTTCTATGAGGACCTGCACAATGCATTAACATCTGTTCCCAAAGGAGAAAAACTTATACTCCTTGGGGACTTCAATGCCAAAGTAGGCATGGGCGGGCACCGCCTCTTGGAGTGGCATCAATGGAAAGTACGGAGTCGGAAATTGTAACAGGAATGGACCCCTCCTCCTTCAGATCTGTGCCGAACACGATTTCCTGATTACCAACACAATTTTTCCCATAAGAAATAGGACATGGTGGATGATGCATCGCTCGAAACACTGGCACCTCATCGACTATGTCATCGTCAGGAGGAGTGACAGACAAGACGTTCGGGTGAAAAAATTCATGAGCAGTGCCAAATGTTGGACAGACCATCGTCTGATTGACTCAAAAATAAACATGCACGTCAAACCACCATGGCATCCTCAAGGAGTAAAAGTGCAAAAAAGAACAAAACAACAACAACAACTAAATGTCTTCCGCCTAAACAGCAAAAAAAAAAAAAAAATGCAGCTGCTGTTTGAAAATATGCTGGAAGACCGCCTCAAGCCCAGTGCTGCAGCTAAACAAGATGCGAAAACAGAGTGGAGAGCCCTAAAGGACAACATTTACAACACTGCTATGGAAATTATGGGCCCAGCCCCACCCCCACACCCCCTTTCCGGAAGCATAAAGACTGATTTCATGAAAATTCCTATGACATCAACCAATTTCTGGCCAAGAAACACCTTCTCCACTAGGCATACTTGAACGACCCGAAGTCAACATTAAAAAAAAGATGTCTTCAATAACATCCGGAGAGTAGTGCAGCGGAAACTTCAGCACATACGGGACTCCTGGCTGAGCAACAAAGCTGATTAGATTCAAGGCTTTGCTGACAGACATATGAAAAACTTCTACGACTCACGGAAATCGGTCTATAGCCCTACACCACCAGGCATAGCTCCCTCCTTTAGTGCAGATGGGGGAACATTAGTCACTGATAAGAAAGAAATCCTCCAAAGCTGGGCAGAGCATTTTAGCAACATCCTAAATGCAACCTCCTCCAACGATGATGAAACCAACAACTGCCTTCTTCAAGTCCCCACTAATGATACTCTTGCTGACCTGCCAACTATAGTGGAGTAAACACAGCTATCCAGCCACTTTCCAGTGGTAAGGCGCCTGAACCTGACTCCATCTCGGCAGAGATATACAAGGCAGGTGGACCGGTTCTAATACAGCAGCTTCACCAAGTCTTTACAAACATATGTCACATATATATGCACAACTATGCCACAAGATTTCAAGGACGCGTCAATAGTCCACCTTTACAAACTTAAAGGAAACTACCAATCCTATGACAACCACCGAGGCATCTCCTTGCTCTCAACTGATGGGAAGATACTCGCCAGAATTCTTCTCAATCGTCTCACAGCCTATATCGACCAAGGTCTTCTTCCTAAGAGTCAATGTGGCTTCAGAAAAGAACGAGGAACTGTTGATATGATTTTCGCTGCATGGCAGTTGCAAGAAAAATGTCAGAAACAGAACTTCAAAATGTTCTCCACTTGCATTGATTTTACCAAGGTTTTCGATACAGTCAGCAGAGAAGGACTGTGGAAGATTATGGCGAAATATGAGTGTCCACGAAAGTTTGTCCAGATAGTGCGGTTATTTCATGATGGTATGCAGACAAGAGGACATGAAAATAGTGAACTGTCTGATCCCTTTCCTGTCACGAATGGAATGAAGCAAAGCTGTGTCCTGGCACCAACAATTTTCAGCCTCATGTTTTCAGCTATGCTGACGAATGCCATCGAGAACAACGATATTCTGATAGACATCAACTACCGCATGGATGGAAAGTTTTTCAATCTCAGAAGGCTGACAGCTAAAGCCAGAACTACTAGCGACACCGTCAGAGAGCTCCTGTTGCTGATGACTGCACGCTATATGCCAACTCAGAGGCAGACATGCAACACACTGTTTCAGCTTTCTCATATGCCTGTGTTAACTTTGGGCTCAATATCCACGTGGAGAAGACTGTAGTTATGTACCAGCCAGCTCCAGGGAATAATCACATCATGCCGAATATCAAAAGTGAATGGTCATAGACAAAGTGTTGTGGACAAATTCACCTAACTTGGCAGCTCTGTATCACAAACTGCCACAATTGACGACGAAGTGAATGCAAGAATCTCCAAGGCCAGCGCGGCCTTTGGAAGACTGTAGAAGAATGTCTGGGACATAAATAGAATAAGCCTGCAAACAAAGCTGAAAGTCTACAAAGCAGTTGTATTATCCACACTGCTATATGCTTGTGAAACATGGACTGTTTACCAGCGACACGATAGGAAATTAAACCACTTCCACACAGTCTGCCTTAGGAAGCGATTGCAGATTAAATGGCAAGACAAGATCCAAGACACTGAAGTCCTAAAAAGAGCGTCCATGCCCAGTATCCACACTCTACTAATAATGAATCTGATTGCTGGGCTGGTCACTTGACTCGCATGCCAGATCACAGGCTCCCTGAACGAATTTTTTTACGGCGAGCTGCGTTGTGTTAAGCGCTCCCAAGGCGGCTGTATGAAACATTTTAAAGACACTCTGAAGATCTCACTTAAAGCCTTTGGAATTCATCACGACACTTGGGAGACTGCTGCCAAAGACCGAAATTCGTGGCGTACATCATTACGCAAGGGTGCAGTCACTTGTGAAGCAACCAGAACTGCAAGAGCTGTAGAAAAAAGGCTGGGCAGAAAAACCACTGCAGGAGATCCTCCCCCTGTAACGTCAAGCATTCTCTGCCAACATTGTCAAAGAACATTTCGAGCCAAAATAGGCCTTATCAACCATCTTAGAACTCACGGCTCCATACTTTCAACCCCACTGGATGAAGTGAATAGTCATCATAATTCTTGAAAGAAAAAAAACAACATAAGTCAAAGGTTGAATGTCGTGCTACAAAATTTACATCTCGTCTGCTGCTATAAATCTTACGTGGAATATGGGTCCCAGACGTTTTGCGTTGTGAATAAGGCTACATGCATTACATCTAGTATGATGATAGTAAACACCTCAAGTTTACTGTTAAAAATCTACGTCCAGTAAGCTATTACAATTCTTTCGTCCGGTATACTATTAAAGTTGTTGTTGTTAGAGTATGATGCAACGCGTTGTCCGTCGCGTATGGTACTGCAAGTTTTATGTAGAGTGTGGTCCTACAAGTGTTACGTCGAGTATAGTACTACAAGTTTTATGTCGAGTGTGGTAATACATATTTTACGTCGAGTATGGTACTACAAGTTTTATGTCCAGTATGGTATTACAGGTGTTTTGTCCAAAAGAGTCCCAGAAATCTTACGTCGAGTAATTTTTTTCTAAAAACCGTATGTCGATTGTGGTTGTGGTGCTATAAATATAACGCCAAGCATAACTCTATAACTTTTATGTCGAGTTTAGTGTAACAAAACTTACCTGGCGTATGCTATCAATTTAATTCGAGTATGCTGTTACAAATCTTAATCGAATGTTGCACTATTAGTCTTACGCCAGGTAAAAGTGTATAATGTTTAAGGTAAGAATGGACTTAATTCGATCATGGTGCTACAAGCCTCACATCGAGTATAGTGCTACAAGTATTACATTGATTATAGGTCTACAAGTCTTACATCGAGCATGGTGCTACAAGTCTTACATTGACTATAGTGCTGCTCGACTGGTGTCAAGTGTAAAACACGTGTTAAGTTGAGAAAGGCGGCCCTGAATCTTGTTGCAGTATGCAGCTACAAGTCTTCAGTGGAGTAACCTATCAGAAATCTTACTTCATTTCAATCAATCAATCAATCAATCATGTGCCATGCCGGAAAGCGTGGGCGGTCATGATTCGCCATTTCACTCGATCACCATTACTTCATTTACGCTACTATAATACTAGCGTTGAGTATACAGCTACAAGTGTTACGTCGAGTATGCTGTTTCAAGTTTTGCGCCGAGTGTGCTGTTACCAGTCTCACATCGGGTATTCTGTTAGGAGATTTACATCAGTTATAGCATTATGACTATAACGTCGAGTATGCTGCTATAAGTGTTACGTCGAGTATGCCGCTACAAGTGTTAAGCCAAGTATGCCGCTACAAGTGATAAGTCAAGTATGCCGCTACAAGTGTTGCGTCAAGTATGCCGCTACAAGTGTTAAGTCAAGTTTGCTGCCACAAGTGTTACGTCAAGTATGCCGCTACAAGTGTTAAGTCAAGTATGCCGCTACAAGTGTTACGTCAAGTATGCCGCTACAAATCTCAAATCGACACTGTCTTTAAATGTGTTTTTCTAATGTCGTTTAGCTAAAAAGGTGTAAGGCCAGCCCATATCCCTCAGTTTATGCACTCTAGATACGTCGAGTATGATACTACAACTTTAAGTCTTGCGAATTTTACAATGCTGAGGTATCATGGTTGGTTGGCACTTTCCAGAACCTGTTGTGTATCAAGCTTAAATAGTAAATTCCCTCACCGAATAGAATAGAGCTTGTATTACAGTTTTTTTCGGCCTTATCTGCCATCGGAGCATAGCTCCCCAACCAAATCACTGGTTAGTTATCCTATACAGCTTCTTCCATGTTCTCTCCATATCAGCCATTTCTGGTCTCTCTTTCTCTACTCCGTGCGGTTTTGGGTCTTTCTCTATTTCTTTTCCCCTGTAGATTCCAGACAGTGGAATTTCTAGTTATACTATTCTCAGATTTCCTAAATGTATCACCTATCCAGCATCAGCATATTTTCTTCATATTTTGATTCCCTGATATTTGTTTAGTTCTTCCAATGAGCCCCACCTGAATGATTCTGCGACATCATTGTAGTCCTGTTCTGCGCAGACACCAGTGAAGGAATGTTTTAGTTTCGTATTATATTTGCACATGATCAGACCTTCATGTTCGGGTCTTTGCTCCTGTATGCCTTCCTAACGAAGTAGCAGCTGCGCGGTATATCATCAGCAACTACCAGATGTGAAGCACAGCCAGCGCTTTGTGACCCGCACAAACAAAACAGAGCAAAAACACAATTATTGCCAAGTGTTTACAACTGCTGGTGTCTGCCGGGAAGATTTTCCCAGCTGAGGGATACATGCCCCAGTCTCAAACTGTGGCCATGAAGTGTGCAAGTGTTTGTAATTCTGACAGACAAAACATCCGTTGCGATCCAATGGATAGAACACACAACTCACAATGTCTCAATAGAACACACAACTCACAGTGACCCGATAGATAACACACAACTCACAGTGACCCGATAGACAACACACAACTCTCAATGTCCCGATAGACAACACACAACTCTCAATGTCCCGATAGACAAAACACAACTCTCAATGTCCCAATAGAACACACAACTCACCGTGACCCGATCGACAACACACAACTCTCAATGTCCCGATAGACAAAACACAACTCTCAATGTCCCAATAGAACACACAACTCACACTCACAGTGACCCGATCGACAACACACAACTTACCGTGACCCGATAGACAACACACAACTCACAGTGACCAGATAGACAACACACAACTCTCAGTTACCCGATAGACAGACAACACACAACTCTCAATGTCCCGACAGACAACACACAACTCACAGTGTCCCGATAGACAACACACCTCTGAAGTGACAGTTAGTTGCATGTCCTGTACAAGATTGCAACGCTTAGCATTTAGTGGATGTGTGTGATTTACTGGGTATTTTTACGATTAGTAGTTTGCCCGCGGATGATTTTGAACCCTCGACCCGGGATGACGTCGAATATGAAACTGCGTTCAATTCTCGTCTGCAGTGGTGAATAGAACATGGGTGCCACAATATATCATAAGTAAACATACGACCCCTTAAGAATCGATGTATGTAACATGCGTGGCACAATATATCATATGTAGGCAAATGACCCTTTGAGAGGCGATACATATATAACATGGATGCCACAATATATCATAGGTAGGCAAATGACCCCTTGAGAGGCGATATATACCACATAGATGCCACAATATATCACAGGTAGGCAAATGACCCCTTGAAAGACGATGTATATAACATGCATGGCACAATATTTCATATGTAGGCAAATGACCAAACTAAGAAGCGATGAACAGAACATGGCACAATATATCATAGGTAGGCAACGAGAGGCGATGAATTTAACATGCATGTAAGTGCTGGTCTGCTTCGTAAGATCAGTCCCGCGTCTGGCGTTCGTTACCTTGGATGGCTGTGTGAGGTGCACCCAATCTCCCAGCCGACGCAAGTTAGTGAGGCAAAGGTTTCGAGAATGTGACCGCAGCGCGAAGCCGTAGTCGCGGTTTCAGCTGGCGAAATAGCAATTTTTGTGCGACCGCTCGACGAAGTTCTCGATAAGCCCCCCCCCCCCCCTCTCTCTCTCTCTCTCTCTCTCTCTCTCTCTCTCTCTCTCTCTCTCTCTCTCTCTCTCTCTCTCGATGAGTAGTAGGCTTGCGGTCAGTAAGCTGGCATAGCTTTTCGGACAGTCCTGCCTGGCGTAGCTTGAAGCTCGTCGGTAGACATCCAGTGGTTTTTCATGTATCATGGGATACCGAGGGAGCGCGCTGAGCGATTGCTATTCTTGGCCTGCGTGAATAGTCCGTCTGTGCGATAGATATCTGGTTGATCCTGCCAGTAGGCATATATATGCTTGTCTCAAAGATTAAGCCATGCATGTCTAAGTTCACACTGTCTCACGGTTAAACCGCGAATGGCCCATTAAATCAGTCGAGGTTCCCTAGATGACACGATCCTACTTGGATAACTGTGGCAATTCTAGAGCTAATACATGCTTACCAAGCTCTGACCCTCGTGGAAAGAGCGCTTTTATTAGTTCAAAACCAATCGTCGTTGCCCTTCGCGGGGCCCGGCGTTCCCACTGGTGACTGAATAGCTTTGTGCTGATCGCGCGGTCTTACGTGCCAGCGACGCATCTTTCAAATGTCTGCCCTATCAAATGTCGATGGAACGTGACATGCCTACTATGTTTGTAACGGGTAACGGGGACACAGCGTCCGATTCCGGAGTGGGAGCATGAGAAACGGCTGCCACATCCAAGGAAGGTAGCAGGCGCGCAACTTACCCACTCCCGGCACGGGGAGGTAGTGACGAAAAATAACAATATGGGACTCTATCGAGGTCCCGTAATTGGAATGAGTACACTTTAAACCTTTTAACGAGGGTCTATTGGAGGCCAAGTCTGGTGCCAGTAGCCGCGGTAATTCCAGCACAAATAGCGTATATTAAAGTCGTTGCGGTTAAAACCGGGTGGCAGGCGTTTAATTTGAAAATTTATAGTGTTCAAAACAGGCCTCGACTGCCTGTATAATGGTGCATGGAATAATGGAACAGGACCTCGGGTCTATTTTGTTGGTTTTCGGAACTGGACATAATGATTAACAGGGACAAACGGGGATATTCGTATTGCGGCGTTAGAGGTGAAATTTTTGGATCGCCGCAAGGCGCTACTGCGCAAGCATTTGTCAAGAATGTTTTCATTAATCAAGAACTAAAGTCAGAGGCGCGAATATCGTCGTAGTTCTGACCATAAACGATGCCGAATAGCCACGCAAATGCACAACATGGAATACCGCTTGGCTAGCAAATCCACAACGTGGAAAGACCGAATTGTGTGGGCGACGACAAAGGTATACGCGTCCTGGTGTCATGAAATGGATTATTGCTTGGCTAGCAAACCCATTACGAGGAATGTCAGCAGAGAAAGTCCATCGAGTGGACATTATCCAGGGTGAAATAGCGTCCCAGTGGTATGAATTAGAACATTGCTAGGCAAGCAAATCCATTACGAGGAAAGTCAGTATCGACAGCGCATTGAGCGAACGTTGTCAAAGATGAAAAAAGCATCCTACTGGCACAAAATGAAATATTGCTTCGCTAGCAAATCCATAACGAGGAAAGTCAGTATCGAAAGCTCATTGAGTTAGCGTTATCATAGGTGGAAAAAGTGTCCCAGTGGCACGAAATGGAATATCCCTGGCTAGCGAATCCATTACGTGGAGGTCTGAAGCGAAAGCTCGCTATGTGGATGTCATCTGCACACTGCGCCCCCCCCCCCCCCCCCCCCCGCGGTCTTTGGAGGAACATCCTGTGGTGAATGGGAGGGGGAGGGGTCACTATACGGAAGTGAGGCTAAGCCGCCATGTGCAGGGCGTGACGATTCCTTTGGTGAACCCAGTACCAGAGCGCCATGTGTCGGTTCTGCAATTATGGAAGCTTCCTTGGATGGCGGGGAATGCCCATGGTCTGCCCGTCTTCCCTTGAGGACCGACCGGGATGTCTTCAGCTGTTCTAAGTGGACCAGCTGGGATAGGGATAACACCACAACAGCGAGAAAGCGACCCAGAGGCACGAATGGGAATATTCAATGGGAATATTGGCTAGCAAACCAATTTTCGTGGAAAGCCCGAACCGAAAGCTCGCTGAGTGGATTCCATCTGCAGACTGACCTCTCCTGGTTTGCGTGGGGAGCGGCCTGTGGTGAACGAAATATATGGAAGTGAGGCTAAGCAGCCATGTGTAGGACGTGACGATTTATTGGGTGAACCCAGTACTAGAGCGCTATGTGTCGGCTCTGCAATCATGGAAGCCCCTTGGATGGCAGGGAATGTCCATGCTCTACTCCTGCCTTCCCTTGAGGGCTGACCGGGATGCCTTCGGCCGTTCTAACTTGACCAGCTGGGATATAGGTGACACCACAATAGTTAGAATCGAATGTCCTTCGAAACACCAGGGAAGGTTAACCCGGTCAACAAATGCCCGCAGGAAGTTGGATATGTCGGCCGAAAGGCGCAAGTATCGCAGCTCTGCTGTAAACAGGCACAACGCAATTACGTCTGACAAAAACACTGCGGCGGATGAACGCAGAAGAAGAAGAAGAAGAAGAAGAAGAAGAAGAAGAAGAAGAACAACAACAACAACAACAACAACAACAACAACAACAACAACAACAACAACAACAACAACATGTATGGCACAATAAATCATAGGTAGACAAACGATCCATTGAGAGGGAATGAACAGAACATGGCACAATATAGCACTGATAGACAAACGACCCGTTGAGGGGCGATGAATAGAATATACGTACCACAACATATCATAGACTAGCGATGAATAGAACAGAGGTGCCACGATGCGCGAAAACAGCATGTCCAAAATCTTATTAATACGTTTACTGCACCAACCTTCCCTAATGGACTTACACGACACGCTTAATGGGCTGCATTTGACTATATACTGCTTACCTTATTTATTACAATACAATACAGACGAATGTCCGGAAGCAGGATCACCAGTAAGGGTTAAGAGAAACCACGACTTGCTGCGAGTCATCTGCAACCAACTTGGGGACATGAATGCCTACAGACATCACATAATTGACTTCGTTAGAAAACTGTCAGTCCGCTGCAGTCTTCTGGTTTGTCTATATCACTTCAGTGTGTCTCTCAATGTTCTATTTTGACAAATGCTTTTGGTTGCTGCTGCTGCTGTTTGCTGTAGTTACGGCTGTCTGGCTAACAGTTCTTTCAAGCAATCGTTGCCATGACTGTATTTGGTTTGTTTCGTAATATGATGAATTTTATTTCTGGCACATATCCCCATAACACCCTGGTCATTTGTTTGTTGGCCATGAGAACGCTTACAATTTCTCGAAGAGTCTTTGCTGTATGTGCTGTGCCGAACCTTGACCTGGTCACATTCTAATATGCATTTCCATGGGTGTGAAGTTTCAGTATCGACTGTATAAACCCCGCTGATTTCTGGATTTGGAAAGGGGGAGGAGAGCTTGGTGAGACAGCCCTGCGGTGATGGTACTTTGGTACAAGGTCGGGAGAAATGTCTCTATACTAACCTCACTCCGGCAGGCCGGTAATCGGTCTTGAAAGATGAAAGTCTACTACAGGCTGCCCTTTCTCACTGTCTGGACAATCTGCTGGTCAGTGATCGGGCTTAAGGGATGAAAGTCTACTACAGGCTGCCCTTTCTCAATGTCTGGACAATCTGCTGGTCAGTTATCGAACTTAAGGGATGACAGTCTACTAGAAGCTGCTCAAACCAACAATCACGAAACCAACCAACATTCACCAACCAACAATCATCAGCAACCCACCAACATTCACCAAACAACAATCATCAACCAACCAAATTCACCAGCCGGACAACAATCACCAACAATCTTCAACCAACCGACACTCATCAACTAGTCAACAATCATCCAAAACCAACATTCACCAGCCAGTCAACATTCATCAACCAACCAACAATCACCAACCATTCAACATTCACCAACCAGTCAACAATCAGCAACCAACCAACCAATATTCGACAACCAACCAACATTCGACAGCCAACCAACATTCGACAACTAGTCAACAATCAGAAACCAACCGACATTCACCAACCAGTCAAAAATTAGCAACCAACCAACATACGACAAGCAACCAACATTCGACAATTAACCAACATTCGACAATTAACCAACATTCGACACCCAGTCAACAATCAGCAACCAACCAACATTCACCAACCAACCAACATTCCCCAACCAGTCAACATTCGACAACCAACCAACATTCGACAACCAACCAACATTCATTTTCTGATGTTTGTGTAAATTTATATGTGAATCAAAGCCTCTTTCAACACATTTAGATTATTTGTTTTACGTGTGCAGGGATTGTCAGAATCCTTCTGTGAAATCTGATATTTGAGTCCTCTGGGAATTTGTTGTCGCTTGTTTGGCTAATTGTCCGGTATTCGCAGACATATGTGGAGACTGCTTCTATGTAACATGCACAAGTTCGCCTTTTAAACCTCATTAGACATATTTTTGTAGCATAAAATGTTCTTCGGTTTATAAAATGTAGTTTTCCCTTGTTATTTTATTTTTCTCTGTGATACATCTTCCATCTGAGCATTCATGAGCCTGGATATTTGGATTTATGTGCTTGCCACAAATTAACGGCATTTATTTCAACTATACATTTAGGCATAATCTGTTTCTGTGATATCACCTTGACTGCTGTCGTTCTATTATTCAAGCTAAGGCCCACTTTTTCCCTTTCTACAGCCACTGCATCTTTCATTTCCTGTAGCTGCGTCTAGCTTGTTGCTATCAAGGCGGTGTCATCAGCATACGGTAAGCTATTTATATTGAGTTGAGTTGAGTTGAGCAAAGAACACATGAACATTCCCATACGCGCACAGTCCCCTCGTTCAACAGCCAGTGAAGAGTCATAATATAAGATACTAGTCGTTGCCACCGCTATCTGATTGAAAGTTCTCATGGTCTTCCCTCTCAGTTTGAGATTCTTCCAGAACCCCTGCATATCCCCCGCAATCTCATTCTTTCCACATATGGGTTTTCAATCTATACCCCCACCTTCTCCACTTAATCCCACAGGCGCACGACCACCTCTCCCTTGTCTATAGGTAATCTACCACTAAGCGGTGTATTCCCTGCCAGCCTATCAGCCTGTTCATTCCCCCGCACTCCCGCAAGGCCGGGGCAAAATATCCATACAATTCTCACAATCTGTGACCTCTGAAGCGAGAATAGCCATTCCAAACGAAACATTCCTTTCTCCACCTTACTAAGAATACTCCTTGAATCCGCAATGAATGCAATGTGTGTTTCAGTGAGTGGTCTCCTCTAACCAACGGATTGCCACTGTTACGGCCTCCAGCTCCATTCTCATGCTGGAGGTTGTAGACTAAATATTTATATTATGAACACCAACCTTGACCTCCGGTATGTTTTCTATAGATCTCACTGTATGCTCACTAAAACGAAACAAATTTGTAGAATCTGCAAAAACAAACAGATTTTTAACTAAAAATATCAACAACCAAACCCATTAACAACGAACAAAGACTTCCAGCTTGGAGACAACACCTGCCTGAGATGATAGAAAAGATTACTGGTACTGAAAAAACAAAAAGCAGAACACTCGGAATGAATCAGAAAGAAGGAAAAACAGCCAGAAACGGCACAGAAGAACAAAGAAGAAGGGATTGTCCTGAAGGTTAAAAATATGGAGCATAGAAGACATAGTCAGTTGCAACTGGAATACTCTCAAGAGACAGAGGTCTTGACAACTGCAGTAGAAATGCTATTGACAAATAAAAATGAAGAGAAACAAATAGCTCATTTTACAGATGCGAAGTAAGGTGTTTCAATACTGAAGAGCAGAAACAGTGCAGAACTAGCAGAAATAGAGCAGAACTAGCAGAAACAGTGCACAATTAGTAGATCCAAGGGCAGCACTACATGTACTATGCCAGAAATCCGAAAGGGGTGTAACGCAATTGATCCCATCAAATTGCAACATACATGGGAATGAAAAAGCCGGAAGCTTCGCATTAGTATTTGAACTCTTCGCTGGCTGTTGAAGATGAAGACTGAGCGCATATGGGAATGCCCCGAGTGCAGTGATATCGGTTCTTATCTTTACTCAACTCTACTCAACTCAACTTAGCAAAGGAAGGCGGAAGACTACCTCAGCCTGGAGTAGACATAGTCTATGATGGCGTCAAGATGTTTATAAGAACAAATATAAAGCAAAGTGGGAATCAGAACATCCAGGCTACCAACAAGATTAAACAAATTACCAGCTCTACTGATGAGAACAAGTAAGTCTTCAAACTCCGCACAGGACACAACAGGCTGAAAAATCACTCGTTTAACAAACCAAAGGTAGGCGATACTGGAGAAAGTAATCATGGGGCTGGTAAATATCACAGCTAAGGGTTTATTGCAGGAGTGTCCAACAAATACAGACCAGAGACAAGTATTCTGATCAACACCTGCTTCATTTGAGGGCAAACTATCTGAAGATGTCAACAAACTCAAGATGACAGCTGCTTTCTTTGGATATGCTCATGCTGACGTGTGAAGGCCAATGAAGAAGAAGAATATGGTCGCGTATAATGAAAACAAGTCAGCGGCTGTATATAACATTGTCTGACACCCACATTTATGCACTAACGTGTTCCTTCCTGAGTGTTGATTCTTATATAGGGTGTATGTTTAATGACTGTGCAGTGTTTGAAAATATTGCCGGTCCAAGTTTTGTATTCGCCCCCTGTAAAGTTCATGCAACATAATAGGTAAATACAAAACTTGGACCCGCAATATTTTCAAACACTGCACAGTCATTACAAATACGCCCTGTATCTGCTGCTTGCTGCCAATGCCTGACACCTTGCCGCCTTGACAGACGATAGTTTGTTACATTGTGCTTAAAAAAGCATAATAACTACAACCCATGGCGGTAGCGAATGTGACTGATCAGACCAATTGGCACTGTAAATGTTCGTCCACAATGGATGCATGTGAACACTTGGTCATTTCCACCATCATGTACCATCTTACGATTCAAGTCTCATATCTTACGTCTATTGTTGCCAATACATATTCTTTATTATTCGCCGATCTTTGCCATCAATGCTTAATTTATCTAGCAGTTGATTATTTTCTTATCTTCTGGAATTAATCATGACACTTGGGAGACTGCTGCCAAAGACCTAACTTCGTCGCCTACATCATTATGCAAGGTGCAGCCACTTGTGGAGCAAACAGGACTGCAAGAGGTGCGGACAAAAAGGCCGGACAGAAAAACCAATGCATGAGACCCTCCTCCTGGAAAGTCAAGCATTCTTTGGCCACATTGTCAAAGAAAATTTCGAGCCAAAATAGGCCTTACCAGCCATCTTAGAACTCACGACTCCAAACTTTCAACCCCACTGAATAAAATGAATGGTCATCATCATTCTTGATGGAAAAACACCATTTGCTTACTGTCAAACGCTTTTGTGTAGTAACTAAAGCATAAGTACATATCTGCTTTAAATTCTATAGCTTTTTAATAGTGCCCTGAGAATATACAGAACTGTTTGTGTCTTTTCCCACTAAAACCCACATTTCTCATCACTAATTTCTGGTTTATTCTTCTTTATTCTTCTCATAGTTAATATCAATTACAGTTTTATTATATCACCTATAAGGAGGTCAGCATGGCCGAATGGATAAGTATACGTGTTCTTAAACATCCAGTGTGCTCAATGGCGAGGGACACTTTATAGGGAAAGCTAAACCACAAAATTCAGTCCAGCACTACTAGAAGTAGTGTGTATGGACTACGCTGAGTTCAAAGCAAGCGAGCGTTATATATATATATATATATATATATATATATATATATATATATATATATATATATATATATATATATATATATAAGTGAGAGAGAGAGAGAGAGAGAGAGAGAGAGAGAGAGAGAGAGAGAGAGAGAGAGAGAGAGAGAGACCAAGCCATATGGGATAATACCTGGTGCAATGAAGTCGATCGACTTACCCTTTAAACCCATTCTTTAAACTCATAAGCATGTCTTTTCAAAACCCCAGAACATTTTAGTTTCCTCATTGTTATTCGTCTCAATAACCAACCTTCTTCATGATTGAGTTCTTGTTGGGTAGATCTGTTCTTGTTCTTTCTGTCAAATGACTACTAATACCTCCACTTCACATTTATATTTACAGGAGCACTATAGCTTGGTCGCTGATTTATACAATATCCAGTCAATGTTTTGTTTGAGTAGGACAATTCAAACCATCTTTGTCACGAATGTTCTTTTTGGGTAAGACACCTTAGATGATCATTATCACCACCTTTATCACGGTGGGCGTGAACATTGATTTTAATTTGATTTAACTTTATTTTACAAGGGTAACAAATTAGGCACGCAGGCCCCTCTTACATTCGGCCCTTCAATCACTCATCTTTCATTCATTAGTAGTGCATGATACATTGGAAAAAACATTGTCAAATGAATATTGTAAACATAAACAATACATATTATAATGTTATGAGACACATCCCCCACCCACCACACCCCCATCCATCTACACATCCACCCCCAGGCACACATATATCCATCCACCCACCCACCCATCCCCACATACACATTCCCCCACCCACACACACATCCCCCACAAACACACATACCAAAACACACATACCAACTCACCCACACTTCCCCCACCCAACCATACACTCATCCCTCGCCCATACACACATCCCCCTCCCACACACACATTCCCTCAACCACACACACATATCCCCACCCACACATACATACCCGCAAACACACATCCCCACACGCACACACATCCCTATCCACCCACCATCCCCACCAACACACATCTCCCCACCCACCCACACATCCCCCCTCCACCCTTAAACATCTCCCCCCACACACCTCCACAACAAAACTGACAATTGAAACTAGCTTTGTCACTGTCGGCGTGAATGTTCTCTTTGGATTAGGCACCTCAATCCATCATTGTCACGGTCGGCTTAAATGTTCTGTTAGGGTTAGATACTTTAGATTATCATCATTGTCACAGTCAGCGTGGATGTTCTGTTCAGACAGACAACTCAAACCATCGTTGTCACGGTCGGCGTGAATGTTCTATTAGTTTTAGACACCTTAGATGATTATCATTGTCACGGTTGGCGTGAATGTTCTGTTAGGGTTAGACAACTTATATGATCACTATCACCATTTTTGTCACGGTTGACGTGACTGTTTTGTTAGAGTTAAACAACTTATATGATCATCATTGTCACGGTCAGCGTGAATGTTATGTTTGGGTTAAACACCTTGGATGATCATTACCACCATCTATGTCACAATCGGCGTGAATGTTCTATTTGAGCAGGACAACTGAAACCATCGTTGTCTCTGTCGGCTGAATGTTCTGTTAGGGTTAGATACCTTAGATTAGGTACTTCGGTTCACGTGTGCCGAATTTTACCCAAATATTGTTTTGCGGTGATCTTCGGTTATTTGTTTTTGTGTCTCCGATATGGGGACCGTTAGCGTATTCATGCTGTTAAATTCCGCAGTTATTTCAAGATTGAGTTAAAACAGATACCGATTACTTGATATAGTTTTTCCCACCCAGTTTTGCGTTCTGCATTTCAGGCAAATCGGGAATCCTAGATATACCGGAAAACCAGACTGCCTATTCTGTGTGGTAAGTAAACCCGTAAATACCGTTTTAAAAGACGTATTGCATTGTTATACTATGTAGTTTTAAATTTAGCATCCATTTTAACGTGTATGTTGTAATTTTCAACCATTTAAGTTGGCAGTCAACCTCACACTGAAATTATGAAGATCGCATGCTGTAATGTGGTATTTCAATGGCGGCAGATAGCAGTTTTCCTTGTCACACTCCAGCTATGACCATTTAATATTGGTATGGAGTATTCAGAGCGATTAACATGATAATGAATGTATGTGTACATTAAACACCCATTATTGTATTTATGTGTAATTTTTCCTCACTCTATAAGGAAAAGATCATTGATAATTTTGCAACTTTCCAACGGGACTTGTTTTGTCAAAATGCATCTACGATGACGGCCTCGCGCTGACAAGACCGCGCGCGGTACTGCACGCGCGGTTTGACGTCATCACAGCATGATGTGGATGTGTATATATCTTTGTGTGCGTGTGCATATATATAATCTGGTAGTAGTTATCTGTCCTTGAGTTAGACAGCGGCAGTGGTAATGTCCTTTGGCGTCAGTGTAACCAACATTGGTGCGAGTGTGTAGGTAGGTCAGAAAAAGTGAAAGGGCGTGATAATCGTTTTTTTTTTTCCTTCTTTTTTTCTATATTAAATGATAAACGGAACACAAACATTAATATCTCGGCTTAGAAATGACCTACAGACTTGAGTAAGGTACCGTTGGATTTATTTTGTCAAGAGGTATCCAACTATGAAAGTTACATAATTAAAAAGCAATTTAGAAAATTTTACAAAATAGGCTACCTTGGATGATCATCATTGTCACGGTCAGCGTGAATATTCTGTTCAGGGTTAAACACCCTAGATGACCATTAACACCATCTTTGTTAAGGTCGGCGTGAATATTCTGTTAGGGTTAGACACCTTAGATGATCAAGGAGGAATGGTTACACAGCTATCTGATTCCCTTGCCGAAGCCTGACAAAGACCACAAAAAAATTCAGGGATATCGAATTATAACCATGCAGAATACAATAGGCAAGCTTGCTGGAGAAGGTAATTGCCAGGAAAATATCAAGCCAACTAGAGAGGCAAGGTGTTTTCCCACCTATCCTGGGTGGGTACCGTCCAAAAAGAGAAACCTGGACCAATGCAGCAGTCTTTGCCCATGATGTCTATGAAGGTTTCCACTCAGGCACTGAAACCGTTGCTGCAGCGATTGATCTTGAGGACGCATACAACAGAGTACCACTGGATTTTTTAATGTTTCAGCTTCTTGAACTAAACGTAAGTCCATTCCTCCTTAGTTGGATCGCTGCAGCCCTCTACCAACGGAAAGTAGTTTTTAGATGTGGCAGTTGGACTTCGGAACCAACAACAATATATCCTGGCCTACCACAGGGATCACCATTATCTCCGGTACTGTTCAACGCCTACACAGTGAGAATCACCAGTGAGCAGATCACTGGACCTGGCAGGACATTGTCGTATGCCGATGATGTTTTAGTGTATCGTCAGGGTAAGGATAGAGAGGAGGTTGCTGTGGAACTACAAACCGAACTCAATCGCATAAGTATTTGGTGTGATGAAGCTGGGGCAATGGTCAACCCAACAAAGGCAACAGTGACTTGGTTCTCGTTGAATAATCATATTGTCAACAATCCAACACCAACTGTAATGCTGTGTTCAGAGACGGTATAAAGAACGCAGGCAATGAATTACCTGGGGATACGGTTTGATCGAAGCCTTGCTTATAATGTGCACATAGACCAGGTGATAACAAAGGCCAAGCGGGGTTTGGCAGCGATGCGGGTGATGGCGGCAGCAAACTGTGAGCAGCGCCATCTATGTCTTCTGTACGAGGGGCTGGTCATGTCTGTTTTGGAGTATGCAATGGCAATCCTGACTCTCAGCCATAAGCAGATAGAAAGGATGGAAAGGATACAGAATGAAGCTATGCGCATTATTCTTGGATGTACAAGAGATACAGCATGTAGGGCGATGCGCTACCTTCTTGATTTTCCAACCATTGAAGAGAGAATACAAGTTTGCAGGGCACGCGCCTACCTCAGAATTAACGCAAACACACAACATCCACTGCACAGTGAAATTAGGAAGGTGAAGGGCAGCAGGTTAAAAAGAGGACGGTCGTGGATGGGTCAAGCCGAAGACATTCTTCAACAGGTGTGTTCACTTGAGGACTTAGAACCTGGCGAGGAGTGGGTGCAAGTGCCAACAGACTTCTGCACATCCTTTTCAGTTTGCATCCAACTAGATAGAAAATGCAGACAAGAAAATCCGGCTGCTGTGGAGGCTGAAGTACAAGCGTTGATTTTCGAGAATTCGCTAGACGGTGACGCGGTCATCTACACAGATGGGTCGGTCGTCCGACATGTGAGAAGCTCATGGGCCTTTACAGCTCGGGCCGGAAGGGAGAATTGTGAAGGAGGACTCTGGTGCTTTCACTGAAACCACAAGTAGCCTGACCATGGAAGTCATGGCAGTAAGTAAAGCAATAACATGGCTCGAGACACAGACATTCACTAGGGCTTGTTTCCTTAGCGACTCAATGAATCATGATCAAGAGGATAGAGGAGGGGTCGATCCGAAGAGAATGGTTGCTGCCTCTGAAGCGGTCTCGGCTGGCAAAGATTCGTTTCATCTTCGTGCCAGGTCACACGGGAGTACAAGGAAATGAGCGGGCTGACAAGCTCGCAGGTGAGGCTACTGTGGAGGGCGGACGCGCCATGGACCAGGCTGACATTCTGAATGCTCTACGAGAACCAAGTGATGACTGTGAATCTACAACAATGGCCAGACTGCGGGAGCAGCAAATTAAAAGAGGGGTGGCCAAACAAGAACACTACGCAGGAAGCCAAAGAAGATTGATAAACCAACACAGAACTGGCGTCGTTAGCCGCTACACGCTGCGGGATTTGCTGAGGAGGGGATCCGAGCACTTATGGACTGAAATGGTTCGATGTGCAACGAGGATGATCTGTCGACTAACTAACTAACTAACTAACCTTAGATGATCATTATCACCATTTTTGTCACGGTCGGCGTGAATGTTCTGGTTGGGCAGGACAACTGAAACCATCACTGTCACGGTTGGCGTGAATGTTCTGTTAGGGTTAGACACCTTAGGTGACCACTATCACAATCTTTGTCGCGGTCGACGGAATATTGTGTTTGGACAGGACACCTCCAACCATCATTATCACGGTCGACGTGAACGTTCTATTTCTGTTAAACACCTTATATGATCATTGTCACGGGCGACGTAAATACCCTGTTTGTGTTAAACACCTTAGATGATCATTGTCAGCGGACGGTAGTGAACAATCTGTTTGCGTTAAACACCTTATATCAGGGGTGGGCAAACTACAGCCCGCGGGCCACATGCGGCCCGCCAACTGATTTTAAGCGGCCCGCGAGGGCATTTAGAAATAAAAAAAATTTACTTCGTTTTTAAGTGTTTCTTTGTGTGTTGAATTTTACAGAATTTCATGTACCGTTATGATTGTTTTAACATTTTTGATAAAATTTCTTTCTACTTATCTATTTTTGTAAACAGTCCTTGACTTTCGTAATGTAATGCTTCTTTTTCTTCTTCTTCTTTCGTTCGCCTTAAATATGTCTATAACTGCAATGTTGCCTCTTGTATGAATTTAACTGTCCTTTGTAGTTCACTCAGCAGTCCATAGAGTTTATCTTCCACTGTCGTCTCTCTAGGCCAGAAGGTTTCCCTAGACATGTTGTAATTTCGGCAGTCTTTGAGTATGTGCTCTGCTGTCTGCGACGATAATTCACATGTGCACATGGCTGATTCACCAATCTTGAATCTTGTATACATGTGGTTGCGTAATCTATTGTGTCCTGTTCTGAGGCGCATAGTAATGACTTGTTCTGGTCTATCCATAACGTGGTAGTCGTCTTGAGCAGGTTTTGGTGGCCTTCTGACTGATTTGATCATTCTTTTCTTTTGGTGGTATGTAACAGGCACATCAGGCTGTGCATCTTTTGCTCCTTCCTTAGCCAATCGATCAGTTCTGTCGTTTCCGGGTACTCCACAGTGGGAAGGTATCCACTGTATGGTGACCTTATGCTGGCTGCTAAGTTCAGAAAGTAGTGTCCTTAGTACTGGCAATTTCCAAGACATCGTTTCGTTTTCGTTGAGGTGAGTTTCTTGCAAGCAACATACGCTTACCTTTTCTTGGTCCAAGATGTTTTCTAGTTCTATTGTTTTGTTGCTGATTCCCTCCGCATTCCAGTGCATTAGTTTTAGTCTTTGTTTGGTATGGCCAGACGCCCTATTCTCAGGTCCCCTGGCTCCACAGGACATCTGAGAAGGATCTCCAGTAGGTGTGGTTGGACCCTTTCGAGGCATATGGCCCGGCACTGCCTGGGGGTCAAGTACCGTAACATTTAGCAGTAGTCGACATATTTCATTACGCGTGATTGGTGGCATCCTGATTTCTGTGGTGCGCCTCCTGGCTGGTTGCCTCCGTCTTCATCACCTTTCCTTTGCTAGAGCAGATTGTGGTCTTACTCGAATTTAGGTGTGTAGGCACGCACACACATGTCTGCGCATGCATGTACGTGCATACATATCTAGAGCGTTCTGGATATTTCTCGGCGCCAGTGACACGCCGCCGCCCCTTCTCAAGTTAGTTAAAAAGTTTCGCCACGAGAAGGCCAGGAGTTGGACTTTTGCTGCATAAGTGATGAATGAACGAGCCATTAGGGTATTTATGCAAGGTTGGGCGCTCACCCCAACCCGGCCCCTGACTACATACAGCAACATTTGGAACCATGTAATGCTAAAATGCGAATTTATCGATTTTTATATAGAGAAATATTTATCGACATGTAAAAATTTAATAAGGATGATTTTTATGAAAAACATATTTTTCTTCGGTGAATAAAATGATTTATTTTGCAAGAAAATATTAAATTTAAAAGTCTTTTGCTGTTATAAATTATTTCCACATTTACAATGTTCAAATTAATTTATTTGTTGTAGTTGTCTCGATATTTTTCTGAAATTTATTCTGAGTTTACTACTTGTTTTCTGAATATTTTATTTTCACACACAGCCGGAAGTAGGTTTTGTTTCATTTCCGTTTTTAAAGTTTTGTACAATTCTATCTGTTCGAATTTTATTAAAACAATGATTGTCAATAACAAACGAAAGATTGAAGATGAATGCCGTGTTTTTAATGACGAATGGACAATTAAGTACTGTTTTGTAAAAGTTGGTAGCAAATCAGTTTGCTTGTTGTGTCGTGAGTCAGTGGCTGTCTTCAAGGAGTACAATTTAAAAAGACATTATCAAACAAAACAATTCTATTTCGGATACAATGTAACAACAGAAGGGAGGGAAAGGAAATGTCTTGAGTTGGTGAAAAATTTGAAGAAACAGCAAACTGTTTTCACTAAACAGTCTTCAATTCAAAATGCTGCAACTGAAGCTAGACTTGTGCTGTCACACAGAATTGTAAAACAGATCAAGCCATTTTCTGATGGCGAGTTAATCAAGGAATGTTTGCTAGATGCAGCAAACATTATGCGTCCAGAACAAAAAAAAACAAAACAGATTTGACAATATTACTTTATCAAGAAGAACTTTGGTCAGACGTGTTGACAAGATAAGTGACAAATTGATGCATAAACTTCAAGATGCAAGTAAACAATTTGTGTGGTACTCTCTTGCATTGGATGAGAGTACCGATGTACATGATACTGCCCAATTATTGATATTTATAAGTGGAATAAACACTTCTTTCAAACTCACTGAAGAGTTACTGAGTGTTGAGTCACTCAAAGACACAACCACAGGCCATGATATATTCAATGCTGTTACTAACTGTATTGAAAGAACAGGGTTGGTTTGGAACAAGATGACAAGTATTACAACTGACGGAGCTCGTGCTTTGACTGGAAAAAATGTAGGTCTAGTAAAGTTAATAAGTGATAAGATTAAAGCAGAAAATCCAGACCACACATTATTACCGCTTCACTGTGTGATTCATCAAGAAAGTCTGTGTAAAACTGTTTTGAATATCAAGAATGTTACTGACCCAGTTGTCAGTGTCATCAACCTCATCAGATCAAGAGGACTTAATTACAGACAGTTCAAGGCATTACTTGATTATTTATTTGGAAACTGAACATTCCGATGTCATGTACCACACCCGTTTTCGATGGTTGAGTCTCGGCAAGATGTTGAGGCTAGTGTGGGAACTCAGAGAAGAAATAGTGATGTTCCTAGAGATGAAGGGCATTAAATGTGACTTTAATATTAACATTGTCAATAGAGTGGAAGATAGACTTTATGTTTGCCATTTAAATTATGGAAAAGTTAAATGAACTGAATGTCAAACTTCAGGGCAATGGTGTGTTTGCACATGAATTGTATGTACATGTAAAAATCATTTCAGGCAAAACTCTCACTGTTCTCCAGACAAGCAAGTGAAAAAAAAAATGTTGTCACCTCCCTTTGCTGAAACAAGAAACCATTATTGTGAAATGACTGAAAAGTACAAAGACCAATTAGATGCATTGACTGAAGAATTTGGATGGAGATTCCAAGATTTCAAGAACTTAGAGCCACAGTTCAATATTCTCAGTTCCCCTTTTAGTGCAGAAGCTAATACAGCCACAAAGGACATACATTTGGAGCTGCTTGACTTACAAGCAGATCATGACCTGAAAGAGAATTGCAAGCCAGATGGTTTGCTGGTTTAAACACTTAAGATGATCATTGTCACGGACGGTGTGAACATTCTGTTTGTGTTAAACACCTTAGATCAGGGGTGGCCAACATTTTCAGCAGGCGGGCCAAATTTCAGAAATAATATTTCCTGCCGGGCCACGCACCTAATTTAAAAAAAAAAAAATTAAATTAAACAAGCAAGCGTGCTACAGCTTCGACCACATCGTCGCTTCCCACTCCGCGGGCCACAACATGCCTCCCGACGGGCCGCATGCGGCCCGCGGGCTTCGTGTTGGCCACCCCTGCCTTAGATGATCAGTGTCACGGACGGTGTGAACATTATTTTTGTGTTAAACACCTAAGATGATCTTTGTCACGGACGGTGTGAACATTGTCACGGACGATGTGAACACTATTTTTGTGTTAAACACCTAAGATGATCATTGTCACGGACGGTGTGAACATTCTGTTTGTGTTAAACACGTAAGATGTTCATTGTCACGGACGGTGTCAACATTATGTTTGTGTTAAACACCTAAGATGATCATTGTCACGGACGGTGTGAACATTCTGTTTGTGTTAAACACCTAAGATGATCAGTGTCACGGACGGTGTGAACATTCTGTTTGTGTTAAACACCTAAGATGTTCATTGTCATGGACGGTGTGAACATTATGTTTGTGTTAAACACCTTAGATGATCAGTGTCACGGACGGTGTGAACATTATGTTTGTGTTAAACACCTTAGATGATCAGTGTCACGGACGGTGTGAACATTCTGTTTGTGTTAAACACCTAAGATGTTCATTGTCACGGATGGTGTGAACATTCTGTTTGTGTTAAACACCTTAGATCAGGGGTGGCCAACATTTTCAGCAGGCGGGCCAAATTTCAGAAATAATATTTCCTGCCGGGCCACGCACCTAATTTAAAAAAAAAAAATTAAATTAAACAAGCAAGCGTGCTACAGCTTCGACCACATCGTCGCTTCCCACTCCGCGGGCCACAACATGCGGCCCGCGGGCTTCGTGTTGGCCACCCCTGCCTTAGATGATCAGTGTCACGGACGGTGTGAACATTATTTTTGTGTTAAACACCTATGATGATCTTTGTCACGGACGGTGTGAACATTGTCACGGACGGTGTGAACACTATTTTTGTGTTAAACACCTAAGATGATCATTGTCACGGACGGTGTGAACATTATGTTTGTGTTAAACACCTAAGATGATCAGTGTCACGGACGGTGTGAACATTCTGTTTGTGTTAAACACGTAAGATGTTCATTGTCACGGACGGTGTGAACATTATGTTTGTGTTAAACACCTAAGATGATCATTGTCACGGACGGTGTGAACATTCTGTTTGTGTTAAACACCTAAGATGATCAGTGTCACGGACGGTGTGAACATTCTGTTTGTGTTAAACACCTAAGATGTTCATTGTCACGTACGGTGTGAACATTATGTTTGTGTTAAACACCTTAGATGATCAGTGTCACGGACGGTGTGAACATTATGTTTGTGTTAAACACCTTAGATGATCAGTGTCACGGACGGTGTGAACATTCTGTTTGTGTTAAACACCTAAGATGTTCATTGTCACGGATGGTGTGAACATTATGTTTGTGTTAAACACCTTAGATGATCAGTGTCACGGACGGTGTAAACATTATGTTTGGGATAGACAGTTCAAACCACCATTTGTTGCCATAAGAAATGTGCATGCTCTAAGTACTCGTACTTTTGTTGTTCTATCTATTCCGGTCCATAAAGGTTGTGTTTGCTTTAAGTTGTTACAGAGCAATGCTTGTTGTTATTTTAATTTGCCAACACTTTTTCATCGGCAGTCAGCAGAAAACCTGGACTGGATATTCAAAACAATGCACCTTCTGTCATTTCTTTCAGTCGATAAATAGATCTGCTGCCATATTTGTTTTATCGATTGTCATTATTTTTGTTTTTGTCGCATTAAAATATAATTTGTTCGGTGTGTGTGTGTGTGTGTGTGTGTGTGTGTGTGTGTGTGTGTGTGTGTGTGTGCGTGCGTGCATGCGTTGGCTCGCTTTGAACTCAAGCGTAGCCCATGCACAGGAGGGGGGGGGGGTGTAGGGAGGAATGAGTATTCTATTTGAGCTAGACACATCAAATTATTCAATGTATCAAGAAGAGAGAAAATCAGAAATGAAGAAATCAGGATTAAAGTTGGGGTTACAGCAGCGCTATATTTTATCAGAAAACAGCAGGTTAAATGGTTTGGCCATATAATTAGATTACCAACTAACAGTATACCTCAACAAGCAATGATGTACAGACCAGACGGAAGCAGAGAAAGAGGCCGGCCACGTACACGATGGATAAAGGGAATTACAGAGGCCATGGGAATCTCAATACACGAAGCCCATACATGGGCATTCTCCCGCTGTTTATACCTCACCTCGACACCACAAGGTACAAGAGGAACCTGCTGGGATGAGGTGAGACCTTAACTCACCATTGTCACGGGGGTTTAGGTATTCTATTTGAGTCTATCACCTCACATCGTCATTGCCACGACGTCGAGAGACAGAGAGAGAGAGAGAGAGAGAGAGAGAGAGAGAGAGAGAGAGAGAGAGAGAGAGAGAGAGAGAGAGAGAGAGAGAGAGAGAGAGAGAGAGAGAGAGAGAGAGAGAGCAACGCTATGGCACAGGTCAATACTCTAGCCGAATCCGTTTGAGATTGTTCATTCACTGACCAGGTTCCCTAGCTTTATAGCTTTACCACCACCTCCCCCCTCCCGGCTAAAACCGGTACCACGAGATTTCCTGCAAAGTGAAGGCTGCCGGTGTGACATTGACCACTGAACCCATTAAGTGCCGATCTGTTGACCACATGCGACTAGCAGCGTATAACAATCACGTCTTTGTTGACCACATGCGAGTAGCAGCGTATAGCAATCACGTCTTTGTTGACCACATGCGACTAGCAGCGTATAGCAATCACGCCTTTGTTAACCACATGCGACTAGCAGTGTATAGCAATCACGCCTTTGTTAACCACATGCGACTAGCAGCGTATAGCAATCACGTCTTTGTTAACCACATGCGACTAGCAGCGTATAGCAATCACGTCTTTGTTAACCACATGCGACTAGCAGCGTATAGCAATCACGTCTTTGTTGACCACATGCGACTAGCAGCGTATAGCAATCACGTCTTTGTTAACCACATGCGACTAGCAGCGTATAGCAATCACGTCTTTGTTAACCACATGCGACTAGCAGCGTATAGCAATCACGTCTTTGTTAACCACATGCGACTAGCAGCGTATAGCAATCACGTCTTTGTTGACCACATGCGACTAGCAGCGTATAGCAATCACGTCTGTGCGCGTGATAATGGGTACTCCTAGGGGTGTGCGGTAGCGCGGTTATCTGGCGCGCTTGCCTGTCGGCACGGGGATCATGTGTTCAATGCCCATGGAAGAGGGAATTGTTCAACATTAACATGGGCTCCTGGGTCGAGCCAGCCTGAACGAATACCAGGACATGTCCGAGGAGATAAAGGCGCCCGGCATTAAATTGAACACATCAGCCATCGATCACCCGAATGACCTGTAGCAATGGCACTTGCCCCATATATACAACACGCCTCAGGTAGGTTTTACACACACACAAACACAGACATACACATACACACAAACACACACACAACCACATACACACAAATATATACGCATACAAACACATATACATACAAACATATATACATACAAACATATACATATACACACAAACACACACACACACACACACACAAGTTGAGACACGATTCTTCCTAGCGTTCACACAAGGACACGAACCCGGCACTCCACGATCACGCTTGCCCCTGGACACTGGGCTGGAGTTTGTTGACACGGAGAAAGCCAAGAGCTGTGGTTGAGGAACCATGACCAGCCCAGAAATAATCACCAGCCAATCTGTATGTGCCGTTTACATCCTAATGACCTCTTCGTAGATGGGAAGTTTCAATACTAGTCGTGCACATCCCGCTGGCTTATGAGGTTGGAGAGGAGGAGGATAGCTCTGACAGGCAGTCTCCCGTGGAGATGGCACCAGGTGGAGAGGACATTCGTTACACTAACCCCACTCCGATGGAATGCCAGGCGTTGTCACGGTTCAGGCGATCTGGGCGTCCATGCATGGGGCCTCAAAGAGTTAAAACTTCTCTTGTATAGGATTCTTAACCAACCAATAAACCAACCAGCCAGTCTGCCACCCAAACAACCAATCTACCAACCAGTCATCCAATCAATCAGTCACCCACCTACCCAACCAATCAACCAGCCAGTCTTTCACCTAACTAATCAATCAAAAAACCAGCCAACCAACCAACCAGCCAATCAACCAGCCAACCAACCAACCAGTCAATAAAACAGCCAATCAACCAGCCAACCAAAGCAACCGACCAACCAAGCAACCAACCAGCCAACAAACCAACCAACCAACAAAGCACACGCCACTGCGGCTACACAGTAGTTAGCGCGCTGATATACCAAGACAGTGGTCCTGGTTCAACCTGCAGCATCAGCAGTATTCTTAGTTAGTTAGTTAGTTAGTTAGTTAGTTAGTTAGTTAGTTAGTTAGTTAGTCACGGTTCCAACTTCACAGCAACACAGTATTCTTAGTTTCGACCAGAATGGTGCTATAATTGCCACAGCCTCAAAACAATAATGGATACTGCTCAGAATGCTCTGTAGCTTGCCTGAGAAGTATCCCCAGCGATGAAGAAAACTAGCTACCCAACCCCATAACGCCGTGACTTAAAACATGTAAACACTTCATATTGCCAGGGCAGCGATACTCCTGCGGAATCACTTTAGTGTTTCCACCACGAAAATACTGTACTAACGTTTAAACATAACAGAAATAATCTCTAAACATGAACAAACTTACCTGTTCATGAAACACACAAACCAGAATCGCCGTTAATCCAGCAACACTGAGAACAGAACATTGAAATCCGTTTCTCCACCACGATTTTCAAATAAGCAAACTATCTAGTACTTGTGATGCAAACGTAGTGTCAGCAACAAAAACAAAACACGCCATTACTAAAGGAAAGTTCAAAACATCTCGTAATCTAAACCACCAACCACAGAATACTAGTCGGCCAAATGTTGTGACGGTTCTGTCAGTTCGAACGCGGAAACCACCCTATTTCCGTAGCTCGTGCAGTTTTACTCACTCACTGCCAGGACTTACAATGTGGGTCGCGGCGCGCGCGTGTGTCTGTCTGGTGGCGAACTGCTTGTAGTGCGTGCATTCCGATCTGTGAATCAGCGGAAGAGTGAATGGGTGCAACCCAAAACTGTCGGTGTACTCACGATCAAAGCTACAAGGGTGCATGTCTCCACGCCACTTGTAACCTACCCTTCCGGCTCACGTGCTGTCTGAGGTAGTTTGTCGGCAGCTAGTCGCAGAGGTGTCTGTCTATACAGCCGGAGGAAGGTCGATACGTCTGTCTGTATATACGATTAAGCTCGATACGTCTGTCTGTATATCAGGTTCAAGGCCGATACGGCTGTCTGTTTGTACGTCAGGTTTACGGTCGATATGTCTGTCTGTCTGTCTGTGAGATTGACGGTAGATATACCTGTCTGTCTGTCTCTCTGTCTGTCTGACAATCGCTAAGCTATCTATCCGTGAGGCTGACGGTCGATATACCTGTCTGTGCCTGTCTCTCTGTGAGGTTGAAGGTCAATATACATGACAGTCACCCTGTCTCTGTCTGTCTGTCTGTGAGGCTGAAGATCGACATACATGTCTCTCTGTCTGTCTATCTGTCTGCCTGTGAGGCTGAAGGTCGATAATCCTGCCCTTCTGTCCGCCCGTTCGTCTGACTGTCTCTGAGGCTAGCGATCTATATACCTGTCTGTCTGTCTGTCTGTCTGTCTGTCTGTCTGTCTGTGAGACTGAAGGTCGATAAACCTGTCCTTCTGTCCATCCGTCCGTCTGACTGTCTGTGAGACTGGCGATCTATATACCTGTCTGTCTGTCTATCTGTGAGGATGAAGATCGATATACATGTCTGCCTGTCTATCTGTCTGTAAGGATGAAGGTCGATATACCTGTCTGCCTGTCAGGTCGTTACACCTCTCTGTCTGTCGGGCTGAAAGTCGATAGACCTGTCTGTCTTTCTGTTTGTCAGGCTGAAGGTCGATATACCTGTCTGTCTTTTAGACTGAAGCTCGATACATCTGTCCGTGTTTCTGTCTCCGTCTCTGAATGTTGGTATACCTGTCTGTCTGTTTGTCTGTGTGTATGTCTGTACGTATGTCTGTGTGTATGTATGTGTGTATGTCTGTGTGTCTATGCGTACGTATATGTGTATGTGCGTATTTCTGTGCGTATGTCTGTGTGTAATATTGTCTGTACATATGTCTGTGTGTTTATGCGTATGTATGTGTGTCTGTGCGTATGTATGTGTGTCTGTACGTATGTCTGTCTGTACGTATGTATGTGTGTCTGTACGTATGTATGTGTGTCTGTACGTATGTATGTGTGTTTGTACTATGTATGTGTGTCTGTATGTATGTCTGTCTATCTGTACGTATGTATGTGTGTCTGTACGTATGTATGTGTGCCTGTACATATGTATATGTGTCTGTACGTATGTCTGTGTGTCTGTACGTATGTATGTGTGTTTGCACGTATGTATGTGTGTCTGTACATATGTATGTGTGTATCTACATATGTATATGTGTCTGTACGTATGTCTGTGTGTCTCTACGTATGTATGTGTGTCTGTACATATGTATGTGTGTCTGTACGTATGTCTGTCTGTACGTATGTCGGTCTATCTGTACGTATGTATGTGTGTCTGTACGTATGAATATGTGTCTGTACGTATACTTGTGTGTCTGTACGTATGTCTGTGTGTGTGCATATTATGTATGCTTGTGTATGTGTGTGTGTGTATACGTATGTATGTGTATCTATACGCATGTCTGTGTGTCTGTATGTATGTATGTATGTGTGTCTATACGCATGTCTGTGTGTCTGTACGTATGTGTGTGTGTCTATACGCATGTCTGTGTGTCTGTGCGTATGTATGTGTCTATACGCATGTCTGTACGTATTACGTGTGTCTATACGCATGTCTGTACGTATGTATGTGTGTCTATACGCATGTCTGTACGTATGTATGTGTGTCTATACGCATGTCTATGTGTGTACGTATGTATGTGTGTCTATAAGCATGTCTGTGTGTACGTATGTATGTGTGTCTATATGCATGTCTGTGTGTCTGTACGTATGTATGTGTGTCTGTACACATACCTCGTGGTGTCAGCGTGTGTGGATCCATGTATGTATCTTTAAAAATGTTGTATGTTCTTTGCAGGAGTTGCGAACAAACTCAAATCCAGGGATTTGGATTATGTGTACAATGTTACGTACAGTAGTTATACACGTATGCACTCATCTTTACAATATTACGTACAGTAGTTATATACGTATGCACGCATCCGTACAATGTTACGTACAGTAGTTATATACGTAAGCACACATCTGTACAATGAAACGTTCAGTAGTTATATACGTATGCACGTAACTAAGTGAGAATACATTCTCATTGCTAGAATTATTCCTAAGCAGACAAATATATATATATATATATATATATATATATATATATATATATATATATATATATATATATATGCCAAGCCCTCCCCCCAACGTCGTATATATCACTTGATTGTTCACGGTGTACAGGTGTCCGTATTTATATTGCCCCCTGCCATCACTGCATATGTCAACAATCATGTAAACATATGTACATTGCCCATATCTTATAATATACAGTATATGTGATATCATATCACACATCTAGAAGTGTCTATTCAGTTTCACGCGGAAAAGTAAACAACAGCCTGTTTCGTTAGATCAAAATAACCGAATGTAAAAGTCAAGGTCTTATTTTCAGACAGTGAGGTTTATTAGAGTGCGTTCACAAATGTTTCCCCTCATTTACGTTCAATTTATTTTTAAAGTATCTGTTGCATCGTCATGAAATGTTTCTGACGTCTTATATTTACTCCCAACCAAGGAATATGTCTTTGATAGGTCCAAAGGCAACTTAAATCATGGAAAACAGTGAAATTTCTTTGATGTTTTGGCGAACGTGTAGTGCAATCACACTAACACACTTGTTTTACAGTAATGCACATCAATTCGGGTAACGACATCTGAACACTCCCGCTCCACTATGTGACGTGCTTCTCCTAAGGAAATTCCCGTGTACCACGGAGAATGTTCATTATTGAACATGTATGTTTCCATGTCAAGATGTAATACATTTCATAATATGCACTTCATCCCTGACCCGTAAATTATATACCACATACACAAGGGAAGGTTAACCCGGCAAACAAATGCCTGCAGAAGTCGGATGTGTTGGCCGAAAGGTGACAATATCGCTGCTCTGATGTAAAATGGCACAACGCAATTACGTCCAAAAATATTTCAGATGAATGCAGCAAAAGAAGAAGAAGATATACCGCATACAAAACACATCGAGATTTGCTGTGCAATCTCCAGAACAAACATTCTTTTGTTGGGTGTACATAATGATAAGGTTATATGCTAAATCTCATCATTTTCCTCCAGTTGGTTACTGAGTTATGGATTTGTATACGGGGGCAAACAATGAGTATGATTGTCTTCTTTCTCCTGGCTTTCGTCTTATGGAGCCGAGGTCCCCAACCTACTCACAACAAACACTTTCTATACGTGCTCATGATTGCGGAGATTTTGCAGCTAAAGTTGCTATGGGATTAAGTAATCAGTGTCCAAGTTAGTTGCATGTCCTTTACAGGACGTCGCAGTAAACCCCATCATTTTTGACCGTGTTTTATTTTCTTGGCAAGTTTACGTTCAGTATAGTGTGCCATTACTATCTGAACGTCCGCCACACATATCATTATATGAAAACCAAAGCAAGGCGGTCCGCTGTCAAATCGCTCGCAGCTGTATTTCGAAAGCGGAATGCAGGATTACGAAATGCTTTGGTAACCCCTTTGCCACAGCCGCAGCCGACAAGGGAAAGACAGAGAGGCAAATGTATCTAGATGGCTCGGCAACATGGCATGGTCGAGACAAGAACACAGAGCTGATTCACGACTCTGGTGATCGCGTCAGATTATGGACCATGACAGCCTATGCTTTTCAGCAAGGCACACAACAATGATGTATCTACTATGCAGGCGTACGAGCGTGCGTAGGTAGGTAGGCATGTAGAAGAAAGGTAAGTAGGTAGGTAGGTAAGAAGGTAGGTAGGTAGAAAAGTATTAGGTTGGTTGATAAATAGGTGTGTGAGTGTGTGTAGGTGTGTGTATAAGTTTAGGTGTGCACGTATGTGAGTTGTTCTACCTCTAATAATATGGGGCTCTAATGTAGTTTAAATGTGTATGTCTGTCTGTCTGTCTCTACCGATCTCTACATGTCAACATAATTAGTGCTAACAGTTTGCCCGTGTGACTCTGTGACTCGCCGAATCCACCTGAAACAGCCTCTTGCAATATAATAGTGCTAATATATCTCTTAACGTAAAATACCACATCACCACACGTCACATACCACATCTCCTAACGTCACATACTATATCTCATAACGTTACAGATTACATCTCCTATCATCAAAGATTACATCTCCTAACATCCCATACATCACCTAACGTAACAGATTACATTTCCTTACGTCAAAAATTACATCTTCTAACGTATTATACCATGTCTATTAACTTCAAAGGTTACATCTCCCAACGTCACATACCACATCTCCTACAGTCACATACTATATCTCCTAACGTCACAGATTACATCCCCTAACGTCACATATTACACTTCCTAGCGTCACAGATTAAATCTCCTAACGTCATATACCATATATCCTAACGTCACAGACTGCATATTATAACGTTATATACCACATCTTTTAACGTCACAGATTACATCTCCTAACGTCAATTACCATATCTCTTAATGTCACAGATTACATCTCCTAACGTCCAGATTACATCTCCTAACGTCATACACCATACCGCCTAACGTCACAGATAACATCTCTTAACGTCATACACCATATCTCTTAATGTCACAGATTACATCTCCTAACATCACAGATTACATCTCTTAAAGTCACAGATTACATCTCCTAACGTCATACACCATACCGCCTAACATCACAGATTACATCTCTTAAAGTCACAGATTACATCTCCTAACGACACAGATTACATCTCCTAACGTGACATTTTAATCTTCTAACGCCACAGATTACTCGCCGGCACGGTACACAAAACACCTCGCAACTCCACAGATCGTATCTAACAAGAGGAAGCCAACAATTACACATACTTTCTACACTACCACTGCAGCATGGTACGGGAACTACACACAGACTGCCTGGTATCCGGAAGACAAGAAACGGCAGAAGTTAAGTGGAGCAATTGCTGACGCTAGCCAACAACCAACAACACATGCCTATAGTTCCGGAAATGTGCTTTGCCTACACTGAACTAACGCTTTGTTACGAGCACAATTAAGGGCTGTTAATTTTTGTAAATACAGTAGCGCCAAGTTCCTGCCTAAGACAAACTCTGTTGTATATGACAACAACCTCGATATGTCGTGTTCTCTCTGTCCTGCTATCTTGCGTCATGTCTAAAGAGGATGTTGGCGGAAGGGGGTTCGACCAATCCAGATAGCAGAACTATTATTGGATTTTGAAATCATCATCATCACCACGTTCAGCATTGTCCTCGTCGTCGTCGTCGTCGTCGTCGTCGTTGTCATCATCATCACCACCACCCACCCATCCACACAGACAGACAGACAGATAGACAGACAAACAAACAGACAGACAGACAGACAGACGGACATACATACATACACGATATGCATGCATGCACGCACACACACACACACACACACACTTCTTCTTCTTCAGCATTCCGAGCCATTGAGGTTCTTTGCTGCAAATACAATCTGTCTCCATTCGTCTCTCTGGTGGACCTTCTTTTGCCAGTCGTTGATTCCAAGTGCTTGTAGGTCTGTATGTATATTATCTCTCCACCGCCTTCTTGGTCTACCTCGGGGTCTACGGTCATTTATTTCCTGAGTGTAAGCGAGTTTTGTTTCCCTATTATCTTCCATTCTTTCTATATGCCCCAGCCATTGTAGTCTATTAGCCTTCATGATACCAGTGATTAGCGGGGACTTAAACAAATCATAAATGTCTTTGTTACTTCTTCTTTTCCACTCTCCACTTTGTGTATCCCTAATGGGTCCAAAGATGCGTCTTAAAATTTTGTTCTCAAAGGTTTGTAACAAGGCTTCGTCTCCTTTCGTTGTACTCCAGGTTTCAGAGCCATACAGCACAACTGGTCTGATCAGTGTTTTGTATATTGTGATTTTGGTGTTACGAGATAGCGCCTTTGATTTTAGTAGATGTTGTAGTGCATAGTATATCTTATTTCCAGAGTTGATTCTAGTTTGTATTTCTTCCCTTATGATGTTGGAGCAGTTGAAGATTGTACCCAGGTATTTGTATGTTTCCGTTCTTTTAATGGTCATATTATCTATTTGTATGTGGCCAGAGTTTTTAGCCATTCCGTCTCTTGAAATTACCATATATTCTGTCTTATCTTGGTTGATAACCAGCCCCATCTGTTGGGCTTTTTCCTTTAAGTGAGTCAATATTTCTAATGTCTTTTGTTCACTTTGCCCTATAATATCTATATCATCTGCATAACCAAGCAGCCTGGATGTTCCTCCAATATCACATTCCTCCTTTACCTTCCTTACAACTTTCTCTAGAGCCAGATTGAAGAGTAGCGGCGATAGTGCATCACCCTGTTTCAAGCCAGATGTTATTTGGAAGGGGTCTGATTTCCTGCCTTTATATGTTACTATATTATAAGTATCTTCCATGCATAGTTTGGTCATGTTAATTAACTTCCTTGGTATTCCAAATTCCTGCATACACACACACACACACACATAATACATATAAGACAGCTCCGTGGCGAAGTGTTACGGATGCACTTTGTAATCGGACATACCCGCGTTCGAAACACAGCTGCAGGCGATTTGGCATCAGATCGCCTTGCATTGGGTTTTTACGAAATGCTATGGCTGCCGGTCGTTAAGAACGCAATGGCAAACTACTGATCGTAAACTTGCCAAGAGATCACAACAGCCAAACATGCTGCTGTTTACTGAGACGTCCTGTAAAGGATATGCAATTAACTCTTAACTAATATATAAATTAACTAATATATAAATAACTATATATAAATTAACTAATATATATATATATATATATATATATATATATATATATATATATATATATATATATATATATATATATATATATATCTTCTTCTTCAGCATTCCGAGCCATTGAGGTTCTTTGTTGCAGATACAATTCTCTATTCGTCTCCATTCGTCTCTCTGGTTGACCTTCTCATGCCAGACATACATACATACTCACACATATGCACGAGTACACACACATGACAGCAAAAACACACACGCCAGAATACACATAGGCGCTAACTTGAGCACACATATACACGCACGCACATAACCTTCACATCACGTGCATGTATCACATGTGCGCCGGTACACACTCACGTGACGCGGCCAGTGACGAAGCTTGAAAACCTTCACACATTTTCGAGACATAAGAGGGGGAGGGGGGACGCTAAGCATTGAACTTAATAGAGCACTTGGGCAGGCCCCCTGGTCCAGTGTGTCGCGCTACTTGGTGCACCCACTGCCTGTAGACGTCTAACCTCAGCGGATCTCAAGTATGTCACCCGTAGGGGGGAACGCTGGATGCACCGAACGAACGAACGAACGAGCGAGCAAACGAACAAACGAGCGAACGAACAAGCGAACGAAAGACAGAACGAATAAACCAACGAACGAAGGAACCTTATATTCAATGGTTTAAGAATTGGGCAGACAGTCCCATCTAACTTTCTGCCCTTCTTATCTCTCTTCTTTTATACATTATTTCATTCACACTTCTCTTATGATACTTATCTTAGACAACAAAAACACCATATTCATTATAAACACATGAAAATGTGCAAACATCATTAATTACCACATGAATCACTAATATTAATTAGTGTTCCAACCCTATGCTACCAATGGCAGACATGGACATTATCCAAATCACACTTACACAACATCAACACCTGTGTGATCAGAAGAGCTGCCAACTTTACTATCCGAGACCGGGTACAAAATGATGTTATCAGGAGATCAACACCTTGTGTATTGAACGACAGGAGATCAAATGGTTTGTCCATCTCGTTAGAATGCAACATCATCAACTACCAGCACTGGCCCTACATCAAGGAAGATCTGCTACGAGAGCACGAATGATGCCCGAGAAGAAAATGGATTGACGACAACAAAGACATTCTACTGTCACACGTAATGACACACATCGGGCGCTGAAACGTCAACTTCTACTCCCCGCGACACTTGACTGCAAAAGTGCAAGACAAGATGATGATTGTTGTTTTGAAGAGGGTGTGTAGTCTGTACACAATGGCAAACTCCATCCATCCATCATGTGTCATGCCGATGAGCGTGGTCGGTCATGTTCTGCCATCTCACTTGATCACCAGAATCGTGGATCAGCTCCGTGTTCATGTCTCGACCGTGCCATGCGACCAAGCCATCCAGGTATTTACTTCTCGGTCTTCCTCTTGGTCTCTTCCCTTTGATCTTGCCAGTTGTCACCAAGTTCTCCAAGTCATTTCCTCTCATATCATGCCCAAAAAATGTTGACTGTCAACGTCTAATGACTCTAATCAGTTTACGATCTTCATTTGTTTCTTGAAGGACTTGTTCAATGGTTTTTCTGTCGGTCCGTGGTATTCTTTGCATTATCTTCAGAAACCACATTTCCACAGCCATCAGCTGTTTTTCAGCTCGACTGCTTACTGTCCACGCTTCACATCCATACAAAAGTATAGGTTCTATGCAGCACATTAACACTCTTTTTCTCGTTTCAATTGATATCTATTTATTGGTCAGTATGTTTTTCATCTTGCAAAAGGCAACCTTCGCAATGGCAATTCTTGTTCTAATCTCTTCAAGGCATCTCCCATCACACTGTGGTATTCCTTCTTCCCAGTGACGACCATAATCTGTGTCTTCTTACTATTCAGTTCTAACCCTAGCTGTTCACTGTGTGCAACAACCGCATCTACTAAATTGTGCAGGGCCTGTTCAAACTACTGAACGTAAACTTGCCAAGAAACCACAATCAGCAAAGCAAAAAATAAAATGCTGGGGTTGACTGCAACGTCCAGTAAAGGATATGCAACTAATGTTTTCTGAGTCTGTACTGAGATTGTGTTCGAATAGCTAGCGATTGTATGTATAAGAGTTGGTAGTGTCTTTGCTTCGTCGTGCTAGATTGTTCCACAGCTGATCGCCAGAGTATTTTGTATAAGTCTATCCTATGTTTTAGGACATGCAATTTATTTAATCACTAGCTGACCCGACCCGGCTTCGCCCAGTCCCTAGTGGGGAGCATCTCATTTAATTCATATAAGTAGTCATATAAGCTCCCGTTCCTGTCTATCTGTCTGTCTGTCTGCTTTTCTGTCTGTCTGTCTGTCTGTCTGTCTGTCTGTCTGTCTGTCTGTCTGACCCGGTCCGGCTTCGCCCAGTCCCTGGTGGGGAGCATCTCATTTAATTCATATAAGTAGTCATATAAGCTCCCGTTCCTGTCTGTCTGTCTGTCTGTCTGTCTGTCTGTCTGTCTGTCTGTCTGACCCGGTCCGGCTTCGCCCAGTCCCTGGCGGGGAGCATCTAATTTAATTCATATTCGGCCCCTGCTCCCGTTCCCAAAGCGGGGAGAACCTAATTTAATTCATATTCAGCCCCTGCTACCGTTCCCAACAAAGACGACCCGGCCCGGCTTCGCCCAGCTCCTGGCGGGGAGCGTCTCATTTAATTCATAATCGGCCCCTGCTCCCGTACCCGTTCCCAAAGCGGGGAGTATCTCATTTAATTCATATTTATTGGTTGCAGTTAGAACAACCTTAGATAAACGAAGACCAACTTACAAACAGCATTAGAAAGAGCACTTGAAAGCTTTACATCTTCCCCCAACAATTAACTTGGATAAATGGAACGGCGACAGCAGCAGCAGCAGAAGAAGAAAAAGGAGGAGGGAGGAGGAAGAGGGAGGTGGAGGAGGGAGGAGGAGGGAGGAGGAGGAGGAGGGAGGAGAGGGAGGAAGAGGGAGGAGGAAGAGGGAGGAGGAGGAGGGAGGAGAAGGGAGGAGGAGGAGGGAGGAGGAGGAAGGAGGAGGGAGGAGGAGGAGGAGGGAGGAAGAGGATGGAGGAGGAGGAAGGAGGAGGGAGGAGGAGGGAGGAGGATTGAGGATGAGGAGAGAGGAGGGAGGAGGAGGGAGGAGGAGGAGGGAGGGAGGAGGAGGGAGGGGAGGAAGAAGGAGGAGGAGGAAGACGGATGAGGAGGAGGAGGGAGGAGGAGGGAGGGGGGAAGAAGGAGGAGGCGGAAGAGGGAGGAGGAGGAGGGAGGAGGAGGGAGGAGGATGGAGGTGGAGAGAGGAGGAGGGAGGAGGAGGGGGGAGGAGGATGGAGGGGGAGGAGGAGAGATGAGGAGGGATGAGGAGGGATGAGGAGGAGGAGGGATGAGGAGGAGGGATGAGGAGGAGGGAGGAGGAGGAGGGAGGAGGAGGAGGGAGGAGGTGGAGGGAGGAGAAGGAGGGAGGAGGAAGGAGGAGGAGGTAGAGGGAGGAGGAGGGAGGAGGATGGAGGAGGAGGGAGGAGGAGGAGGGGAGGAGGTGGGAGGAGAGGAGGGAGGAGGAGGGGGAGGATTAGGAGGAGGGAGGAGGACAGAGGAGGATGGAGGAGGGAGGAGCAGGGAGAGGGAGGAGGAGGGAGGAGGAGGAGGAGGGAGAAGGGTGGATGAGGAGCAGGGAGAGTGAGGAGGAAGGAGGAGGAGGAGAGAGGAGGAGGAGGAGGATTTAGGTGGAGGAGTATAACGCTTATGCCTGTAGATAACTGTAGCGAAAGGGTTCACCTATTTGAGAAATATGCAACCATTTTACATATATTGCAATGCTATTAGAAGTTATGTCCCCTCGCTATATATACATTATAATGTAAATTAAAATATTAAATAATATTAAGTAAATAACTGTTTTTACACTAACAAACTATGACAGTTGGCAGCACGGGTATGAGAGGAAGACGTGTAAAAAATTTCATCTCAATCGGATGGACCGTTCGCGAACGCATAAAGGACATACATACAGACATTCTATTTTATATATATAGATTTGCTGTTTTGCATTAAATTTAAACAATAACCTGAGATACTAACCACTGCACCTAGAATACATCTATACAAAAGAATACAAGAATGAGGGGTCATCATCAAGAGCTTTGCCGGCTGGCCTGGGTGATCATGCTTCTCCATAAACTGCGATCTCCGAGGGCATGGATCAATTCATGTGCTGACTCCCTTCCATGCCATGCCACAAGACTGTCCAGAATTGTATCATAACACGCTCGCTACATTGACATGTAGGTCAGTCAAGTCGATGTACCTTTTACCCAAGGTGAATTGGGTATATGGTGGTAGACCTACATTTTGTACAGACCAAACGGCACTCGGTGGCTTATGTGGCAGGTATCAGCCGGTCGCCTTTACTCCCTACTACATGTCTTGGTACTTGTTTTAGGCTGGATCGACCCGGAAGCCTCGTCAAGTTTTAACATTCGAATCGCCCCGATACAAATGGAACTCATGCGCCCCGGGCCGGCAGACGACCGTCAATTCACTGCGATACCGCGGCTACCACCCAACATGCATTTACTACCTAATATGTGCACTATGAAAAGGCCTGTGACTGCATTGACATGGACTCCCTTTGGACATTGATGAAGTATTATGTGACCGAACAGAATATCATTAACACACAAATATTCCCATTGCATGCCAAGAAAACATTCCCACTGTCCGCTACTAAAAACACAATTCCCATTGTCCGCTACTAACCAATTCCAACTGTCCGTTATTTTTTTTTTAAATGTCTACTGTCCGCTATTTTTAAAAAATTCCCATTGCCAACTACTCAACAATTCCCACTGTCCGTTATTAATATATGTCTACTGTCCGCTATTTATAAAAAAAAAATATTCCCATTGCATGCTATTCACGTATGCCCACACTATGCTATTAAAACATTCCCATTGCATGCTATGAAAAAAATTCCCATTGCATGTTATTAAAACATTCCCACTGTCCGCTAATAAAAAATATTCTAATAGCATGCTATTAACAGATTCCCACTGTCACGTCACATGCACACATACCCTGCCTTCCTACCGTCACATGCACACATATCCAGATTCTCTCTCTCTCGTCACATGCACACATATCCTCCCTATCTCCCGTCACATGCACACATATCCTACCTATCTCTCGTCACATGCACACAAATCCTCCCTCTCACCTGTGACATGCACACATATCCTCTCTTTCTCTCTCTCTCTCTCTCTCTCTCTCTCTCTCTCTCTCTCTCTCTCTCTCTCTCTCTCTCTCGTCACATGCACACATATCCTTCCTCTCTCCCGGCACATGCACACATATGCTTCATCTCTTCGGTCACATGTACACACATCCTCCTCTCTCTCTTGTCACATGCACACATATCCTACCTAATATCCCGTCACATGTATACATATCTTACCTCTCTCCATCACTTGCACACATATCCTCCTTCTCTCCTCTTACGTGCACACATATCCTACATATCTTACCTCTCTCCATCACTTGCATACATATCCTCCTTCTCTCCCGTCACATGCACACATATCCTACCTCTCTCCCGTCACATGCACACATATCCTACCTCTCTCCATCACTTGCATATATATCCTCCTTCTCTCCTGTCACATGCACACATATCCTACCTAATATCCCGTCACATGCACACATATCCTACCTAATATCCCGTCACATGCACACATATCCTACCTAATATCCCGTCACATGCACACATATCCTACCTAATATCCCGTCACATGCACACATATCCTACCTAATATCCCGTCACATGGACACATATCCTACCAAATATCGCGTCACATGCACACATATCCTACCTAATATCCCGTCACATGCACACATATCCTACCTAATATCCCGTCACATGCACACATATCCTACCTAATATCCCGCCACATGCACACATATCCTACCTAATATCCCGCCATATGCACACATATCCTACCTAATATCCCGTCACATGCACACATATCCTACCTCTCTCCATCACTTGCACACATATCCTCCCTCTCTCCATCACTTGCATACATATCCTCCCTCTCTCCCGTCACATGCACACATATCCTACCTCTCTCCATCACTTGCACACATATCCTCCCTCTCTCCCGTCACTTGCACACATATCCTCCCTCTGTCCATCACTTGCACACATATCCTCCCTCTCTCCCGTCACATGCACACATATCCTCCCTCTCTCCCATCACTTGCATACATATCCTCCCTCTCTCCATCACTTGCACACATATCCTCCCTCTCTCCCGTCACTTGCACACATATCCTCCCTCTCTCCCGTCACTTGCATACATATCCTCCCTCTCTCCCGTCACATGCACACATATCCTACCTCTCTCCATCACTTGCACACATATTCTCCCTCTCTCCCGTCACTTGCATACATATCCTCCCTCTCTCCATCACTTGCATACATATCCTCCCTCTCTCCATCACTTGCACACATATCCTACCTCTTTCCCGTCACATGCACACATATCCTACCACTCTCCATCACTTGCATACATATCCTCCCTCTCTTCCGTCACATGCACACATATCCTACCTCTCTCCATCACTTGCACACATATCCTCCCTCTCTCCCGTCACTAGCACACATATCCTCCCTCTCTCCCGTCACATGCATACATATCCTACCTCCCTCCATCACTTGCATACGTATCCTCCCTCTCTCCATCACTTGCATACATATCCTCCCTCTCTCCCGTCACTTGCACACATATCCTCCCTCTCTCCCGTCACTTGCACACATATTCTCCCTCTCTCCCGTCACATGTACACATATCCTCCCTCTCTCCCGTCACTTGCACACATATCCCCCCTCTCTCCCGTCACTTGCACACATATCCTCCCTCTCTCCCGTCACTTGCATACATATCCTCCCTCTCTCCCGTCACATGCACACATATCCTCCCTCTCTCCATCACTTGCGTAATATCCTCCCTCTCTCCCGTCACTTGCACACATATCCTCCCTCTCTCCCGTCACTTGCATACATATCCTCCCTCTCTCCCGTCACTTGCACACATATCGTCCCTCTCTCCCGTCACTTGCACACATATTCTCCCTCTCTCCCGTCACTTGCACACATATTCTCCCTCTCTCCCGTCACTTGCACACATATCCTCCCTCTCTCCATCACTTGCACACATATCCTCCCTCTCTCCCGTCACATGCACACGTATCCTCCTCTCTCCCGTCACATGCACACATATCCTACCTAATATCCCGTCACATGAACACATATCCTACCTCTCTCCATCACTTGCACACATATCCTCCCTCTCTCCATCACTTGCATACATATCCTCCCTCTCTCCCGTCACATGCACACATATCCTACCTCTCTCCATCACTTGCACACATATCCTCCCTCTCTCCCGTCACTTGCACACATATCCTCCCTCTGTCCATAACTTGCACACATATCCTCCCTCTCTCCCGTCACATGCACACATATCCTACCTAATATCCCGTCACATGCACACATATCCTACCTCTCTCCATCACTTGCACACATATCCTACCTAATATCCCGTCACATGCACACATATCCTACCTCTCTCCATCACTTGCACACATATCCTCCCTCTCTCCCGTCACTTGCACACATATCCTCCCTCTCTCCATCACTTGCATACATATCCCCCCTCTCTCCCGTCACATGCACACATATCCTCCCTCTCTCCCGTCACATGCACACATATCCTCCCTCTCTCCATCACATGCATACATATCCCCCCTCTCTCCCGTCACATGCACACATATCCTCCCTCTCTCCCGTCACATGCACACATATCCACCCTCTCTCCCGTCACCTGCATACATAACCAACCTCTTTCCCGTCACATACGAGAACATCGGGTTATAAGACGAGAGGACAACCCAGAAAGAAATGGATGGATGGGGTAAAAGAGACATTGAAGACACCGAATATGACTATGTATAAGGAGCAAGACAAGCGAAAAACAGACAATTACATCTATCTCCTCTCCGCGACGCTTCACGACAAAGACAGTAGGATAAAAGAAGCAAATGGACCGTCCATAAATTCACGTGCATTTATGTGAGCCATATAAAATACATTTGGCCAGTCGCTAGTAAAATTTCTATTTGAACATCTGGCCCCAGTACACACGACAGTTTGAGACCCGTTGAGTGTCTTGAGTGTTGCAAAGGAAGATAGATTAGGCGGACTGTGCCGTGGTGTAAACAACTTGGACTGGGCATTCCCGTACCGGTCTCCGGCCTGGGAAATAGAAACTGCTGCGTGTGAATTTACATATTTGTGCATGTGATTTGGGGGTGGGGGGAACTGAGGGAGGGTGTGAAAGCATGTGATGGGAGGGATTGAGGGAGGATGTGAAAGCATGTGTCAGGAAGGGCGGAGGATATGCGTGCAGGTGATGGTAGGGACAAAGGATAACTGTGCATGTGATGGGAGGGTCGGGGATGGGCAGAGAGGTTGTACGAGGTGTGGCGGGGAAAATAGAAAGAGAAATTATCAGTGTATGTGATGAGAGAGAGAGAGAGAGAGAGAGAGAGAGAGAGAGAGAGAGAGAGAGAGAGAGAGAGAGAGAGAGAGAGAGAGAGAGAGAAGAGCTGTACTTGTACTACGCAGACATTCCTAGCCGGACTACGGTGGCAGCCCTAACTGGTCTACGCGGACAGTCCTAGTCGGAATATGCAATAGTCCTAGACTAAGGGGACAGTCCTAGTCAGAAAATGCAATAGTCCTAGACTAAGGGGACAGTCCTAGCTGGTTTACGCGGACAGTCCTAGTCGGAATATGTCCTCCGGTTTATGGAGACAACAATCAGCAGTACCTGACCAGATTCCTACAGAAGAGCAAGCAACGCGCTAACAATGATGATAGTGTGGGCTGTTAGTTAAACGCCTGTTTCAACTATTACATCAACCCACGCACTAGCCCATGTCTGGTTCAACCCTGACCCACAGACGTCCGAGTTGATGATACACCGAGAGCTGTTACCAACAACTGTCAACAACAAGCTCATCGTCTTAATCAGCCGTTATAATGTACACCTAACCTACAGACGTCTGAGTTGATGATACACTGAGAGCTGTTGCCAACAACTGTGAACAACAAGCACATCGTCTCAATCAGCCAGTTATGTATGTACACCTAATCCTACAAGCGTCTGAGTTGATGATACACCGTGAGCTGTTGCCAACAACTGTCAACAACAAGCACATCGTCCCAATCAGCCAGAGACCCGACACATACGTCCGAGTTGTTGATACACCGAGAGCTGTTGCCAGCAACTGTGAACAACAAGCACATCGTCCCAATCAGCCAGCGATCTAACCTACAGACGTCCGAGTTGATGATACACCGAGAGCTGTTGCCAACAACTGTCAACAACAAGCACATCGTCTCAATCAGCCAGAGACCCGACACATACGACCGAGTTGTTGATACACCGAGAGCTGTTACCAGCAACTGTGAACAACAAGCACATCGTCTCAATCAGCTGCCATAGTTCAGCGTGTAGGCTTGGCCGGGATGGGATGTGAAGTGAAATACTTCAACCACTGAACTAGTCGATGTGCGAGCAGACCGGCTGTCGCCAAAGTGAGTCCGGGAGTCTGCGTTTAAATAGATAGTCTGCTGAATAATTGTTACTGCAAGATGTTGCACTGTCTGTCTGGGATCTGACGACAGCTGCTGTATTTTCAGTAAAATACAATCCTGGCTACCTACTGAATTGTCTGCCTTCAGCCTTGTACTTTCTGTCAAATATCATATAACTACTGCAAATTGCATCAAACCATCTATACTTTGTGTCTGTTAACCAGACTATACCCATTGTAATCTCTATCAAACAATTATCTATACTTAATATATTGTCTGTTAAACAACCTATATCCATTGTAATGTCTATCAAACATCAATCTATACTTAATGTTTGTAGTTAGTCGCGGTTTCAACTTCACCGTAAAGGGTAACCCCATAATGCTATGCTTCTCATTCTCCCATGCGAACAGGCAACAGTTCCGACAAACCAACAGCACGGACAAGCATAAAAGCCAACACAGCAGTCCGTCATTAAACTTACATTTTATTGTCGATGGAAGCAGAAGTCACTGGAAAACCAGCAGTTGCACACACATTACTGCCTAAGGCAAAACCAGCTAACTCAGCAATCGGTCGTCTGCCATTTTTCTGAACATGTAGTTCACAATATAAATAACTGCGGATAGATGTAAAGCATTCCACACGAAATCCACAGCCCACAGTGTCGTTCCCAGCTCAGTAGCTGGGCGGCGGAACCATGTACTACTACCAGTCCAACATGAGGAAAATGGGCAAGCAAACCGTAGCCAGAAGCAAAAATACTCCAGAGGTCCTATCAGCTCAACAGTCTATCCGATATATTGGACCGTATGTTCTATATTTAATGTACTGTCGGTTAAACAATCTATTCCCATTGTAATGTCTATGAAACAACTTTCTACACTTAGTGTACTTACTGTCTGTTAATCAAACAGCTTATACCCATTGTAATGTATGTCAAACAACTAACTATACTTAATGTATTGTCTGTTAAACGATATATTCCCATTTAATGCCTATCAAACGACTCTTAATACTTAATGTGTTGTTTTTTTCATATCCTCTTACATGACATCGCTGTCAACACCAGCATCTTTCAGCTGTATGTTGATTTCTTGGCAAGATTACGCTCAGTAGTTTGCCATTGCTTTCTGAGCGGCCGGCTCACATACCCCGTAAGTTACCGATGCGATTCGAACCACTGCTGATTCTCACCGTCATCACGTTACCGACGAGAGTATACGAGATTACGGAGAAAAGTTATAACCTCTAAGCCACGAAGCCGGCTAATACTTAATGTACTGTCTGTTAAACAACCGATACCCATTCTAGTCTCTGTCAAACAATTCTCTGTACATAATGTACTGTCTGTTAAACAACCGATACCCATTCTAATCTCTGTCAAGCAATATACTGTCTGTTAAGCAGCCTTTAAGTAAAGGAACATCCTACACGCCTTCATCCGCAACGGACATATGGTGCTAGACCCGTAGACCAACCGACACTCAGTGGTTGAAGTGATCGGTATCACACCGACCCACTTCACTTTCCAAAAATACGAAACCTCCCAGATGCGGATTGAACCAAGATCATCGGTGTGACAGGCGAGTGTCTACCATTCTTAAATTATGTATGAAAGACTATAAGCTACCAAAGCCAGAATTATACCTCCCTGTACAACGAATAAAGTAGCTTTATGGTAGAAAACTTTATGACAGACAATTGAATGTTAGAACATTTTATGATAGAAAATGTTATGATATAAACGTTTATGATAGAAAACTATATGATAGACAACTTTATGATAGAAAACTTCATAATAGAACAATTGCTTACTCGCTTACTGCACAGTAAAGGTAGCAATGTCAGGATTGTGGCATGTACAACAGTTCACTTACTGCGCAGTAAAGGTAACAATGTCAGGATTGTGGCATGTACAACAGTTCATTTACTGGGCAGTAAAGGTAACAACGTCATGATTGTGGCATGTACAACAGTTCACTTACTGGGCAGTAGAGATAGCAATGTCAGGGTTCTGGCATGTACAACAGTTCACTTACTGGGCAGTAGAGGTAACAATGTCAGGGTTGTGGCATGTATAACAGTTCACTTACTGGACAGTAAAGGTAACAATGTCAGTGTTGTGGCATGTACAACAGTTCACTTACTGGGGCAGTAGAGTAACAATGTCAGGGTTGTGGCATGTACAACAGTTCACTTACTGGACAGTAAAGGTAACAATGTCAGGGTTGTGGCATGTACAACAGTTCACTTACTGGGCAGTAGAGGTAACAATGTCAGGGTTGTGGCATGTACAACAGTTCACTTACTGGGCAGTAAGAGGTAACAATGTCAGGGTTGTGGCATGTACAACAGTTCACTTACTGGGCAGTAGAGGTAACAATGTCAGGGTTGTGGCATGTACAACAGTTCACTTACTGGGCAGTAGAGGTAACAATGTCAGGGTTGTGGCATGTACAACAGTTCACTTACTGGGCAGTAGAGGTAACAATGTCAGGGTTGTGGCATGTACAACAGTTCACTTACTGGACAGTAAAGGTAACAATGTCAGGGTTGTGGCATGTACAACAGTTCACTTACTTGGGCAGTAGAGGTAACAATGTCAGTGTTGTGGCATGTACAACAGTTCACTTACTTGAGTAGTGGGAAAATACAAACTCCTCTATGGACGATTCCTAGATTCTCCACTGTTGCACCAATTCAAAGTTAGGATAATGCTGTGTCTGACGAATATCCGTTGAATCCACAAGTTTGTTTATTTATACTTCTCTCCAGCAAAATATCCAATTAAGATAACCGTTTACTCCTCGGGAAAATCCCTGTTGGGATAATAAACATAATATCAACTGACATACGCACAAATAAAATAAAAACAACAGTAAAAATAATTATGTTGTTGACAACATGTTGCCATTAGTCATCTGAACAATGTATAGCCATGAGTGCCAAAGGGTATGAGGGATGGCGATGCCCATAATGAAGAAGGCGTGAGTGTATTACTTTCAAAGGTCGCAGCATATACTGTGCTGCATGTTACAATATCTAGCCAGACCTGTTTTTTTTTTAGTATGATCACACCAAACGTAACAGATATTATAACGCAGTATTCTTTGTTTGATACATGAACAGAAAGGCTGATCCCACACGTGCATGGGACTGAAGAGTTCAGAAGAAACATCTGGAGCCAGCCTTGATGTGTGACTCATACGTTGTGGTGTTCACCTCATACTGTGTGGTGTTCACCTCATATATTGTGGTTTCACCTCATACAGTGCGATTTCCCCTCACACAGTGTGATGTTTACCTCATACACTGTTGTGTTCACATCATACAGTGTGGTTTCATGTTATACATTGTGGTGTCCATCTCATACATTGTGGTGTTCACCTCACATAGTGTGGTGTTCACCTCATACAGTGTGGTGTTCATTTCATAAAGTGTGGTGTTCACATTATACAGTGTGGTGTTCACCTCATACATTGTGGTTTCATCTCATACATTCTAGTGTTTACCTCATACAGTGTGGTGCTAAACTAATACGGTGTGGTGTTCACCTAATATGGTGTGGTATTCACCTAATACGGTGTGGTGTTCAGCTCATACAGTGTGCTGTTCACCTCATACAGTGTGGTGTTCACTTCATACAGTGTGGTGTTCACCTCATACGGTGTGATGATCACTCGTATATTGTGGTGTTCATCTCACACATTGTGGTTTCACCCCTCATACAGTGTCGTGTTCACCTCATACATTGTGGTTTCACTTCATACATTGTGTTTCTCCCATCATACAGTGTGGTGTTCACCTCATACAGTGTGATGATCACTCATATAGTGTGGTGTTCATTTCACACATTGTGTTTCTCCCCTCATACAGTGTGGTGTTCACATCATACATTGTGGATTCAACTCATACAATGTAGTGTTCACCACATACATTGTAGTTTTCACATCGTACAGTATAGTGCTCACCTCATACAGTGTGGTGTTCACCTCATACCATTGTGTGTCACCTTATAAATTGTAGTTTCACCTCATCCATTGAGGTGTTCACCTCATACAGTGTGGTGTTTACATCATACATTGTGGTGTTCACCTCATACAGTATAGTGTTCACCTCATACATTGTGGTGTTACTTTATACGGTGTGGTGTTCACAGCCTCAGACATTCCGTCAATCCTTCGTTTGCCGTGGCGACGTCATTATGTATTTCCGTCATGTTAAATCACTGGGACGCTTTTGGGCCACTGGCTTGTGATAAATTTGTTTCTTGACCAAAACAACTGACTTGCTGTTTTACAATGTAGTCCAAATATGGACATATGCTGTTAGCTTCACGATATCATAGTTCCTGACAAACATCCCTTCGCTGGTAACGTTATCACCTTGTTTATGTTTGTATCCAGTAATATACAGTTAGTTCGTGCACAATCTTTCCTCGTCTATCTTGACGTGCAGAGATCACGCATCCTCATGGCTTTATATCTACACAACTACACAACCAGTCGTCATGATCTACGGTACTTCCGTCTACTAGGCGATTTGCGGAGGATAGAACCCCAGTTCTCATTGTTATTCCAGGCAGGCCTTAAGTAAGATATTCACAGGCATAAACCCTGTTACCGATCATCGTGACATATTGCGAATATATTGCAAGGCTCATCATATTTCTTAACCAAATGTACGCAGTGACGACATTGCTGTAATAGGCAGGACGTTTAGCTGGCAATGGGGTGATCACGATGGGACGAGAGTTCGATATCAACTCTCAACGTTCTCTGTCGACGGGAGGGAAAGACTGACCACCTAATAGTCCGTGCACTCAGGTCTAAAATATGTGATGTTCCTAACACTTGACATACAGCGGGTGACTGCTAAGGAATAATAATAATAATAATAATAATAATATAATAATAATAATAATATAATAATAAGAAGAAGAAGAAGAAGAAGAAGAAGAAGAAGAAGAAGAAGAAGAAGAAGAAGAAGAAGAAGAAGAAGAAGAAGACGAAGACGAAGAACGAATGAACGAACGAACGAACGAACGAACGAACAATATTTATTTTCAAAGGGTTAAGAATTGGGCACGCAGGCCCGCCTGACATTCTGCCCTTCTTCTTTCTTTCCTCTCATACATTCTTTCAGTCAACATCACTTATGAAGCAAATCTTTGATAACAAAGAACAATAAGCATTAAAACGCATGAAAATTAATCAATAATACATGACTCAATGAGGCTATGTTTAACATGGACATTATAAATACCTAAGGAAGATGTAACGTGCCATACATATGGGAATGTTTTTGGGCTAGTTGTCGTTTGAGATAATTTACCATTATTATTGTCTTGTTTGATGTCTTTTGTTTGTTTATGGGGGAATGTAGTCTGTACTGAGGTAGTGTTCAAACAGGTTGCGACTGTATGTATAATGATTGGTGGTGTCTTTGATTTCTTGTGGAAGATTGTTCCACAACTGAGCGGCAGAGTATGCTAAGCTTGTTTTATATAAGTCTATCATCCTAGGTTTAGGGACATAGAGTATATTTAGTCGATCGCTATGTCTTGCGTTATATTTAAACAATGGCCAAAGGTAGTTTGGAGCATTTTGAAATAGGATTTTGTGAATTAGTTTAGCCTTATTACATAGTAGGCTTTTGTGGAGTGGCAGTAACTGAAGACGTTTATGTAGGTTAGAATTATCGGTAAGCTTTTCACCATTAATTAAACGCACTGTTCTTTTCTGGACTGAATAAAGGCGTTTTGTTATTGTGAAGAAGAAGAAGAAGAAGAAGAAGAAGAAGAAGAAGAAGAAGAAGAAGAAGAAGAAGAAGAAGAAGAACAACAACAACAACAACAACAACAACAACAACAACAATAATAATAATAATAATAATAATAATAATAACCAACAGCACCCTATGGCTGATGTGACAGCTATCAGGCCAGAAGTATTAACAGTTTAAGACCCGGTTTCCACATCTGACATAATGCACAATCCAGACGAGAGGCAGACAGTGTTGGAGATCCATTGCAGCCAACCTTAATTGTGAAGACGGCACCCGATTGACCGATCGATTGGTTGATCGATCTATTGATTGATTGATGATTGATTGATTGATTGATCGGTCGACCTATTGATTGATTTATTGACAGGTCGATTGATTCCACGTCACGCAGATTCGGATTTTTAAAATTAACCTGGGCTCCCAGGTCGACCCAGCCAAAAATAATGGACCGTGAAATGTCTTGGGAAGCAAACACGGCCGGCGTGATACGGCTGAGATCACACACCGAGTGCCATATACAAATATGGGTCTAGCACCATATGCCTAGACGTTTGAACATTCCGCCCATACCGAGGCAAGGGGTCAAAACCTGCTGCTTGCCATACAGAAGCGGATCGCTGTGCGTTGGTTTCGGTGATATAAGAGGTCGGTCTTCCCAAAGCAAAGGCAAACTACAGAAGTAAATAAAACTGTCTAGTAAATTACAAACAACCAATAAATTACTGGCATTGATTGCAACGTTCTGTACAGGGCATGCTGCTAACTGTAACCATCAAGACAACGGACCCAGATATCTACTAAAACACACATAATTCACATCCTTCTGCATTCCCCCTCCCACCCTAGCCCCCCCCCCCCACCACCTCTCCTTTTTCCATGGCGAACGAAATTTTGTACACCATTGATTTAGTCAAATTGTTGTCGATTATATGTCGGCCAACCGTCCAGTTTAGAATTTTAAAAACTCCACTAAGAAAACGGACCAAATATCTAATAAAACAGATACAATTCACACTTTATTATGGGGTGAGTTATCCTTATATAGTTTGTAGACTGTTGATTTAGTTACAAGTTTTCGATAATCACTCGGCCAACCGTCCAGTTTAGAATTTTTACTGTGCCGAAGGGGTTACGGACGCAGTTCGCAATCCCGCATTAAAATGTTCCAAACATAGCTGCGGACGATTTGGTAGCAGACCGCCTTGCGTTGATGTTTACAACATGGTATGAGTGCCGGTCGTTCAGAAAGCAATGGCAAACTACTGAACGTAAACTTGCTAAGAAATCACAAATAGCCAAACAATGCTGGGGTTGACCAGTAAATGATATGCAACTAACTTAAGTGCGGAGATCAGTTTCACACATGCCGTGAATCCACTCGAAAGAACAGATAAAACACACTGTACTGTTCAATTTAAAGTGACGGATGGGCTGAGGTAGATACTTACACACCAGAAGCACCTCTCCGAACAAACGATCCCGGTGATCAGCAGGGGTCTGTGTCTCCCTCTCCTGCTAATTTAAGATAACGGACCCTTTCCCACGCCTCGAGATAGATTCAAACACAAGGACTATCAGACCAACAGGCAATCTTGCTAGCCTTTGCGCCACCACGAATCACTTACTGCTAATGTATTGGACACTCTACTTACAAAATAATAATCAAATTGACAGCAGTGTGCAGAAATATCCCAGAACATGCAGAAAAATGATGACAGCAGGCGAAATACGACATCAATGGGCCTGCACTTTGCTCCGTCCGCTAGTCAATGAATAATGCCGCACAATGACGTCATTAAAACACGGGCCCACGTAGGAGGCAGGTTGATGAGAATGTGGGGCTATTTCAGGTGCACTAATCGAGCTAACGACATGGAGGCGGCCTGTATCGTGTGTTCACGTCAAGCGGAACGCTGGCAGGAATGTTGCATATTCTAAATTCTGTCCCCACAACCGCCACTATGACATAACAGGGGTGATCTTAACTCGTGGCAAAGGTGAAAGGGTACACAGCTAAGCCTACATTTAATAGTGTTGAAGGGGCAAGAGATTACTTACTTACTTACTTAACTAGCTAGCTACTAGTTAGTGAGTGAGTGAGTGAATCAGTGCGTGGGTGGGTTGGTTAGCAAGCTGGCTGGCTGGCTAGCTACTCAGTTAGGTAGGTAGCTAGATAGGTAGGTAGTCAGTCAGTTAGATGGGTAGGTAGCTAGATAGATAGGTCGTCAGTTAGATAGGTAGTCAGTTAGATAGGTAGTCAGTTAGGTAGGTAGGTAGATAGGTAGTCAGTCAGTTAGGTAGGTAGGTAGTCAGTCAGTTAGGTAGGTAGGTAGGTAGATAGGTAGTCAGTCAGCTAGGTAGGTAGGTAGTCAGTCAGTTAGGTAGGTAAGTAGGTAGTCAGTCAGTTAGGTAAGTAGGTAGTCAGTCAGTTAGGTAGGTAGGTAGTCAGTCAGTTAGGTAGGTACCTAGGTAGGTAGATAGCTAGGTAGTCAGTTAGGTAGGTAAGTAGTCAATTAGTCTGTTAAGTAGCTAGGTAGTCAGGTAGGTAGGTAGTCGGTTAGTCAGTTAGGTAGGTAGGTAGTCGGTTAGTCAGTTAGGTAGGTAGGTAGTAAGTTAGTCAGTCAGTCAGTCAGTCGGTTGATTAGTTAGCTAGTTAGTTAGTTAGTTAATTCATTAGTTAGTCTTCAGATTGCTGTCACTGTACATCCAACCATTCAGTCTATAAATGCTCTGATCCCCTGCACAGTACCTCCCCCAACATGTAGCAGTCGATGTCACTAGTTCTGTGTTGACTGACTATTCCCCCCCCCCCTTTTCCTCCTGCATGTATTCTTGTCTGGCTTCATCCCTTTTGACTTTATGTTCCTTTAGTTTGGTCAAGCTTGCAGATTCACATTCATGTCTTGGTTCGTTTAATCGCCCTGCCTCTATGAGGATCCACTATACAGGCCCGGTCCAATGCTCCCCTGTCTACAACAGCCCGACTGCCAAGCCTGTTAGCTTGATGATTTCATGTTACACTCGCGTGGCCTGGTACCAAATTGAAGGTGATTTGTATCAGCTCCACCTTCCCGGAGATCTACCCACTGTCTTGGAGCCCAGCCCATTTCGATCTTCCTGTGTATACTCATTAGGTTACAGAGAAAGCATGTCTGGGTGAAAGTCTGCGTCTCCAAGCCAGGCTAATGCTTTAATTTAAATTATTGCCATAACCTCCGTGGCCAGGTCGGGCTACTTGTTGTCAAGGCGAGGTCAACATATTAACATGATGTGTTCCCAGCCATGAGAACATCACCAGTGCTCTCTGATATGTATGTCAATCAAACAAAAGCAAGTCCTGTAGCAAGAACTTGCGTGGGTATGTGAAGTGATAAGACCTATCACATTTGGGACGTCTGAGTGCAGGGATGAGTAGGTGGCCGGTAATTCCCTCTCATAGCGAGCTTCTACAAGGTCTACAAGGTGTGGATTGCACCTGGCCCTGCAGCCAGCAGGGTTAGGATCGGCTAGCCTCTCCCAGGAGAGGTGAAAAGTGAAAAATATGAGCCTGTCGATGACGCGCAGACTATACAAGTCAACCTCGCCTCCCCGTGGTGTAGACCGCAGTGGGCCATCGGGGTTCTAGCTGGCCAGGGGGATGGACTTTCCTTGGTCAGATCTTTCTGTCCTAAACCTGCGACTGGCCTAGAAAGCTGGCATGGGATTTCCATACTGCTGGTAGACAAACTAAGAAAGATAATCTGACTGACCAACTAACAGTATACCACAACAAGCAATGATGTGCAGACCAAATGGAAGCAGATGAAGAGGCCGATCTCGTAACGATGGACAGATGGAATAGCAGAGTCCATGGGAATCTGGATATATGAAGCCCATACATGGGTACACTCCCGCTGTTTATACTTCACATCGACACCACAAGGTGCAAGAGGAACAAGATGAGATCAGATGAGCGAACTTCCAGAGCTGACTTCAACACTCATGTCAGTGTCAACTCAACGTCTTAACCACTGCATCAACGCATACATTAACCAAACATAGATCAGATAACAAACACACAAACCGTTATGCTGAAATCTGTAGCTGATCGGGCATTAAGTTCACAAGAAGTCCGGAGCTCTTTATTTGTTGCCTCAGTATAAATTCAATGCAGGGCGTGGAGTTTATGGGACTTCTAGTGTCGTCATTTCTATTTATGTCTCTACTCTTGACACCAGAACCTTTCTTCGAGTCCTTTATTTCACACGTGATACATATTGTGTACGCGTCGACAGGAAGAGTCTACCAAGGGCAAGTACTCTGGATTATTTAACCAGCTAATGATGACACCATTTTAATAGTGTCTAGTAGGCCGTGCGTCCAAATACACTTGTTACTTCAGAGAGGACCTGCCGTCATTTGGAGACCACAAGTCTAATTACAGTGTGCTCAAAGCTTTCACATTTTTAGTTGTCTAATAGTCTCTATACAAGGATGGGAAAAGAGCAAGGGGAAGGCAGAGCGAGACATTATGTGGAAAGCTTGGTCTAAGACTCTAGAGATCGTTTGAGACGGCGAGCCATCACTGTCCACGCTTATCGGCATAGCGCGTGATGGTGAATGTATGTTAATTTCTACATCTTTCTGTTGTCTTCTATGAGTGCCAATCAATGCATTTCATCAGCAGAGTTGATCTAGAAAACCAAAGACTGAGATCTGTGGAGAGTCATGAATGTCCACGCCAGCTGGCATGGCACTTGATGATGATGATGATGATGATGATGATGATGATGATGATGATGATGATGATGATGATGATGATGATGATCAGGGGTTCTATAGGGAATAAGGAATTAAAGAAATACCATTATAATTAGCAGATCTGGGAGTCCAAAGCCAATAAGAAATTAAATAAATACTATTATAATTAGCCTGCCTGGGATTCCATAGTGGGTAAGGCATGAAAGAAATACTATTATAACTAGCCGGTCTTGGATTCCATAGTGAATAAGATATTAAAGAAATACTTTTATAATTAGCCTGCCTGAGATTCCATAGTGAATAAGGAATGAAAGAAATACTATTACAATTAGCCTATCTGAGATTCAACATTGAACAAGGTTAAACTAAACACGTGTCCTTTACAGGACGTCTTAAACAACCCTAGCATTGGCTGTTTGTGATTGTCTGAGCAAATGTACGTTCAGTAGTTTTCCTTTGCCGGTCTCCCTGGTTTTAGGGGTTGCACGACTTTCTTCATAATCCCGTATACTCTCGTGAGTAATGTGACGTTGCGCGAGAATCGGTAGCGGTTCTCTCGACGTCGGTAACTTACGGGGCATGTGAGCCGGTCGCTCAGAAAGCAATGGCAAACTACTGAGCGTAATCTTGCAAAGAAATCAACAATCAGCTGAAAGTTCTGATGATGACAGCGATGTCCTGTAAAGGATATGTGAACAAAAAATTTTAAAAAAAGTTAACCTTCGCTTTTTGAACGGCCGACATTTACACCATTGTGAAAATCAACGCAAAATGATCTCCTCTCAAATCGCCTACGCTGAAGTCGAGCCCGGTGTGTCAGTATTGTGAAACTGCTTTCACCAACCCAAAGCTACAGGCGTGGACCATAAATAAGAAGTTAAAGAAATATGATTATCAGTCTGCCTGGTAATTCATAGTGAATAAGGAGTTAATTAAATATGATTATCAGTCTGCCTGGTATTTATTGGTGAATAAGGAGTTGAAGAAATACTTCGATTCCTGGCCTACATGGGATTCCATCGTGCTAAATTTATGACCCAAGTTTGGGTTCTGGGTTGATTGCATTGTTTGAAACAAACGGAACTCACCAAAGGCAGAGTTAGGTTTGCTTCCAGTTGCTAAGATACACAGTCGTAAACAATGAATTGTGTTGTACTATCCCCTCAAGCGGAAGAACATCAGTCGACATTAGACGCTTCTGGGACTATTTAAGTGCGATCAGTAATAGAAATGACCAGCTTCTCTTTCTGTCTATCTTTTTTTTCCCTCTCTCTCTCTCTCTCTCTCTCTCTCTCTCTCTCTCTCTCTCTCTCTCTCTCTCTCTCTCTCTCTCTCTCTCTCTCTCTCTCTCTCTCTCTCTCTCTCTCTCTCTCGATATCGACATCCTGTAAAAGGATATGCAACTAATTAATTTATTTAAAAATAACATCGTGCTTGGCTCTTCAGAAGGCTTGCATATGATAGCCTGTGAGACGAGTGCGACGTGCTTACAACTACCGTGTTACTGAAACGAACAGTATCTACACCTTACGCCATTTGCAAAAAGATATTGGGCATCTATGGGTCTGTCCGTAAAGCTCCAATGTCGATTGTTAAAACCTAGAACCAAGATTGGACTAAATAACACATGACTGGGAACAAATTTCAAAACCAGGACGTTGTAAGATGATGAAGCAATCAACTGGGAATCAAATGGCTAATCACAAATTAACATTGCCCTGACGTCTTGCCAAGACAGAACGTGCAGGCCTACACTCTTCCACGAATGCACGGAATATAACAAGCTATAAACAAGCAGTGGGACTTCACAACTTTTGGGCTTGGCATTGCAGAAGCACCCGTACAGCTCTATTAAGTATGGATGCGGACGCGCTAATGTGTCAAACTTCATACGGATCGAGATCAAAATAATGCCCACACACGAAACTACATACCACCCAAAGATCACAGTCGACGAGGAAATGTAAAATAGTCACACAATTGAAATATCTTAGCTCCACAAACAATAACAACGTGGACTGAAGAGAAGTCAGACACATGCCGGCATTAGTAGTGCAACCTTTACACTGTCGTGGATACTTTCGCAATAACTAGAAAAACATAAAATTAGGGTCATTCAGCTCAAATACCACAGACACGTTCTGAGAATACCGTTGGCCAAGAAGAAGAAAATGTTGACATTCTGCAAGATCTGAACATGGAAAAAATCTGGATCATGGACGGTACCATGTCTCGGAAACTGAAGTACTTTGGCCTGTTAAGCGTTACAGTGGCTTTTGGGAATAAGAATGATGGAAGGGAGAGTTCCTGGACAAAGAGGTACGTGTTGAACAGCACGACGATAGACATGGCATATTGCTGACACCTTCCCCCTGAGGGTCTTTGAGGCTGGAGAAATAGCCAGAGAGAAATGGCAAGAGAGAAATTGCTAGAGAGAAATGGTAAGAGAGAAAAGTCAAGAGAGAAATAGTAGGACAGAAATGGCTTGAGAAAAATGGTAGCATAGAAAAGGCAAGAGAGAAATGGTAGGACAGAAATGGCAAGAAAGAAATAACAAGAGAGAAATAGCCACTCATAAATGGTAAGACAGAAATGACAAAAGAGAAATGACAAAAGAGAAATAGCAAGACAGAAATGGCAAGCAAGAAATGGCCAGAGAGAAATACCAAGAGAGAAATGCTAAGAGAGAAATTGCAAGAGAGAAATGCAAAAAGAGAAATGCTTAGAGAGAAATGGCAAGTGAAAAATGTCAAAATAAACATGCCAAGAGAGAAATGCCAAGAGAGAAATGCCTAGAGAGAAATGGCAAGAGAAAAATGTCAAAATAAACATGCCAAGAGAGAAATGGCACGAGAAAAATGCCAAGAACGAAATGACAAGAGAAAAAATGCCAAAAGAGAAATTGCAAGCGAGAAATGCCAAGAGAGAAACGCCAAGAGAGAAATGCCAAGAGAGGAATGTCAAGAGAGAAATGCCAAGAGAGAAATGCCAAGATATCGAGAGACGTCATGAAAGTGACGTTCTGCAAAGGACTTCCTACATGATGATATGATGATGATAGACATTCCGCACCCATGTTGTGCACTCTTCCCCGGAAGAGCTCAATAGCATTCTTGGAATGGGTGTGTCGCCTGTCACCGAAATGGGACCCTATCATCACCGGTCTTCAATTCTTGAAGTCATGCCGTAGAGCACAGCTCGAGTCAACGAGTTCTCACAACAACTCAATGACGTCTCTACGAATAGCAACACGCGTCGACAAACAGAGTAATTCTTCCCAAATTCCAGATTTCACATTGCAAAAATAAAATTACCGCCGTATTAAAATATTTCATTTTAAAATGACATTGCCTAGCTTTTGAATTCTGCCAAAATCATTCATGGTCTCCTGCCATTCTAAACCACATTTCTGATATTCCTTGCCAGCGGGGCGTTAGAGGACATGTTTTATGAAACCTCCTGTCAGGTGTTTGAACTGGAATGCCAAAAATGCCCGCGAAAGCTTATCTATTGCAAGGTGTTAATCCCGTCTGCCACTAGCGCGCCAGTGGGAACACAACACTTTAACCGTCTGACGTCATGCAACCTTGGCTGCCTACAGGACGTCACGCGTAAATTGCTGTAAACGTTGGGCGTTTAAAAAAAAACACAAACTTTACAATAAAATTTACTAGCGTCTGGAGTGAGGGTTCTCAAGTTTTTGTTGCCTGCAACGCCTTTCTGGACCTATTTTATCCCCGTGGTCTTCTAGCTGTTTATTCAGGCATTGCAAATGTGTGGGGAAAGTCATATTTTACCTTTCACTGTTGAAAATAATCTTAATGAATGAGTCATAAAAACACCAGAAGTAGACGGTAAGCATTCCTAGTAATAAAAATGAACGTTGCGGCCAAAGTCTTGGTCGTGACAGAAACAACAAACACACACCAATACAACTACATGAAAAACAACATGTTGTGGACTGGACACGTCTGTAGTTGAATCCGCATGTATCATAATAACAAAGCGGTTGGGGCGTAAATGTGGCTGTGACGAGAAAACGGGGCGTTCGGGGGTTAAACATCAATACCGCCACTATATAGCATTAGTTTTAAAATAATCTGTGCTATAGCCGAATAGGGAGTCGCGGTGGTATAGAAGTGTGTGCGCTCACCTGTCTAGATAGTGGTAGGGGTTCTTCTTCTTCTTCTTCTTCTTCTTCTTCTTCTTCTTCTTCTTCTTCTTCTTCTTCTACGTATACTTGAGATGTAAGACTGAATATATTTAACGAAAGTAGAGTCAATTTGAGCTTGCTGACATCTCCATAGAGTTTGTACTCAAACGTGTGGAGGCAAAAATAATGTTTGTCGTTCTGCGTGTGTTGTATACTCTTGCAACAGATGTCCAGCTGTCATTTTACAAGTTCCACGGTTACATTCACCAGTATCCTCCGTCTTTAGTTTATTGAACAAGTGGTATTTCAGCCTGTTACGTCGTGTCTGGAGCCTGGCGATTGCTGCTTGTTCACTTGGTTGGACTTGTTCACTTCGTTGGATTTGTTCACTGGACTTGGTACTATGCATCATCCTTGTGCTGGCCTGGATGCTCCGATTCTTACTTGGTTCCATTGTTTGTCATAAACCTGTTGACCACGTCAAAGGTTTTGTCTATATCAGACTGGGGTCCGCCTTGCCAACACAGGCTGGATTATTTGTTTTGACCAGGACCGCCTTAGGGTTGGTCCAATCCCATAAAAATGTGCACCATACATTACAACAATTTTCTGGAAACTGTTTCCGAAGGAAATGCCACGAGGGAGGATCAAATGACCTGAACCCTCTGTGCAACGGCAACGGACATCATAATGAAAACTCTGTTATCAACCAAGCAAGCCACCAACCAACCAACTTTAAAAAAAAAAAACCTAGATATATGCCATGACCTCCCATGCATCCCACATCTTTAAAAGATCAATGCCCCTTTTCGACACCTTGAGGCGTAATGGATATATGGTACTTAATACATATGTTTATAGCAATCGGCACTGGAGAGGTTGTCGTGGCCGAAAGTAAAAGGTCGTTGTAGCCCTTAAACATCGGGTGTGTCGATGGCGTTGTAGTAGAATCACCCCTACACCGGTCAGTTGGGCTTCAGCGTTGAAATTTCGTTCAGAAAGCTACCTGGGGTTGATTGTAACGATCTACAAAGTTAGTTAGTCAGTTAGTCGGCAGATCATTGCACATCGAACCATTCAGTCCATAAGTGCTCGGATTACCTCCTCTGTAAACCCGCAGCGTGTTGCGGCTCACGACACCAGTTCTGTGTTCGTTTATTAATCTGCTTTGGATTCCTGTATTTTGTTCTTGTTTGGCCACACCTCTTTTTAACTTGCTGTTCTGACCATTTTTGTAAATTCAGTCATCACCTGGTTCACGCAAACGACTTAATTTCTCGCAGAGCATTCGGTTTATCAGCCTGGTAACGTCCTACACAAGACAAGCATCATTGTGTTTTAAAGATCGGCACTGGATGGTTCACGTCATTAATAGAATACTTACCTACCTCCCAGAAGCCCACACGGGCCAAGCTGAAAACCCCGCCAGTCTAGGGCACCATGTCACCTATCTTGTGTGGTCCTCTTATGAAGTGACACGGACTACAGGAAATAAAAGGACGCATTCCTTTCTGCGCATAGTGGGAAAACCCTGACACCCACCCCTCACCCGGCTGCCGGTGCGGTGATAAGAGAAATCCTGACTTGGGCGCGCTGTGTATAAATCATGTGATATCGTTGAAATGTTGTCAAATGCACAACTGTAACTAGGCGGCAGTCCGCATTCTTGGCGATCTTCTGTTTGTTGCTGCTGTCGTCAAGCTTGGTGGGAACCGGCGGAGGCACCATTCTGTTTGAAGTGGTTTTCTGTGACCTTCCGGTAATCCTATTTCCTGAAGTATGTTACCTAGTCTTTGTTGTTGTTGTTGTTGCTTCTGCTGCTGCTGATGTTGCCGCATTGGTTTTTGTTTTTGTTGTTATTGTTGTTGTTCTTCTTCTTCTTCCTCTTCCTCTTCTTCTTCTTCTTCTTCTTCTTCTTCTTCTTCTGCTGCAGCTGCTGTTTACTTTCACTTTCTGCTTTTTCTTCTTTTTTGTTCTTCTTGTTCATCATCATCATCATCATTTTTACTCCTTCTTTCCCCCTCCACCTACTTCTTCTTCGTCGTCTTCCTCCTCTTCTTATTTTCTCCTTCTTGTCAGTCCACTTTCTCCTTCTTCTTTATCCGATACTCGTATTTCTCTCATTCATTCAACTCTTTTCAACTCCATTTCCCCTACAGACCACCCCTTTTCTCTCTCTCTCTCTCTCTCTCTCTCTCTCTCTCTCTCTCTCTCTCTCTCTCTCTCTCTCTCTCTCTCTCTCATACTCTGTCACCTCCCTGTCTATAAGATTCTCTTTCCGTCAGCATTCTTTTTGCTTTCCGTTTCTTTAATCCATCAATCGATCCATCTATCCATCCATTCATCCTTTAATCATTTCATCCATCCATCCTTATATCTATCCTTCGATCCATCCATCCATCCTTCGATGCATCCTTGGTTCCATCCATTCATCCATCCATATATCCATCTGTCCTTCCTTGCTTCCTTCCTTCCTTCATCCCTCGTACTTCTTATTCTTTTTCTTCCACCCCCCCCCCCCCCCCTCTTCTCTTCTCCTTGTTCCCCTTCTTCTTCTTCTCCGAATTTCTTTGCTGACGAATTCAATCTACCCCTCTCTCCACACCAGCAACTATCTCCCCAAGTTGAGTGTATCACTGCTCATCTTCAAGCCTCTCATTACCAGACCTGCAAGCATTCTTATGCATTTCACTGTTGCCATCACGATTTCAATTTTTCCTTCCCCGTGTTTTCCAATACCTTCACTCTCTCCTTCTTCACTCGCTTCTCCTTCAGCGATCCATGTTTGTGTCCTTTCAGGCCTGGGCCACGTGCAGGATGGTTCACTTGAGTTCTTCTCCAGAGCTGGTCTCCAAGGGTCGCTCCAGAGCTGGTCTCCAAGGGTCGCTCCAGAGTTGATCTCCAAGGGTCGCTCCAGAGTTGATCTCCAAGGGTCGCTCCAGAGCTGGTCTCCAAGGGTCGCTCCAGAGCTGGTCTCCAAGGGTCGCTCCAGAGTTGGTCTGTAAGGGTCGCTCCAGAGCTGGTCTCCAAGGATCGCTCCAGAGTTGATCTCCAAGGGTCGCTCCAGAGTTGGTCTCCAAGGGTCGCTCCAGAGCTGGTCTCCAAGGGTCGCTCCAGAGTTGGTCTGTAAGGGTCGCTCCAAAGTTGATCTCCAAGGGTCGCTCCAGAGCTGGTCTCCAAGGGTCGCTCTAGAGCTGGTCTCCAAGGGTCGCTCCAGAGGTGATCTCCAAGGGTCGCTCCAGAGCTGGTCTCCAAGGATCGCTCCAGAGTTGATCTCCAAGGGTCGCTCCAGAGTTGGTCTCCAAGGGTCGCTCCAGAGTTGATCTCCAAGGGTCGCTCCAGAGCTGGTCTCCAAGGGTCGCTCCAGAGCTGGTCTCCAAGGGTCGCTCCAGAGTTGGTCTGTAAGGGTCGCTCCAGAGCTGGTCTCCAAGGGTCGCTCCAGAGTTGGTCTCCAAGGGTCGCTCCAGAGTTGGTCTGTAAGGGTCGCTCCAGAGCTGGTCTCCAAGGGTCGCTCCAGAGCTGGTCTCCAAGGGTCGCTCCAGAGTTGGTCTGTAAGGGTCGCTCCAGAGCTGGTCTCCAAGGATCGCTCCAGAGTTGGTCTCCAAGGGTCGCTCCAGAGTTGGTCTCCAAGGGTCGCTCCAGAGTTGGTCTCCAAGGGTCGCTCCAGAGTTGGTCTCCAAGGGTCGCTCCAGAGCTGGTCTCCAAGGGTCGCTCCAGAGCTGGTCTCCAAGGGTCGCTCCAGAGTTGGTCTGTAAGGGTCGCTCCAGAGTTGGTCTCCAAGGATCGCTCCAAAGTTGGTCTCCAAGGGTCGCTCCAGAGCTGGTCTCCAAGGGTCGCTCCAGCAGGCCAGATTTCCTCCCTCGGCTCGGTCAAGCCAGAGCAGGCTTGTAGGACATGCTTTGGGGTTTGCTTGAGGCATCCCATCTGCAAGTGAGTCAGTGAGAGTCATTCTGTAGAGACGTACTCTTGAGTCCACAATGTCCGTTTCTGAGTCTGAAGATTCCGACCAGTACATTTCCACACAGCTCCAGTATCTTGTCCTGTTCTGGTCGGGAGGTATGGTTATCCTTAAAGCGCTGAGCAGACTGATGACATTGTGTGTGGGCTGGCCCCCCACCACGATAGGTGTCCCTGGCTTTTGTCCAGCATCAAACGCGGTCGTGATCTTACTGCCTCAGCTGACCATCGCAGAGAGTCCAGCATCAAACGCGGTCGTGATCTTACTGCCTCAGTTGACCATCGCAGAGAGTCCAGCATCAAACGCGGTCGTGATCTTACTGCCTCAGTTGACCATCGCAGAGAGTCCAGCGTCAAACGCGGTCGTGATCTTACTGCCTCGGCTGACCATCGCAGAGAGTCCAGCATCAAACGCGGTCGTGATCTTACTGCCTCAGTTGACCATCGCAGAGAGTCCAGCGTCAAACGCGGTCGTGATCTTACTGCCTCGGCTGACCATCGCAGAGAGTCCAGCATCAAACGCGGTCGTGATCTTACTGCCTCAGCTGACCATCGCAGAGAGTCCAGCATCAAACGCGGTCGTGATCTTACTGCCTCAGCTGACCATCGCAGAGAGTCCAGCATCAAACGCGGTCGTGATCTTACTGCCTCAGCTGACCATCGCAGAGAGTCCAGCGTCAAACGCGGTCGTGATCTTACTGCCTCAGGTTGACCATCGCAGAGAGTCCAGCGTCAAACGCGGTCGTGATCTTACTGCCTCGGCTGACCATCGTAGAATCCTCGTCTGACGCTATAGCACCAGGTCTTAGGTCGCTAAGCATTATGATTCGCTGTAAATTAACCTGAGAAGAATACTCAACGTATCAAGAAGAGATAAGATCAGAAATGAAGAAATCAGGACTAAAGTGGGGGTTGAAGCAGCACTATATTTTATTAGAAAGCAGCAAGTCAAATGGTTTGGCCATGCAAGCAGGTTACCATTCAACAGCATACCACAACAAGCAATGATGTACAGACCAGATGGAAACAGAGGAAGAGGCCGACCGCATAAACGTTGGACGGAGGGAATAGCAGAGTCCTTGGGACTATCGATACATGAAGCCCATAATCGGGCACTCTCACGATGCTTATACTTCACCTCGACATCGCAAGGTACAAGAGGAACATGATGAGATGAAATGAGTAAATTAACCAACGTTCTGGACACAATCCGATCGCCTTGCGTTGATTTTCACGATGGTATGAGCATCGGCCATTCAGAAAGCAATGGTAAACTTTACAAAATGCGCATGTCCTTTGCAGAACGTTATGATCAACCCCAGGTGAATTTTATGTGCACGTTTACGTTCAGTAGTCTGCCATTGCTTTCTGACGTCAATGTTTAAGCTCAACTGACTACTAACAGTAAAATTGCCCAGAAAATGAAAACAGCCAAATATGCATGGGTTGGTTGAGACGTCCTGTAAAAAGAACAGAATATGCCACCTGATGATGTTTAATATGCTATCATGCACTGGCTCGCTACTTCAATGCAACGTCTAAAAAACGATTATTTTAAAAAAAAATCATATTTATTACACGTATATAAATACGTCCTAATTGATAAAGACGCGACATATACAGGAATGGGATAAAACATGTGGCCAACATTTCCGCATTACATCAAAATCATATGATAAGAAGAGACACTTCCGTAAGAAATGTTATGCAATGTCAGAAGAAACATTAATGTCGAACCTCGGGGTTTGAGTTAACGACCAAACAAGAATGTAAATTTATTTGGCCAGGAAACGGAGATGATTTAGCGGTCTCCAGGGCCATCAAGGGAAGAAGATAAATGTTTTGATTACTCCCCCATGCTGTGGAGTTGTCTGCTCTTGATAGTCCCATGCCCTGCTGCGAAAAATGCAGGTTTTCTGTCTGTTCATGGATCCAGGCCGGTCTCCTTGGCCTAGGCCAGAGTCAGAGTTGGTTAGGCTGATGACGAGGGACACTGGTAATATCATCAGTGTGTCGGTTTTGATTGTAGAGGTTCGGGCGTGTTGCCACATCTGTGTCTTTATTTCACTGTAGTCTGTCTGACTGCCAAACAAGTCAAATCAGATCAGATGACATAATAATGTAATAGCTTATCCACACGCAAACATCAGTCCAGCGCACTACAAGCAGTAGACCGTGTATAGACTACGCTTGAGTTCAAAGCGAGCGAAGGAAAGAAAATCTCTTTATCTTCCTCTTTCCTCGTCACGTTTGTCGAATCATAATTGACTAGTCATCTGTAAAGATGATATAGATATTATAAGGGCAAAGTGAACAAAAGCCATTGGAAATATTGACTCACTTAAAGGAAAAAGCCCAACAGATGGGGCTGGTTATCAACCAAGATAAGACAGAATATATGGTAATTTCAAGAGACGGAATGGCTAAAAACTCTGGCCACATACAAATAGATAATATGACCATTAAAAGAACGGAAACATACAAATACCTGGGTACAATCTTTAACTGCTCCAACATCATAAGGGAAGAAATACAAACTAGAATCAACTCTGGAAATAAGATATACTATGCACTACAACATCTACTAAAATCAAAGGCGCTATCGCGTAACACCAAAATCACAATATACAAAACACTGATCAGACCAGTTGTGCTGTATGGCTCTGAAACATGAAGTACAACTAAAGGAGACGAAGCCTTGTTACAAACCTTTGAGAATAAAATTTTAAGAAGCATCTTTGGACCCATTAGGGATACACAAAGTGGAGAGTGGAAAAGAAGAAGTAACAAAGACATTTATGATTTGTTTAAGTCCCCGCTAATCACTGGTATCATGAAGGCTAATAGACTACAATGGCTGGGGCATATAGAAAGAATGGAAGATAATAGGGAAACAAAACTCGCTTACACTCAGGAAATAAATGACCGTAGACCCCGAGGTAGACCAAGAAGGCGGTGGAGAGATAATACATGTACAGACCTACAGGCACTTGGAATCAACGACTGGCAAGAGAAGGTCCACCAGAGAGACGAATGGAGACAGATTGTATTTGCAGCAAAGAACCTCAATGGCTCGGAACGCTGAAGAAGAAGAAGAAGAAGAAGAAGAAGAAGAAGAAGATCTGTAAAGACGATAGTCTACCATGGCAGACATTCTAATAGCAACAGTGAAAGCACCTTCGTATTCTAATAATCTACAGCCTGTGGCGCTGGTCGTCAGCTTTGCCCACAGCCTCCTGTATCTCTAGTTGCCACTTAACTGATTCAGTGCCCAACAAAACGTAGGCTTGGACAAAACATGGCACACAATCAAAGGAACAAATATTGTAATGTAAATTTCCGTTCAAAGAGTATTGCGGAAAATACACGAAACAAAACACACAATACGATGACCATAGTACGGCGGTATATCGTCCCTCTTTCAAATGGGAGGTCACATTTGGGCGATATATTATCTTCAGCACTGGATCAGTTAAAAGCGACTGTATCATCGTGTCAGTTTAAGGGAAGATGGACAGTCTTCCCGGCAGTGGATAACGAGAGCAGCGCTGTGCAGATGACCTGTTACATGCAACCAGGAGACAAAGAATGAGGTGGCGAGAGGGAAGGGGTCGAAGCAGCGTTGTATAGTGAAAGATTGTATATCAACAGTGAAAGAATTGATAGTGAAAGATTGTATAGCTACAGTGAAAGAATTTATAGTGAAAGATTGTATAATTCCAATTCCAATGTTAATTTTTTTTTTTTAAATTTCAAATTCGGTCTCGTTAAACCTGCCTCCACAGCTTTGGTTATTGTTGAGATCCGTGGTTGTGTGGACTGTTAGTCCTAATTCATACTGGTTTTATTGGGTCCGCTCTGATTGTCGCATAAGGTTATTTTTGTGCGGCCTGTAATTTCCTTTCTGTCTTATGTTGGTCCTGATAAAGACGTCAACAGTGAAATAATTTATAGTGAAAGATTGTATAGCAACAGTGAAAGAATGTATAGTGAAATATTGTATAGCAACAGTGAAACAATTTATAGAGAAAGATTGTCATAGCAACAGGGAATGGTGAACTGCTGGACATGCACACAGCCAAGCTTGATTGTTGTCATCTGATCTGATTTGACTTGTTTGGCAGTCAGACAGACTACAGTGAAATAAAGACACAGATGTGGACAACACGCCCGAAACCTCTACAATCAAAACCGACACACCGATGACTTCACCCGTCGCTCTCTGTCACGCCGATGACTGCGATAACGACCATGGCTTTTGTGTGAATCTGTGATGCATCCTGGCCTGGCTGTTGTTGTATAAGTGCTGACTTTGCTGGGAGGTTTATTTGCTTCACCCAGTAATCAATTCACATTAGAGAATTGTGTATGGGTTTTCATAAAGTGACCTATTGTTTTCAATAAACAGATGGGTCGTAATGTAGCTGGCGCAGTAAAGAAGGGATTACGAACTCGGTTCGCAATCCTGCATACCGCGTTCGAAACAGCTGCAGGCGATTTGGAAGCAGACCGCCTGCGCGTACAGTGGTAACGGTGGTTTTCGTTCAGAAAACAAAGGCAAATTATTTAACGTAAACTTGCCTAGTCGGCTCCGTGGCTATGGCGTTATGGACGCAGTTCGTAATTCCGCTTACCCGCGTTCGAAACATAGCTGCGAGCGATTTGGCAGCAGACCGCGTTGCGCTGGATTTTAACGTATTGGTATGGGAGCCGGTCGTTCAGAAAGCAACGAAAAACTACTGAACGTAATTACCATTCAACAGCATACCACAACAAGCAATGATGTACAGACCAGATGGAAACAGAGGAAGAGGCCGACCGCATAAACGTTGGACGGAGGGAATAGCAGAGTCCTTGGGACTATCGATACATGAAGCCTATAATCGGGCACTCTCACGATGCTTATACTTCACCTCGACATCGCAAGGTACAAGAGGAACATGATGAGATGAAATGAGTAAATTAACCAACGTTCTGGACACAATCCGATCGCCTTGCGTTGATTTTCACGATGGTATGAGCATTGGCCATTCAGAAAGCAATGGTAAACTTTACAAAATGCGCATGTCCTTTGCAGAACGTTATGATCAACCCCAGGTGAATTTTATGTGCACGTTTACGTTCAGTAGTCTGCCATTGCTTTCTGACGTCAATGTTTAAGCTCAACTGACTACTAACAGTAAAATTGCCCAGAAAATGAAAACAGCCAAATATGCATGGGTTGGTTGAGACGTCCTGTAAAAAGAACAGAATATGCCACCTGATGATGTTTAATATGCTATCATGCACTGGCTCGCTACTTCAATGCAACGTCTAAAAAACGATTATTTTTTAAAAAATCATATTTATTACACGTATATAAATACGTCCTAATTGATAAAGACGCGACATATACAGGAATGGGATAAAACATGTGGCCAACATTTCCGCATTACATCAAAATCATATGATAAGAAGAGACACTTCCGTAAGAAATGTTATGCAATGTCAGAAGAAACATTAATGTCGAACCTCGGGGTTTGAGTTAACGACCAAACAAGAATGTAAATTTATTTGGCCAGGAAACGGAGATGATTTAGCGGTCTCCAGGCCATCAAGGGAAGAAGATAAATGTTTTGATTACTCCCCCATGCTGTGGAGTTGTCTGCTCTTGATAGTCCCATGCCCTGCTTGCGAAAAATGCAGGTTTTCTGTCTGTTCATGGATCCAGGCCGGTCTCCTTGGCCTAGGCCAGAGTCAGGAGTTGTGGTTAGGCTGATGACGAGGGACACTGGTAATATCATCAGTGTGTCGGTTTTGATTGTAGAGGTTCGGGCGTGTTGCCACATCTGTGTCTTTATTTCACTGTAGTCTGTCTGACTGCCAAACAAGTCAAATCAGATCAGATGACATAATAATGTAATAGCTTATCCACACGCAAACATCAGGTCCAGCGCACTACAAGCAGTAGACCGTGTATAGACTACGCTTGAGTTCAAAGCGAGCGAAGGAAGAAAATCTCTTTATCTTCCTCTTTCCTCGTCACGTTTGTCGAATCATAATTGACTAGTCATCTGTAAAGATGATATAGATATTATAGGGCAAAGTGAACAAAAGCCATTGGAAATATTGACTCACTTAAAGGAAAAAGCCCAACAGATGGGGCTGGTTATCAAACCAAGATAAGACAGAATATATGGTAATTTCAAGAGACGGAATGGCTAAAAACTCTGGCCACATACAAATAGATAATATGACCATTAAAAGAACGGAAACATTCCGTTCAAGACATCAAGAACAGCAATATAATACTGGTGTTGACAGTGATGTCCTGTAAAGGATGTGCAAAAAAAACAAACAAAACTTGCCAGGTAAATCATAAACAGCCAAACAATGGTGGGGTTGACTGCGGCGCCCTGTAAAAGAAGATGCAACTAACTTTAAAACACAATGTAGAGATGGTCGTTGAGGTACACGACCACCTCTCCGTAAAGTTGAGATTGTAGTCTGTTGTTCGTTTCGTCTTCTGTTTTGGCACACCTTCTCTTTGATCGCCACACCGTCAGGCCAGTTCTTTGGGGCAGCTCCTCTTTAGTTACATACAACTGAGTGTTTTGGTGTTGATTCAGTGGGCTAGTCCTCGTATTCTATCCGTCAGATTGAACGAGACAAAGAGGTAAATGCCCCCCCCCCTCTCTCTCTCTCTCTCTCTCTCTCTCTCTGTTGTGTGTGTGTGTGTGTGTGTGTGTGTGTGTGTGTGTGTGTGTGTGTTTCATTTAAACAGCCTGTCTTGGTTAAAATGTTTTCCCCAGCCTCCGTATTGCTTCTCTCCCCCCCCCCCCCCCCCACACACACACACCCAACCGACGCCTGACGTGTAACTGACTCTCCCCCGTGAATTCTCAGCCATCGGGAATGATGTTCTCTAACTGTTTACGTTTGGTCAAACTGTACTATAACAATCTGACTTCGTCATTTCTCTTAGTGTTAATTTGCCACATTGGGCGTCTCGGCGCACAACCTTTATAGACTGAAAGGTTAATTCGGGGTTGAACTTCTTTCACACAACTGCTTTTACACGGCTGACGGGTTTCATCTGCTCGGATCATTGGCTAAGTGCATCTTTGGCCCATCTTTGAAGCATGTCGTTGTTCTGTTTCTGGCTAAGTGCATCTCTGGCCCATCTTCCAAGTATGTCCTTGTTCTACTGCTGACTAAAGCTCGGAGACTGTTCAGTTATAGATATGGACAGGTATTCTGTCGTATCCATGGTATTCTGTCGTATCCCATTCGCACTGCGAGCAAGGCAAGTCACCTGAACAAGCCAAGAAGCCTGATACGGTGGGGGGGGGGGGGCACGTGGCAAGAACACCAAGAAACACGCGGTATCCAAGATGTGCAGCGTGGTAGCCGACAAGAAGACGAGCGGAGTGAACTCACCGGCGAGCTGCAGTAAACAACAAGAACCTCAAGCATCCTTTAACAAAGCTACGTGAGGAAGGAAGACGACAACCCACTACAAACAAGAGACAAACCTACTGAGAAGCAGAGGGAAGAGAAAGACACCAGAGTCGGAAACCCCGACTCACTGACAATCAAGTGGGTTATCAAGCGTATCCAAGTGGAGTTATCAGACGAAGAAATCACGAAGCAGCTACGAGAAGAGAATCTTCACATACGATTCTTGAAGGCGGAGCGGCTCCTCACCTACTCCAAGATTACCTACAACCTTGGCAGTGGTGACGTCGGAGGGCAGTGTAATGCCAACCACAGTATCAATCAACAAGAGAATGCAGCAGCCAGCGAGATACATCCCAAGGATCACCCAATATTCCAGATGTCAGAGGGCCTGCCACAGCAGAGCAGCATGCCGCAGCAGGACGGAAATCTGCCGGTACTGCGCCGATCACCACGCCTTCAAGGAGTGTCCGCTGGCCAAGCTGGACACGGACTTTCGAGCATCCAACAACAAAAGAAAGTGCGCCAACTGCCTGGGCAAGCATGGAGCAAGATACTTGGGCTGTCCGTACCTGCAACGACACAGAGACGTATTAAAGCTCGCCATCAACACAAAGACACCATACAACGAAGCAATGCGGAGGTGCGAGACAGCCACGGGTATATCACAAGCTGAAAGAGATCAACTGCAAAAACAGATAGACGAGTTGAAGAAACAAGTCAAGGCACTGCTGACGCCGACTCCGACCAGCGACAACGAAAAACTACTGGCGGAAATGAAGGAGATCCAGCAAAACATCAAGCAAGAAGTGGAACATATGGCACGGATTAAGAAGGAGAACGAAGAAATCCTACAAACCATTAAATCAGAGCGAGAACTACAGAAAGCTGAAATGGAAATATTCCGAAACAAAACAACAGAAGCCGTACAAGAAATTACAGAGAAACCGCAAGATGAAAACCAAGAGACCGAGCCTGAATCGCAAGCGAAAGCCAGCAGCCCAACCACGACGCCCGAAACAGCCAAAGGGAAGCCAATATCCCGCCAGACATCCGAAGAAAACCGAGATGAACACCCTGACGACGGCAGAGAGGACGCCCCGATACCACCATTATTTACCGATGAAGAACTCGCGGAGATAAAGAGGAGATACGAACTCAGGTGCAAGGAATACAGAAGGCGCATGGAAGAAAAAGCAAAGAAGCACAAGAAATACAAGGGAAAATCAATGCCCTTCCGTATCGCTGAAGAACCAGCTTTATACGAGGATGACGAACACCCATGGCAATACTATATAGATGACGGAGAGATCGTCCCATTTCTGACCGCAGAGGAAAAAATCGAATGGCAACAGAAACTCAAACTCGAAGAAGATAACAGGCGCAAGGAGGAAAATGGAAACGTAGAAAAGCTCCTACAGAAAATACACAAAAAGGAGGCAAAAAAAAAAAAAACAAATAAAAAGTCCTTTTAAGGACTGCAACCAGTCAAGCCAAACGAGCCAGGAGCCTTCACTTACAAAAGAAACAGCCAGAGACGGGAGCACAGGACAGCCGCCGACCATCCCACAAGCTGACGTCACAGACACAAACGCTTACTTAACCAGTCCGAGAAAGGACTCACTCGTAAGAGAGCACAAGACCAGAATTAGGGTGAATAAACCCACAAAAGCCACGAACCTCAACAATAACCACAGCTGAAGAGGCAGGTTGAACGAGGCCGAATTTGGAATTTTTGTTTTGAAAATTGGAATTGGAATCTGTCGTATCCATCGAACACTGGGTGATGGTGTGAGCTTGATGACTATGTACGCCCGCACTTACTTGCTGCCACCTTGCTGTCGTTACAGACGATAGTTTGTTACATTGTGCTTCAAAGGAGGAATAATAACTACAACCCATGATGATAAGACCAGGGATGGAGTTATACCTCTTCATAGTAGTGTGATAGCACATCAACTCGCCCATTACCTCAAAGCGCCGCATGAACTGGACATAAAATCCATCACAAGATTTAATCCGTATATGTTGAAGTTGTATAAGTGCACACAACTTGACTATTCATACGGACTGCCGCCTGCCCGTGTTTTGCTTTTTGGCGTCTGATTAGAACAAGCTTTCTGAACAAGACCTTTGGGTTGACGGCCTACAAGGTGTGCCTGCTATTCCTCTAATAATTCACTTTCAAAACGATGTTTTCCCGTAGTGAATTTGAATAACGAAGACACAAACAATAGACTGCACAATTTATTGCCTGGCATATTTCGCTGCATCTCGTCAGGTACATACTGCAGAAATCACACAACATAAAGTAAAATAACTAGATAAATCCTTCAAGCTGAAATATACACATGTTCGCACAGTAATGTCAATTGTCTAAAGCGGTAATTTTAAGCTGACTAACAAGTCTTTCTGTTTGCACAAATCTGGCTTGCGTCACTTTCGTAGTATGACTCTTTTTCTGTTTCCGTTAATCCGTCGCTTGCGTAGTATGACTTGTTCTGTTCTGCGAATCTGACGCTTCAGTAGTCTGACTTTTACTCATCTAATGTGCCATGCCGACAAGCGTGATTGGTCATGTTTCGCCATCTCACACGATCACCAGAGTCGTGGATCAGCTGCGTGTTCTCGTCTCAACCATACCACGTGGCCAAGCCATCCAAATATGTACGTCTCTGTCTTCCCCTCAATCTTGCCAGTTGTCACCAAGTTCTCCAATTTATTTCATACTAAGTTCCCGCTAATCCGTCGCTTGCGGAGTCTGAATCTTGCCCTGTTTCGATAAACCAACGCTTTTGTAGTCTAAATCTTGTCCTGTTTAACAAACCAACGCTTCAGTAGTCTGAATCTTGCTCTGATTTCGCTAACCCGTCGCTTGCATAGTCTAACTCTTGCCCTACTTTCGCTGATCTAAATATCCTTGCTCTCAGCGTCGTCTTCTCAGTGCTAACTGGACGTGGTCGTGTCATGTGACTAAATTATTCTGACTCGCCGTCCTTCAATAAAACACACGGCTAGTATGTTACCCACTTGCATTCTGATGTCATCATGTCTGATCATGTATTTTTCTCCCCACTTCAAGTTTTCCCCCCACTTCAAGTTTTCCCCAACACATATTCAAAACTTACGAATGCGCACGTTACATTTTCACAAGCGAATTGTTGGAGATAAGTGTACAGCGACGTAACACACCAGGATGTCCCTTGTACTCAAATTGTCTGATGACGAAACTGTGGTACTTGAGCTATTGCTCACGTACAAGTAACAAGAACGGTCCCAATGTACAAGTAACAAGAACAGTCCCAATGTACAAGTAACAAGAACGATCCTCATGTACAAGTAAGAATAACGGCCCTCGTGTACAAGTAACAAGAACGGTCCCATGTACAAGTAACAAGAACAGTCCCAATGTACAAGTAACAAGAACAGTCCCAATGTACAAGTAACAAGAACGGTCCTCATGTACAAGTAACAAGAACGGCCCTCGTGTACAAGTAACAAGAACGGCCCTCGTGTACAAGTAACAAGAACGGTCCCAATGTACAAGTAACAAGAACAGTCCCAATGTACAAGTAACAAGAACGGTCATCATGTACAAGTAACAAGAACAGTCCCCATGTACAAATAACTAGAACGGTCCCCATGTACATGTAACAAGAACAATACCCATGTACAAGTTACAAGAACAGTACCCATGTACAAGTAACAAGAACAGTCCACATGTACAAGTAACAAGAAAAGTCCCTATGTAGAAGTAACAAGAACAGTATCCATGTACAAGTAACAAGAACAGTCCCCAATGTACAAGAAACAAGAACAGTACCCATGTACAAGTAACAAGAACAGTACCCATGTATAAGTAACAAGAACAGTCCCCATGTATAAGTAACAAGAACAGTCCCCATGTACAAGTAACAAGAACAGTCCCCAATGTACACATAACAAGGACGGCCCTCATGTGCAAATAATATGAACGGTCCCCATGTACATGTGACAAGAACGGTCCCCGTGTACAAGTGACAAGAACGGTCCTCTTGTACAAGTAACAAAAACGTCCCCGTGTACAAGTAACAAGAACAGCCTCCATGTACAAGTAACAAGAACAGTCCTCATGTACAAGTACCAAGAACAGTCCCCAATGTACAAGTAACAAGAACAGTACACATGTACAAGTAACAAGAACGGTCCCATGTACAAGTAACACGAACAGTACAAATGTACAAGTAACAAAAAACGGTCCCATGTACAAGTAACAAGAACAGTACACATGTACAAGTAATCAGAACAGTCCCCATGTACAAGTAACAAGAACAGCCTCCATGTACAAGTAACAAGAAAAGTCCCAATGTACAAGTAACAAGAACAGTCCCAATGTACCAGTAACAAGAACAGTACACATGTACAAGTAATCAGAACAGTCCCCATGTACAAGTAACAAGAACAGTACCCATGTAAAGTAACAAGAACAGTCCCCATGTACAAGTAACAAGAACAGTACACATGTATAAGTAACAAGAACAGTACACATGTATAAGTAACAAGAACAGTCTCCATGTACAAGTAACAAGAACAGTACCCATGTAAAGTAATAAGAACAGTCCCCATGTACAAGTAACAAGAACAGTACCCATGTAAAGTAATCAGAACAGTCCCCATGTACAAGTAACAAGAACAATTCCTATCTACAAGTAACAAGAACAGTCCCCTTGTACATGTAACAAGAACAATCCCATTGTACAAAACGTAATGGAAATTTAATATGAAAAGAATAGCCAGCTGGGAAGGTAACTGATTAACGCACCTCCTTCTAAAATATGACCTTGTAAAATGGTTATCTTAGTTCCACATATCAGCCTCTTAATTCCACATATCAATCTCTTAGTTCCACATATCAGCCTCTTAGTTCCACATATCAACCTCTTAGTTCCACATATCAGCCTCTTAGTTCCACATATCAGCCACACAGTCCCACATATCAGTCTCTTAGTTCCACATATCAGCCTCTTAGTTCCACATATCAGCCACACAGTCCCACATATCAGTCTCTTAGTTCCACATATCATCCTCTTAGTTCCACATATCAGCCACACAGTCCCACATATCAGTCTCTTAGTTCCACATATCAGCTTCTTAGTTCCACAAATCAGCCTCTTAATTCCACATATCAATCTCTTAGTTCCACATATCAGCCTCATAGTTCCACATATCAGCCTCTTAATTCCACATATCAGTCTCTTAGTTCCACATATCAGCCTCTTAGTTCCACATATCAGCCTCTTAGTTCCACATATCAGCCTCTTAGTTCCACATATCAGCCTCTTAGTTCCACATATCAGCCTCTTAGTTCCACATATCAGTCTCTTAGTTCCACATATCAGCCTCTTAGTCCCACATATCAGTCTCTAAGTCCACCATATCAACCACACAGTCCCACATATCAACCACACAGCCCCACATATCAACCACACAGCCCCACTTATCAACCACACAGTCCCACATATCAACCACACAGTTCCACATATCAACCACACAGTCCCACATATCAACCACACAGTCCCACATATCAGTCTCTAAGTTCCACATATCAGCCTCTTAGTCCCAAATATCAGCCTCTTAGTCCCATATATCAGCCTCTTAGTCCCATATATGAGCCTCATTAGCCCCACATATTAGCCTCATTAGTCCCACACATGAGACTTTCTGCCCACCGTGGTCCACCGATCCCTGTTCCCAATAAATGAGCCGCTCAGTCTCACATATGCGCCCCATTAGCCCCACATCAGATGAGCGGCTGGCCGAGTGGCTAGAACGCAGGATTCCTCTTCGGGAGACCCGGGTTCGAATCCTCGGTAAGGTGTGGAATATTTTTTTCTGTCGGGGGCAAGAAAGACAATCCTAACCTGCACAGTTCGCGGCGACTGCATTAGCCAGGTGGCCTTATTTCCTCAGGGTCAAAGACTCTATGCCATATACCGCAAGGTACTATATTGGCAGTAAATGACAGTTTTTAGCCCCACATATTAGCCTCAATAGTCCTACAAATGAATAACTTTGTTCCACGCATTAGCCAGTGTGGTCCACGGAGGCCCCGTTGCCTGTGACCAGTGACTCGGTTGTCTGTTGTGTTGTTCTTCCCTGTGACCAGTGACTCAGTTGTCTGTTGTGTTGTTCTTCCCCGGTACCAGTGGCCACATCTCCACACGTGACTTAGCTTTGGCTTTAACCTAAAGGCAGAGAAGCCATGTATTATGCAGGTAAACTAAATGTTCCCACGCCGGGAATCGAACCCAGGCCACCTCAGGTTACCCCAACAGCAGCTGCAGGCGTAACGGGGGTGTTATAGAAGCTGATAGCGTACTGCACTGATACTGTCATGAGCTTGGGTTTGAGGCCCAGCTCGTTGCCTGCGTAAGTGAGGAGATGATTGCCCACCTATCAGCGAACATTCAAGCTTACACGATGTAACGGCGCTGTTACAGCGCTGCTCAGAAAGAGGCAGTCGTCGTGTTTTGGCCACGTTATGAGAAGACACAAACTGGAACGTGTGACAACCACGAGCATAAAATGCAGTCACTTGCTGCGAGACCTGCCTCGGCTTATAGATGCGGAAATTGTGACAAAGATTGTCATTCTCGCATTGGACTATGCCGTCACAAGCGGCGCTGTCAGGTGCCTCCCCAACGGCACAACTCTTTAGTCCTACAGGACTGAAAGAGGCCTACTACTACTACTACTACTACTACTACTACTACTACTACTACTACTACTACTACTACTACTACTACTACTACTGTCACAACCGGAAAGATTTTAGGAAAGAGAAATAGAGGAAAGCCGTGTGAGAAAATTTCTTGGCAGTCTTGTGTCATGGCACGGAAGGGAGTCAACATACGATTTGGCCCATGACGTCGGAGAATGTAATTTGTGGAGAGGCATGAACGCCCACCCAGGCGGCAAGGCATTGGATGATGCTGTTACATCACAGACCCAATACAGGAAATTGCTTCGTGTCAATATTTTAAAAAAAAAAAACATCCGCAACACTACAGAAATAAACTACCTAGATCGGACTTTGTAACAACCGCGCCCCTCGCCCAATTCGCAAAACAGCAAGATCAACAGCCATTGACACCTGCGACTTAAGCAACCTCGACGTAACAAGGCAGGTCTTATCGCGGCATTCCATTCGGCCCGTAACTCAGTCGAGGCTGCGCGAACAGGGATTCCTGGCATTTGCATGGTGGGGGAGACAAGAACCTGCTTGTGTGTCCACGTGACCGTGTTTCTAGGGCAGTGGTCGGCCTTTGCGATTGCCAAATCGGTATCTATACATCGTATATCGTAGCATTTCGTAAATGCCGATTCTGTTTACGTGAGGGCAAACTATAACGTCTAGCAGGTTGTATACGATATGTAAATATACTGTATATATACACACACATACACTTTTACATATATATATATATATATATATATATATATATATATATCTATATATATATATATATATATATATATATATATATATATATATATATATATATATATATATCCTGGCATTGAGCAAGCAACTATAAAGCCGAATAGAGGTCCTAGAGATGTGGATATACAGAAGAATGTGTCCTATTTCATGGAAACACAAACAATCAAATACAGAGGTTCTAGAAAAAAAAGAGAGTTGATAAAAGAAATAAAAACCAGGTATGGCGGAAAAATTAGACAATTTTGAGAACTAATGTCTTAGAAGAATTCTAAACCTCCACTGGACAGATTTCAGAACCAACACGCAAATAAGACAAGAGACTAAGCAAGATATTGTATCTAATTTTATAAGAAAACGCCGTTGGAACTACATCGGCCATGTACTCAGAATGGACAAGACAAGATTCCCCAACCAAGCCCTCATATGGTCACCAGTAGGGAAAAGAAAACGGGGAAGATCAAGAGAGACCCTGCGCAGAACCATCATCAGAGAAGGTTCATTCAACGGCCAAGTGAACATCCAGGATCTACAACAGGTAGCAGCGAACCGCCGGACATGGAGAGCCATGACTTCTGCCCTATGCGGCGCCTTAGGCTCAAGAGGAAACACTAACTAACTAACTAACTAGCTAGCTAACTAACTAGCTAGCTAGCTACTAACTAACTAACTAACTAGCTAGCTAGCTACTAACTAACTAACTAACTAGCTAATGGAGGAAAGGCTGAAGGCAAGCGAGCAAGAGGTAGACAACGATACAAATGGGATCCATTGCAGCCAACCTTCATTTTGGAGAGAGCACCTGATTGATTGATTGATTGATTGATTGATTGATTGATTGATTGATATCACCCAGTGAGTCATTTCGGAGGCTGTTGAAGTCATCTGATTGTCGCCCCAGTCTCCAACTGTGTGTATGTATATGTGTCACATAAGTACATACACACGTACGTGGATGTATGTACATGTGTGTATGTTTGTGTATGCGTAAATGTGTGTGTATATTTGTGTATGTGTGTATGTACGTGTATGTGTATTTATGTATAAGTATTTATGTTTGGGTGTGCATGTATGTGTGTATATGTATGTGCGTGTTGCTAATGTCACCATTGTTTTCTGAGTATGTGCAAGTGCGCGTGCGTACGTGCGTGCGTGCGTCTGTCTGTCCGTCCGTCCGTCCGACCGTCCATCCGTCCGTCCGTCCGTCTGTCTGTCTGTCTGTCTGTCTGTCTGTCTGTCTGTCTGTCTGTCTGTCTGTCTGTCTGTCTGTGTTGTAACAGTAAACATACACACACTTACTTGCACGAGTATGAAATCCAGACGAGTTGACACGCATCAAGTCATTGTTTTATGCAATGAAGAGACCAGGTTTTTTCTTCTAACTGTCATTTCCCCCCTAACCTCCTGCCATAAAACCCACGGAGATGTCTATCTTAAAGGCAATCTGAGACTTGGCCCAGGAGACACGAATCCTCGGAAAGAAGCAGAGACTAAATAACACACTGAAAGTTACTTGCATGTCCTTTACAGGACTTTGCAATCAACCCCAGCATGTATTGTCTATTCATGATTCACCAGTTCAATTCAGTAGTTTGCCATTGCTATTTTAATCGTCCGACGTTTCATATCATGAACGTCAACGCAAATCGGTCCATCACGAAATCACCAGCAGCGATGTGTCGGGAAATTATAAATCTGCACATCTCGCTATCACCTAATCCCCAGACGCGGGTTAAAAGAACATACTAGATAACAGAAATGAAGGAAGGTCGCTAGCACTGGATATACCAGGTCGCCTTCAGATAGGAAAAGAGACCATTATATTGCTAGAGCTGATAGAAAAACCGGCTCCCTCACTGCCCCACACAGCTGTCTCGGATCATACTTTCCCCACTTCTTGGCCACATAATTAAAACAAACAGGGAAAGGACGGCAGAACAGCTGGCTTACTGCACCACACGTATCATATAGCCTGCCCCACATAAACCAGACCACACACACACACGTACAGACAAACATGCGTACATGCAGGTCATAAACTGGGTCCAGCAGATAACGTGCGTTGTCATTGTCGAGTGAATCTTAATCGCGTCCGCAAATCAACCAGTTACACAACACTGTCAACTTATGACAGTTACACAACACTGTCAACTTATGACAGTTACACAACATGATAAACATATGACAGCTACACAACATGATAAACTTATGACAGTTACACAACATGATAAACTTATGACAGTAACACAACATGATCAACTTATGACAGTTACACAACATGATAAACTTATGACAGGTACACAACATGATCAACTTATGATAGTTACACAACATGATCAACTTATGACAGGTACACAACACGGTAAGCCTATGACAATTGCACAACATGGTCAACATATGACAGTTACACAACAAGGTCAACCTATGACAATTACACAACAATGTCAACCTATGACAATTACACAACACTGTCAACCTATGACAATTACACATGTTAAACTTATGACAGTTACACATGATAAACGTATGACAGTTACATGTGATAAACTTATGACAGTTACACATGATAAACTTATGACAGTTACATGTGATAAACTTATGACAGTTACACAACACGGTAAACCTATGACAATTACAAAACACGGCCAACCTATGACAATTACACAACACTGTCAACCTATGACAATTACACAACACTGTCAACCTATGACAATTACACATGTTAAACGTATGACAGTTACATAACACGGTCAACCTGTGACAGTTATACATGATAAACTTATAACAGTTACACATGATAAACTAATGACAGTTACACAACATGATAAACTTATGACAGTTACACATGATAAACTAATGACAGTTACACATGATAAACTTATGACAGTTACACAACATGATAAACTTATGACAGCTGCATGGCATGATTAGCCTATGACAGTTGAAAATTTTGATCAGTTTATGACGTTGTGTGTGATTCTATTACACTGAGATCCTGGCCGGCCTACGAAGTTCGTGCACTGCATTCAGATGTTTCTTGTGTTGTTTATAGGAGGATACTGCAGCATCTACGGATGTGTATGTGCTCAAGGAAGGCTGTCCTGTACACACCTCGAACCACGTATGATGTTTACACACTACACAAACACCAGTTGAAGCACAACCCGGTCGCTGACACACGTTCGTGTAGTGTAGATTATACTCGATCAATGACCTCAGATTCTGCGTGTACATAAGGTTACGACAACTTGCAGTCAATGCCCTCATTGAGAACGCCACCAATATCACGATGGTTGCGGTGTTAATTTTTGTCATTTATAAACTAACAGTATACCATAACAAGCAATGATTTACAGACCAGATGGAAGTAGCGGAAGATGCCGACCACGTAAACGATGGACGGAGGAGGGAATAGCAGAGTCCATGGGAATATCCATACATGAAGCCCATAAGCTGGCACTCTGTTTATACAAGAGGAGCACGATGAGCTGTGAGAGATGAGTTAAGCGCCAAGTTAGTCAGGTCTTATTCGGCTATTACGGAGCTACCGTATGACAGTAGACCTGCTTCCTGTTAGCGCCGAATGTTGGGCGGCGCTCACTATACCCACCCCCCCCCCCCCCCCACACACACACACACACTTTGTGCCAACGTCTTCGGGCGAATGAGTACAATTGAGTCGGGTACAAGTGTTATCCTGGTGCGTGGAAATGCAACGGAAAGACTAAAGTAACGGCAGGGTAGACCAGACCCTACATCTTGGCCGGCAACGGGTCTGGGATCGAAGCTCCGACAAGAGGACAGTTAGAGCATTGAACGTTTCTAAGTTAAATCCCTCGGGTGTGAGGGCCTGACCGCTACCTACCTCCTGCTCTTGGAGTGTTGATGACTGAGCCGCTAGGATCTGCAGCCTACCTTGTTCCAGACGTACTGGTTATCCTTTCCTCTGGAGATAACAAGGCAATGCCGAGAGAGGGATCATGCTGCATGGGCAACACATGCTCTCTGATTTAATGCCCAGGCATTGTGCTTTGGAATTCTAGCTCTTTTCCAATTCACATACTTTCGTCTGTAAAGACGGCAAGGTGCCACACACTCTACCGAGAGAGGGATAATACTGCATGGGCAATACAGGTCTCTACAATTCAGCTCAGGCTTTGTGCTACAGAGAGGTTATTATGCCTTCTTTAAGCATAACTATCGTCTGACAAGGCGGCAAGATGCCAGTTTCGCGTGAAGCACCAATAACCTTATTGTTTTGGTCATGTCCCTATATGGCTTATTGCAACAACAACAAACATAGCAGTTCTCCAACATGCTGGTGGGTTGGGAAACGAGTGGGTGGACAGATTGGCTGGGTCTGCATTTCTGGATGGACTACTGTTGCACGACAAGGCAGATGTGGCCAGAGGTCTTTGTGATCATGTGTATATTGTGGAAGTATAAGACATATACACCATCATAAACTTGAACGAATGGCGCGGCAGAAAGTGGCCAGAGGGTCTGCCAACATTCAACTCTCCGAGGAAAGGCCTGATGGACATATAATCAGACTTCAGTGGTACCATTAGTATTGGGAATCTTCGCTGGCTGTTGAAGAGAAGGACAGAGCACGTATGGGAATGTCCCGAGAGCTGTGATGTCGGATATTAACTACAACTCATCTCCAATGCACAGCTGCAGACGATCTGGAAGTAGAGCCATTGTGTTGATTTGCACAATGCTTTGAGCGTTGGCAGTTCGGAAAGCAATGGCAAACTAGTATGAATGTGATGAAGAAAATCACCACAGCCAATAAATGCTGGAGTTGATTGCAACGTCATGTAAAGGTCATACAAACTAATATTTTAGTAGGTCAATGAGAGCGGCACAGGGTCAGATAAAACTAATTATTGACCGATGACATGAAATAATAGAATTGATTGATTGATTGACTGACTGACTGAATGACTGATTGATTGATTGATTGATTGATTGATTGATTGATTGATTGGGTTCTTGATAGGATAGCCTCTGGAAAACCTGGTTCTTATTCTGAAGTCAAATGCTGTTTGACTCCTGAAAAGGGTCTGTGTCTGTCACGGTGAGGCTGGTGTCAAGACACTCCTACCCCAATGATGCCCAACTGCCATCTCCACTGTGACTTGCAGAGCTGTCCTCCCTCTCTCCATACACGCAAAACAGCGGGGTGGGCTGTAGCGGTGATGGCGCTTCTCATCCGCGGGGCGGCTTGGCTATCGTTGGTACTCAACCTCGGCAGCCTGTGGTTATATCAACCACGGAGAGGTACTCAACAATTCTGGTCAGGGTAGATTCTGGTTTTAGCCAAGGTAGATTCAGGGCTTGACCAGATCAGGTTTTGGTCTTGTTCAGGGTAGATTCTGGTTATGGCCGGGTAGATTCTAGTTATGACAAGGTAGATTTTGGTTATGGCAGGGTAGATTCTGGTTATAGCAGGATAGATTCTGATTATGACAGATAGATTCTGGTTATGGAAGGGTAGATTCTAGTTATGGCAGGGTTGATTCTGGTTATAGCAGGATATATTCTGGTTATGGCAGGGTAGATTCTGGTCTTACTCAGGGTAGACTATAGTCATGGCCAGATCAGATCCAAGTTCTGCGACCTAGATACCAGGTACAAACGCATGTGCAAAGTTGTTCCAGGTCGCACAAGGAAGCAAAGACCAGGAACACTGTCTAGTTACAGGCTACTAATGAGGGTCGGCATCAGGCTGGCTATCTGGTCCTGAACGAGACTGGCCATCTGGTCCTGAACGAGACTTTGTATGTAGAATCGGACTAACCACGAGCAAGCCTACTGGACGTGGCCTGGTTGAGGGCCGCATGTTCCATTGGGAGATGAAAGAAAGAAAGAAAGAAAGAAAGAAAGAAAGAAAGAAAGAAAGAAAGGGGAGGACGAGGAAGAGAAAGAGGGTGTGGGTGAGAAGAAGGAGAAGAAGAAGGATGAGTATGAGAAGATAAATAATATTTCTTTGGTGATCGCTTGCTTTGAACTCAAGCGTAGTTCATACACGCCACTTTCAGTAGCATTGGATTGAATTTTGCGTTGGGGATTAACATTCCCTATTACCGGTGTCCCTCGCCATCAGGTGAACCCACTCCGACTTCAGAGGTATGTGTAATTTATTTACGTCACCAAGTCAAGCTCGAGAAGTCAACATTTTAGTCCAACTGACCGGTGAAGGAGTTGAACTCCCTACCTCAGCACCAAGACATGGCTGTTTAAGAACGAGCGCAGTTATAATAGTTTGAAGAAGAACAGGAAGAATAAGAAAAAGAAGATGATGTTGCTGAAGATGATGATTACGATAGACAGCGCGAAACAAATGCATGTTTAAGTATTTCACAAATATAGATAGAGCGTTACAAATGAATTATTAATTTGTTCCCAGTTCCAGTACAAATAGAGCAGAACAACGTCATGTTAAAGTGTTTTCAAGCATAGAGCTGTACAGCCAAACTGTACACATGTCCCTGTCATACAGCAGTACACATGTCCCTGTCATACAGCAGTACATATGCAGTTTTACGCTGTCCCCCAGGAACACACAGACAGGGGTGACGAACTGGAGTTTTCCAAATAACAACCGACTGACAGAAATGCTTCCTCGAGCTTTCCAAAGATAGACAGAGTGGCAGCATGTTAAACGTTCCCCAAGTACCGGTATATACCGAGTGGTACAAGTGGATGTTTACCGTTTGGCAAATATAGACTTTTAACTTTTCCCAAATATAGACGGAGTGCTACACATGAATGTTTACAGTTTCCCAAATATAGACCGAGTGGTAAACGTGAATGTTTAACATTTCTCAACTACAGACCGAGTGGTACACATGAATGTTTAACATTTCCCAAATATAGACAGAGTCGTACGCATGAATGATTAACATTTCCCAACTATAGACCGAATGGTACACGTGAATATTTAACATTTCCCAAATATAGATGATAGAACATTAATGTGTAAAAATTACAAACTATATCCATAGAATGTTTACAGATTCCCAAATACGGACTGCCAGGAAAACTAGTTGGAGGTTATAAATAAATAATATACGCTATGCACATGAAATAGTATTGGTGGCAGATAAATCAACAGACCTACAACAATTGTTGGACATTGTAGTAACAGAGAGTGCAAGGAAATTACTCTCCTTGAATATCAAGAAAACAGTAACAATGGTGATATCAAAGAAAATGGTGACACCAAAATGTGACATAGAAATAGAAGGAAACATTCTTAACCAAGTGGATAATTTTAGATACCTAGGGACATTAATAACATCAGATGGAAGATGTACAACAGAGATTAAGAGCAGAATAGGGTAAGCAAAAGCCGCATTTCAGAAAATGAAGAGCATCTTGCGCAATAGGTCACTATCACTGAGTGTAAGAAAGAGAGTGCTGAAATGCTATGTAGAACCAGTTTTGCTGTATGGCAGTGAATCTTGGAATGTAAATGAACAAATTAAGAAGAAATTAGAAGCAACAGAGATGTGGTTCCTGAGACGAATGTTGAGAATTCCTTGGACTGCCAGAATAACTAACGACGACTGCCTAAAACAGGCTAGTGAAACTAGAACACTATATACAACAATAAGAAAGAGACAAACAGCTTTCTTTGGTCATGTAATGAGAAGAGAGGCATTGGAGAACATCGTGACAACTGGAAAGATCGAGGGGAAGAGGGGCAGAGGCAGACCAAGAGAAATGATGCTAGATGGATTGAGATGGTGGCACGGAGGAATATCAGCAGCAGAGTTGATCCAGAAAACCAAAGACCGAGATCTGTGGAGAGCCATGAACGCCTACGCCAGCTGGCAGGGCACTTGATGATGATGAGATACGGACCACGATATTATCTTTATTTCTCTTAACAGTAGCTTCTTTCCCCCCCCCCCCCCCCCCCCCTTTTTTATATTTAAAGAAATCCCTGTCTTGCACTTTCTATTACCACAATGTCCAACAGCTGTTGCAGATATGTTGCGTTTTCAACCATCAATATTGTCTTCTGCATAACGCATATTATTTATAACACAACCTCCAACTCGTACTCCTGGTCTGCCTTTGAGCTCTCGCATTATCATATCGCTTTAGAGAGCATAGATCTGGCGACAAGTCACATATGTGCCTTCATCATCATCATGTGCCATGCGGATAAACGTGGATGGTCATGTTTCGTTATTTCACTCGATCACCAGAGTCGTGGATTAGCTTCATGTTCTTGTCTCGATCATGCCACGTGACCAAGCTATCGATATACTTACTTATCTGCCTTCCTCTGGTTCTTTTCTCCACAATTTTACCAGTTCTCTCCAAGTTCTGTAGTTTACTTCTTCTCATAACGTGGCCAAAAACCTTGTGACTGCCTATGTATAATTGCTCCTATCAGTGTACGGTTTTCATCTGTTTCTTGTGGGACTTGGTCATTGGTTTTTCTGTCTGTCCACTTTATTCTTTGCATTTCCCTCAGAAACCACGTGTCCACTGCCATTAGGTGCTTTCCAGCTTGTCTGTTCAATCTCCACGCTTCCCACCCATACAAAAGTACAGGTTCTATGTAGCACTTCAACGCTCTTTTTCTAGTTGCAAATGACATCATTTATTTATCAATATGTTATTCCATCTTTCAAACGGCGACCTTAGCCATGGTGATTTTTGTTCTAATCTCTTCAAGACACCTTCCATCAGACATTATGACTGTCCCGAGATAATTGTACCGATTCTCTTGTTTAAGAATATTCCCATTTACCCGTATATTACATTGTGGTATTTCTTTCTTACTCATCACTCCTCGTTTTATCTGTTCATAATCGTCTCTTTATTTCCTATTTTATTTGCTGCTACTTATTTCCTGAAATGTCGTGCTTATTATTCTGAGATCTTTCCCGTCAATCTTAATACCCGCAACATTTCGATCATTTCATATTGCTTACTTTATCAAATGCTTTGGTGTAATCTATACAGCACATGGGTATGCATTTTTGTTTTTCAAGTGCAATATCTTTTAGTGCTGGAATGCATATTTTGCAAAAGTTATCCTTTCCCTACCACAAATCCATGCCATTCTTCACAATTTTCCATCTGAATTTTCATTCTTGACCTACTCATTATAATACTGAGTAGTAGTTTGGTGACATGGTTTATGAGATTGACTGAGGCTGTTCGGAATTCTTTACATTCAATTTCTTCCCTTCTCTTCGAAAATCTATAAATACACATTTCGACATAGGTGAGTTGAGTTAAGAACCGACATCACAGCACTCGGGACTTTCCTAATACTCGCTCCGTCCTCATCTTCAACAAGCAGCGAAGAGTCCCAATACTAATGGTACCTGCTACCATCGGATTATGTGTCCGTTTGGCCTTTCCCCCGAGTCAGATCCTTTGGTCACTCCCTATTGCACCAAGCTCTCTAGACAATGATAGTGTATCTGTTTTTCCACACAAGACACGTGATCCCAGGGGGCCCTGGCCACATCATTTTGGCATGTCACCAGAGATATATCCACTGTTTTAAATATCATTCAACAGTTTAATTAAGATCCCTACACCAAATTCTCTCTCAACTTCCAATTCTGCTACCATCTTTTCATCTGGTCAAGCCGTGTTTCCTTTCTACATATGTTTGATAACATCAGTGACTACTCCGATTAGCACAAGTGTACCTTCTAGATTTTTCCTTTCTTCATATGTTTGCATTGGTGACTACTCCGATTAGTATTATAGATATACCTTCTAGGTTTTTCCTTTCTACATATGTTTGATAACATTGGTGACTACTCCGATTAGTATAGATGTACCTTCTAGGTTTTTCCTTTCTACATATGTTTGATAACATCAGTGACTACTCCGATTAGTATAGATGTACCTTCTAGATTTTTCCTTTCTTAATATGTTTGCATTGGTGACTACTCCGATTAGTATTATAGATATACCTTCTAGGTTTTTCCTTTCTACATATGTTTGATAACATCAGTGACTACTCCGATTAGTATAGATGTACCTTCTAGGTTTTTCCTTTCTACATATGTTTGATAACATCAGTGACTACTCCGATTAGTATAGATATACCTTCTAGGTTTTTCCTTTCTACATATGTTTGATAACATGGGTGACTACTCCGATTAGTATAGATATACCTTCTAGGTTTTTCCTTTCTACATATGTTTGATTACATCAGTGACTACTCCGATTAGTATAGATGTACCTTCTAGGTTTTTCCTTTCTACATATGTTTGATAACATCAGTGACTACTCCGATTAGTATAGATGTACTTTCTAGGTTTTTCCTTTCTACATATGTTTGATAACATCAGTGACTACTCCGATTAGTATAGATGTACCTTCTAGGTTTTTCCTTTCTACATATGTTTGATAACATCAGTGACTACTCCGATTAGTATAGATGTACCTTCTAGGTTTTTCCTTTCTACATATGTTTGATAACATCAGTGACTACTCCGATTAGTATAGATGCACTTTCTAGGTTTTTCCTTTCTACATATGTTTGATAACATTGGTGACTACTCCGATTAGTATAGATGTACCTTCTAGGTTTTTCCTTTCTACATATGTTTGATAACATCAGTGACTACTCCGATTAGTATAGATGTACCTTCTAGGTTTTTCCTTTCTACATATGTTTGATAACATTGGTGACTACTCCGATTAGTATAGATGTACCTTCTAGGTTTTTCCTTTCTACATATGTTTGATAACATCAGCGACTACTCCGATTAGTATAGATGTACCTTCTAGGTTTTTCCTTTCTACATATGTTTGATAACATCAGCGACTACTCCGATTAGTATAGATGTACCTTCTAGGTTTTTCCTTTCTACATATGTTTGATAACATTAGTGACTACTCCGATTAGTATAGATGTACCTTCTAGGTTTTTCCTTTCTACATATGTTTGATAACATCAGTGACTACTCCGATTAGTACAAGCATACCTTCTAGATGTTTCCTTTCTTCATATGTTTGCATTGGTGACTACTCCGATTAGTATTATAGATATACCTTCTAGGTTTTTCCTTTCTACATATGTTGATAACATCAGTGACTACTCCGATTAGTATTATAGATATACCTTCTAGGTTTTTCCTTTCTACATATGTTTGATAACATCAGTGACTACTCCGATTAGTATATGTTTGATAACATCAGTGACTACTCCGATTAGTATAGATATACCTTCTAGGTTTTTCCTTTCTACATATGTTTGATAACATTGGTGACTACTCCGATTACTATAGATGCACCTTCTAGGTTTTTCCTTTCTACATATGTTTGATAACATTAGTTATATAGGTGTACCGTCTAGTTTATTTTCTTCTATTAATGATTCTTTTTCTCAATCATATAAACAGTTTATGCAACTGATCTTATTATTCTAACATCTTCCTACCTTCAACACCTTTTCTGTTTTTTTTATTTCAGACATCTTATTTTCTATCCGTTAAATCGTTAATCTGTCTGTGCATAAATGCATTTAATTCATTTTCGTTGAATTGTTCCTTTAATCAATATTTTTTTGTGTTTATTCATTTATCTCCGTATTGTTTATTTATCTTATCATTATCATCCTTGCATTTTCTTTTTTGTTTGCTAGGTGTGAACTCGAGCGTATTCCGTGTTAGACTGATTTGTGCGTGTGGGCTAGCTTTCTCTATTACCAGTGTCCTTCGCCATCAAGCGAACCGACTCTGTCTTGTAAGGTATCTGTAATTTACTTCCTCAAGTCAAGGACGAGAAGTCAACATTTTAATGCAACTGACCAGTATAGGGGTTGAACCCGCTACCTCGGCATCAGTACACCGGAAGTTTAAGAGCCAGCGCTCTTATACATTGGGCTATGTTGACTCCCATTCTTCTTTATCATTTTTATTTCATTTTCCCGGTTATATCTTAATGCTTGTTTGATGGGTGCAGCTTTCCAGCCCTTCCCATTGTTCACCTGCACTATGTATTTTAGGTAGTGTGTTGTATCTGTTTCTTGCAATCCCTTTATCACGCTCAGCATCTCAGCGTGTTCTAGGTATAAAGAGTAATCCTATTCTAAAAACGCCAGCCCGATCTTGTTCTATCGTCATCAACTGTAATCCTATGATATAATCACATGCTGCAGTACTATCTTTTAAAACAAACTGTAATCATGCGCCACACTGTAATCCTATACTATAATCACATTATGCCCGACCATGTGATATAAAACACAAACTGTAATCGTTTGCTATAAAACAAAACTGTAATCCTATGCTATAATCACACCCCACATTTCTATTACTATAATCACATCCCGCAATCCCGTGCTATAAAACACAAACTGTAATACATACTATAACAACATCCTCAGTCTTATGCAATAATCACACCCCGAAATCCTTGACTATAATTACATCTCAAAATCAGGTGATATAAAACACAAACTGTAATCCTATGCTATAATCACATTCCGCATTCATATGCTATAATCACATCACGCAATCATGTGCTATAAAACACAAACTGTAATCATATACTATAATCACATTCCGCAGTCATGTGCTACAAAGCACAAACTGTAATCTTATGCTATAATCACATCCCACAATCCTGTGCTATAAAACACAAACTTTAATCCTATTAATCACGTCCCGAAAACCTGTGCTATAAAACACAAACTGTAATCCCATGCTATAACCATATCCCACAGTCCTGTGCTATAAAACACAAACTATAATTCTATACCATAATCACATCTCGCAACCCAGTGCTATAGTCACATCCCGCAATCCTCGCAATAATCACCAAAATAAGATAGACAAGAGACAACAACGGCCTACCTTCCTCCCCTATATGACAACATTCCGAGCCAGAACTCATTCACAACAGCTTGCGTGGGCGGGAAGCACAGTGAAGGTGCAGGGATGGAGAGCTGACATGGAGACAGGGAGGAAGAGACAGGGATAGCAATGTGGATAAGAGGGATGACATGGATAGTGGAAGAGACCGGGATACAAGTGTGGATAAAGGGATGACATGGATAGTGGAAGAGCGATCAAGTGTGGAGAGGAGAGGACAGAGACAGTGGAAGAGACGGGATACAAGTTGTATAGAGAGGGGTTGACATGGTGACAGGGAAGAGACAGGGATACAAGTGTGAATAGAGAGGGAAGTTGACATGGAGACAGTGGAAGAGACGTGATACGTGTGAATAGAGAGGGAGTTGACATGGAGACAGTGAAAGAGACCGGGATACAAGTGTGGGTAGAGAGGGAGTTGACATGGAGACAGTGGAAGAGACGGGGATACAAGTGTGGATAGAGAGGTGGTTGACATGGAGACAGTGGAAGAGACCGGGATACAAGTGTGGGTAGAGAGGGGGTTGACATGGAGACAGGGGAAGAGACAGGGATACAAGTGTAAATAGAGAGGCAGTTGACATGGATAGTGGAAGAGACAGGGATAAGAGTGTGTATAAAGAGGGGGTTGACATGGACGGTGGAAGAGACCAGGATACAAGTGTGAGTAGAGAGGGAGTTGACTTGAACAGTGGAAGAGACAGGGATACAAGTGTAGATAGAGAGGGAGTTAACATGGGCAGTGGAAGAGAGAGGGATACAAGTGTGAATAGAGAGGGAGTTGACTTGAACAGTGGAAGAGACAGGGATACAAGTGTAGATAGAGAGGGAGTTGACATGGGCAGTGGAAGAGACAGGGATACAACTGTGGATAGAGAAGGAGTTGACATGGATAGTGGAAGACATAGGGATACAAGTGTGAATAAAGAGGGGGTTGACATGGAGACAGTGGAAGAGACCAGAATACAAGTGTGAGTAGAGAGGGAGTTGACATGGACGGTGGAAGAGACCGGGATACAATTGTGAACAGAGAGGGAGTTGACATGGAGACAGTGGAAGAGACCGGGATACAAGTGTGGGTAGAGAGGGGGTTGACATGGAGACAGGGGAAGAGACAGGGATACAAGTGTAAATAGAGAGGCAGTTGACATGGATAGTGGAAGAGACAGGGATACGAGTGTGTATAAAGAGGGGGTTGACATGGACGGTGGAAGAGACCAGGATACAAGTGTGAGTAGAGAGGGAGTTGACATGGACGGTGAAAGAGACCGGGATACAATTGTGAACAGAGAGGGAGTTGACATGGAGACAGTGGAAGAGACGGGGATATACGTGTGAATAGAGAGGGAGTTGACATAGAGTCAGTGGAAGAGACGGGGATACAAATGTGGAGAGAGAGGATTGAAGTAGGGAGACAGTGGAAGAGACGGGGATACACGTGTGAATAGAGAGGAGGTTGACATGGAGACAGGGGAAAAGACAGGGATACAAGTGTGGAGAGAGAGGATGGAGGCAGGGAGACAGTGGAAGAGACAGGGATACACGTGTGAATAGAGAGGGAGTTGACATGGAGACAGGGGAAGAGACGGGGATACAAGTGTGGAGAGAGAGGATGGAGGCAGGGAGACAGTGGAAGAGACAGGGCTACACGTGTGAATAGAGAGGGAGTTGACATGGAGACAGTGGAAGAGACGTGATACGTGTGAATAGAGAGGGAGTTGACATGGAGACAGTGAAAGAGACCGGGATACAAGTGTGGATAGAGAGGTGGTTGACATGGAGACAGTGGAAGAGACCGGGATACAAGTGTGGGTAGAGAGGGAGTTGACGTGGAGACAGGGGAAGAAACAAGGATACAAGTGTGAATAGAGAAGGAGTTGACATGGAGACAGTGGAAGAGACGTGATACGTGTGAATAGAGAGGGAGTTGACACGGAGACAGTGAAAGAGACCGGGATACAAGTGTGGATAGAGAGGTGGTTGACATGGAGACAGTGGAAGAGACCGGGATACAAGTGTGGGTAGAGAGGGAGTTGACATGGAGACAGGGGAAGAGACAGGAATACAAGTGTGAATAGAGAGGCAGTTGACATGTGCAGTGGAAGAGAGAAGGAAACAAGTGTGAATAGAGAGGGAGTTGACTTGAACAGTGGAAGAGACAGGGATACAAGTGTGGATAGAGAGGTGGTTGACATGAAGACAGGGGAAGAGACAGGGATACACGTGTGAATAGAGAGGGAGTTGACATGGACAGTGGAAGACATAGGGATACAGGTGTGGATAGAGAGGATGGAGACAGGGAGACAGACGGTAATAAACCGGGAGACGAGCGGGAGTAGATGAAGAGATGGTGAAAGACAGGTAAACAGCTGAAAAGAGAGGTGCTTGGAGATAGAGAGAGAACTGGGAGACAGTGGGAAAGACAGTGAGACAGGGAGAAACAGGGGGCGGGGGGGATGACGAGGAAAGACGGGAGACGAGCGGGTGTAGATGGGGAGATGGTGAAAGATAGACAGTTGATGAGAACCGTTCTGAGAGATAGAGGGAGAACTTGGAGACAGTGGGAGAGACAGGGCGATATGGGATAGAAGAAATTGGTAAGGGGACAACTAGAGAGAAGGAGACCGTGGGACTGATAATACCTTCATAGACAGGGAGACAGTGATGGAGAGAGGGGGCAGGAAGACAGGGGAGACAGCTAGGGTAGAGAGAGAGAGAGAGAGAGAGAGAGAGAGAGAGAGAGAGAGGGGAGAGAGGAGGAGAGACAGAGCGAGAGATAAAGAATACTGAGACAGGGGTGGTGTAGAAACAGGGAGACAAAGAAAAATAGTGTTAGACAGAGGGAGAGAGAGAAGCAGGAAGACAGAGGGCGAAGAATAGGAATAGAGAAGGGGCAGAGAAAAAAGGAGATGTAGGAGGAGAGAGAAAAGGGAAACAGGAGATGAAGGGGAATGTCAAGAGAAGGTGAGTTGTTGAGATACATATTTTTTTTCGCGTTTCCATCCTGTTTCAGGATATTGCAGTCAACATCAGCATCTTTCAGCTGTATGTTGATTCCTAGGTTAGATTACGCTCATCAGCACGCCACGACTTTCTGAGCGACCGGCTCCATACTCTCATAAGTCACTGGCACGACTCGAACCGCTTCCAATTCTCACGTCAACCACGAGAGTATTCGGGGTTACGGAGAAAGCTGCTAACGCCTCGGCCAGGGAGACCGGCTTGTTGAGATAATGGTAGCAGGAAAAATAATAGGACATAAGGTATGATAACGCGAATGACACGGGGGGGGGGGCACTTATAACTGTTAATGATGGCGAAGGTAGAGGTACCTAAGGCCATCAATATAGTGTTGCGAAAACATTTGAGGTGTTAGTTCGCACTCGCAAAAGGGGGAGTAAAAACTGGAATTTTTTTTTTTTTATTTGTTTGCATATCCTTTACAAGACATCGCTGTCAACATCAGCATCTTTCAGCTGATTGTTGATTTCTTGGCAAGATTACGCTCAGTAGTTTGCCATTGCTTTCTGAGCGACCGGCTCACATACCCCATAAGTTACCGACGCGGAGAGAACCGCTACCGATTCTAGCAAACGTCACGTTACTCACGAGAGTATGCGGGATTACGGAGAAAGTCGTGTAACTCCTAGACCATGGAGACCGGCAAAAACTAGAATAACGAGTACAGAATAGACGAATGAACGATTGAAAACTGCAACCACCGGATTATAATCCACAACTTCCACGAGACAACCTCTCCTGTACATGGTGATCTTCCCTCCACGTGACGAACTCCACTTTATGTGGCGATCTCCCCTTCAAATGTCGACCTCCTTTCAACGTGGCAACGCATTCTCCATGTGACAACACGGAGACATCCTCTCCACAAGGCGACACCCCTACACTTTGCGATAATTATTCCACGTGGCCTGCTCCTCTTCACATGACTACCTCCCCTCCACATGACTACCTCCTCTCCACGTGAAGACATTCCCTCCATAGTGCTACCTCCCCTCCACATGACTACCTCCCCTCCACATGACTACCTCCCCTCCACATGACTACCTCCCCTCCACATGACTACCTCCCCTCCACATGACTACCTCCCCTCCACATGACTACCTCCCCTCCACATGACTACCTCTCCTCCACATGACTACCTCCTCTCCACGTGACTACCTCACCTCCACATGACTACCTCCTCTCCACGTGAAGACATCCCCTCCATAGGCGCTACCTCCCCTCCACATGACTACCTCTCCTCCACTTTACTATCTTCCCTCCGCATGACTACCTCCCCTCCACATGACTACCTCCCCTCCACATGACTACCTCCCCTCCACATGATACCTCCTCTCCACGTGAAGACATCCCTCCATAGGTGCTACTCCCTCCACATGACTACCTCCCCTCCACATGACTACCTCCTCTCCACATGACTACCTCCCCTCCACATACTACCTCCCCTCCACATGACTACCTCCTCTCCACGTGAAGACATCCCCTCCATAGGCGCTACCTCCCCTCCACATGACTACCTCCTCTCCACATGTCTACCTCCCCTCACATGACTACCTCCCTCCACATGACTACCTCCCTCCACATGACTACCTCCCCTCCACATGACTACCTCCCCTCCAAATAACTACCTCCCCTCCACATGACTACCTCCCCTCCACATGACTACCTCCCTCCACATGACTACCTCCCCTCCACATGACTCACTCCCTCCACATGACTACCTCCCCTCCACATGACTACCTCCCCTCCACATGACTACCCTCCCCTCCACATGACTATCTCCCCTCCACATGACTACCTCCTTTCCACATGACTACCTCCTCTCCACGTGAAGACATCCCCTCCATAGGTGCTACCTCCCCTCCACATGACTACCTCCCCTCCACATGACTACCTCCCCTCCACATGACTACCTCCCCTCCACATGACTACCTCCCTCCACATGACTACCTCCCCTCCACATGACTACTCCTCTCCACGTGAAGACATCCCCTCCATAGGCGCTACCTCCCTCCACATGACTACCTCCCCTCCACATGACTACCTCCCCTCCACATGACTACCTCCCCTCCACATGACTACCTCCCCTCCACATGACTACCTCCTCTCCACGTGAAGACATCCCCTCCATAGGTGCTACCTCCCCTCCACATGACTACCTCCCCTCCACATGACTACCTCCCCTCCACATGACTACCTCCCCTCCACATGACTACCTCCCCTCCACATGACTACCTCCCCTCCACATGACTACCTCCCCTCCACATGACTACCTCTCCTCCACATGACTACCTCCTCTCCACGTGACTACCTCACCTCCACATGACTACCTCCTCTCCACGTGAAGACATCCCCTCCATAGGCGCTACCTCCCCTCCACATGACTACCTCTCCTCCACTTTACTATCTTCCCTCCGCATGGCGACTTCTCCTTCACATGGCGAATGGCGACATTCCCTCCACATGGCTACATTGATCCTCCGTGGCGAAGTGGTCAGGCCGTCTGTTTGCCTGGCTCCGAGAAACGTGACATAACTAGCCAAATCGGAAAAACCCCTAAAGCCACCATCAATGTTTTTTTTTAAAACATGTCTACGTATTGGTTTGCACTCGGAGAAGACTCAGGGACGGAGGTCCCGTGATCAAGCTACATAACAGGAAAATAGACTGCATCCGAACCTATACTGGTGGTCACGGAGGAGAGACATCAAGGGTTGAGATTGTATATGTCATGACTTCCAGGGTGACCACGGTAGCCGACTCAGTGGACACGGAGGGAAGACAGTAAGAGGAGAGATTGCATATTTCATGACTTCCGGTGAACACGGAGGGAAGACAGCAAGAGGAGAGATTGTATATTTCATGACTTCCGGTGAACACGGAGGGAAGACAGCAAGAGGAGAGATTGTATATTTCATGACTTCCGTGGAACACGGAGGGAAGACAGCAAGAGGAGAGATTGTATATTTCATGACTTCCGGTGAACACGGAGGGAAGACAGCAAGAGGAGAGATTGTATATTTCATGACTTCCAGTGATCACGGAGGAAAGACATCAAGAGGAGAGATTGTATATTTCATGACTTCCAGTGGTCACTGGGGGAAGACAGTAAGAGGAGAGATTGTATATTTCATGACTTCCAGTGATCACGGAGGGAAGACAGAAGAGGAGATATTGTATATTTTATGACTTCCGGTGAACACGGTGGGAAGACAGCAAGAGGAGATATTGTATATTTTATGACTTCCTGTGAACACTGAGGGAAGACATCAAGAGGAGAGATTGTATATTTCATGACTTCCAGTGGTCACTGAGGGAAGACAGCAAGAGGAGATATTGTATATTTTATGACTTCCTGTGAACACTGAGGGAAGACAGCAAAAGGAGATATTGTATATTTCATGACTTCCGGTGGTCACTGAGGGAAGGCATCAAGAGGAGAGATTGTATATTTCATTACTTCCAGTGGTCACTGAGAGAAGACAGCAAGAGGAGATATTGTATATTTCATGACTTCCGGTGAACACGGTGGGAAGACAGCAAGAGGAGATATTGTATATTTTATGACTTCCTGTGAACACTGAGGGAAGACAGCAAGAGGAGATATTGTATATTTCATGACTTCCAGTGGTCACTGAGGGAAGACAGCAAGAGGAGATATTGTATATTTCATGACTTCCGGTGAACACGGAGGGAAGACAGCAAGAGGAGATATTGTATATTTTATGACTTCCTGTGAAAATTGAGGGAAGACAGCAAAGAGGAGATATTGTATACTTCATGACTTCCAGTGGTCACTGAGGGAAGACAGCAAGAGGAGATATTGTATATTTCGTGACTTCCTGTGAACAGGGAGGGAAGACAGCAAGAGGAGAGAGTGTATATTTCATGACTTCCAGTGGTCACTGAGGGAAGACAGCAAGAGGAGAGATAGTATATTTTATGATTTCCAGTGGTCACGGAGGGAAGACAGCAAAAGAAGAGATTGTATATTTCATGACTTCCAGTGGTCACGGAGGGAAGACAGCAAAAGAAGAGATTGTATATTTCATGAATTCCATGGGAGCCACGACAGCCGCCTCAGTGGTCACGGAAGGGAAGACAGCAAGAGGAGAGATTGTATATTTCATGACTTCCAGCGGTCACGGAGGGAAGACAGCAAGAGGAGAGACTGTACATATCATGACTTCCAGTGGTCACGGAGGGAAGACAGCAAGAGGAGAGATTGTATATTTCATGACTTTCATGGGAGCGACGACAGCCGGCTCAGTGGTCACGGAGAGAAGACAGCAAGAGGAAAGATTGTATATTTCATGACTTCCATGGGCGCCACGATAGCCGGGTCAGTGGATGGAAGACAGCAAGAAAGAGAGATTGTATATTTCATTACTTCCAGGGTAGCCACGATAGCCGGGTCAGTTGTCACGGATGGAAGACAGCAAGAGGAAGATTGTATATTTCATGACTTCCAGTGGGCACGGGCGAAGGACAGCAAGAGGAGAGACTGTATATTTCATGACTTCCATAGGAACCACGATAGTCGGCTCAGTGGTCACGGGGGAAGACAGCATGAGGAGAGATTGTAAATTTCATGACCTCCAGGGGAGCCTCGGTGACCCGCTAAGTGGGCACGGGATCGAACCTTGGTTCTCGGGTCGACCCTGCATGAAATGGCACGTGGATTTGTTTTGTGAAATAAAAGCGGCCGGCGTGAAGCCCACCACATCACCCCCGATCGCCGATTGGCCTACACAAATAGGGCTGCAGCACCATATACCGTCTACACCTTAACGCGAGTAAAAGGGTTCGTTACTTGCTGACGTAATGACGTGCAGCGTTCACGCGGTGATTCATGGGACAGAAATGTCAGCGCAGAACCTGACCTCCCCTAGGGCTCGTATAAGACGGATACTTCTCGTCACGTAACAGCTGGCTTAGTATGTTAATACTTGTTTGTTGCCGGGGTAGAAGTGGAGCCACGCGGGGCTGGGGGTCAGGGGGTGATCGCTAGACACATTATCTACTACAACTAGCTGTTTATTTATTTCTTCTGTGTTTGGTAACTAACGGCCTCGCTAGGCTCTCACCCTCGCTGTAGATTAACCCATTCGCATATAAGAAGACGTGTTATAGATTGGCTCATCCTCGTTGTAGATTAATGTATACATCTATCCTATAGCAAGACATATTGAAGGTTGTCTCATTCTCGCTGTAGATTAACTCATACACCTATAGGACGACGTGATGAAGATTGTCTACTCCTCGCTGTAGATTAACCCATACACCTACAGGACAACGTGATGAAGATTGTCTACTCCTCGCTGTAGATTAACCCATACACCTACAGGACAACGTGATGAAGATTGTCTACTCCTCGCTGTAGATTAACTCATACACCTATAGAACGACGTGATGAAGATTGTCTACTCCTCGCTGTAGATTAACCCATACACCTATAGAACGACGTGATGAAGATTGTCTACTCCTCGCTGTAGATTAACTCATACACCTATAGAACGACGTGATGAAGGCTGGCAGTCGTCGTAGCTAGGATTTTACCTGGCTTTAAACACTGGTGTCTTGCTTGGGTGATTTGGAGGGGAGGGGAGGAAGAGACGAGCAGGTAGGCATATGAATAGGTGGAGCGATAGGCGGTGGGTATGTAGGAAGGTAAGTAAGCAAAAGGACGGGAAGATAGTGTCACGGGAAAACTGCAATGTAGGAGGAGGGTAAATTAAAGATCATTGACCGACGGATATAAAAATAGGATACAGGTGTTCGCAGAGGTCATTGCCTGACGATCTGATCGGACGGACACGGGAAACGGGGAGATCGCGTTGGGGAAAAATGAACGGAGAAGGTGATCAACGGGTTAGGACGCTTTGAAGTATTAGCGTAAGGGGAACCCAGGGAAACAGCGTAACCACGGAACGAAACGAGCAACTAATCACTACGTGATTTCACCGCCTTTTGATGTGCAGGATACGTCAAGAGACGAGTGTTGAGGTATGAACATCAAACAATAACGGAGGATTGGACACTCGATATAAATAGTAGAAATTGGGTTTTCTGGTTTAGTGTGTGTTCCAAACTGGACAGAGATATCTATTAATCCCAGGGGTGGAAAAGAAATTATAGTCCCGTATTGTTTAGGGCAATGGGATATTAGTGCCGATGTGCTTAATTATTAATTTCGATTCCGGGATGATAATAGAAGAAATAAGGTAAACTAATATTAGCATAATATTAGCATAGGGAATTAGATGTTGGTGCATAGCGTTTACCATTGCTTTCTATTAGTGAATAGTTTAGACTTTGGTGAATTCATATGTCTTATGTCGGTGTATCCTTCGAAAGCCTTTTCATTACGGCTGGAGAAGGGCACTTACATAAGTAGTATTAAGTGGCAGAAGCATATCACTTGATTTACTATACATCTCACAGGTTCCAATTCCCATCCTGACCTATCAGAGAAGATATACCAATACGTCTGGTGTACAGAAAAAGCTTTGTTGATAAACTCAAGGCATTTCATTTGGGCGGAGATCTAATACCTCAATAAACCAAGGAAGAACATAGACAGGGTCAAATAGGGAGACGAAATAACATATAGCCTTAAATGAACTTTGAAAAAGAAGAAAAGGATATCCAGATAACCAAAGTAACAATGAAAAAGGAAGATAATCTTGCGGAAAGCAAAGCCAAATAAAACTACATACGTTTACACTGTAGACTCATAGTGAAGAAACAATAGACAAGTCAGAACATCGATAGTCGATAGAGACAATATGCTGGACTGTGGTGATGTGGTTTTTCCGGTGTTGGATTATTAACTTCGTGAAGCAGACTCGGGCGAAGTCATAGACTTACTGGAATATTATTACTTTACAGTGATCCAGTGGTGAACAGTTTTTTTTCCGTTCAATAACGGATTTACCTACAGAATCAAGCATACGGAACATCCAGGGTGAGACCTGTCCTGTTACATGTTGATGTCCTGTGGTTTGGCCGTGTGACTGGGCGAGATGTGATACGGAGACTAGACATTCCGAGTTCATTCTTGCACCAACAATAGAATACATTAGCAGACACTACCAACTACATATACACTTTCAATACATACAATTGACATAGTTTTCAACAATAAACATGTTATTAATTGTTGGAGGAAACTGTTGTCAGGGTATGTTATGAAGGATAGAGGGAGAGAGAGAAAGATATAGTGTATGGAAGACAGAAGGGAGGAGTGTAGACAAAAGTCATTCAATAGTTCCAATAGTAGAAGGATATTAAAGGTGTGCTTGTCGAGTCCACTTTCCTCCAAGGACGACAAGTTACAGATAGGTAGGTAGGTAGGTATGTCAGTAGGTTGGTAGGTAGGTAGGTCAGTAGGTTGGTAGGTAGGCAGGTCAGTATATAGGTATGCGTGTGGGTGGGTCGGTTGTTAAGAGGGTGGATAGGTAGCTAGGTCGATCGATAAGTAGGTAGCTAGGCGTTCGGGCGAGACGGTAGGTAGGTTGGTAAGTAGGTAGGTGGATGTGTAGGTAGGTAGATAGATAGGTAGGTAGGTATTTAGATCAATAGATCTGTACGTAAGTAGGAAGGCGGAGGGAAGATCGTTATGTAGGTGTATAGGAGGTTGGGTAAGTAGGCAGCAGATAGGTCGGTATATTGGTAGGTAGGTAAGTAGGTAGGAGGCCCCAACACAGTTCAGTCTCATGTTTTCAGCTATGCTGACGAATGCCTTCGAGAACAACGACATAGAAATAAACATAAACTACCGCATGGATGGAAAGTTGTTCAGTCTCAGAAGGCTAAAAGCTAAAACCAAAACTAACAGCGACACCGTCAGAGAGCTGCTGTTTGCTGATGATTGTGCCCTTTATGCCAACTCAGAGGCACACATGATACACAATGTTTCAGCTTTCTCATATGCCTGTGCCAACTTTGGGCTCAATATCAACTTGAAGAAGACTGTAGTTATGTACCAGCCAGCTCCAGGGAATAATCACACTGTGCCGAATATCAAAGTGAATGATCATAGACTAATTGTGTTGTGGACAAATTCACCTATCTTGGCAGCACTGTGTCACAAGCTGCCACAATTGATGACGAAGTGAATGCAAGAATCTCAAAGGCCAGCGCGGCCTTTGGCAGACTGTACAAGAATGTATGGGACAGAAATAGAATAAGCCTGCAAACAAAGCTGAAAGGTCTATAAAGCAGTTGTATTATCAACACTTCTATATGCTTGTGAAACCTGGACTGTTTATAAGCGACACGCTAGGAAATTAAACCACTTCCACACAGTCTGTCTTAGGAAGCTATTGAAAATAAATGGCAAGACAAGATCCACTTAAACCACTTCCACACAGTCTGTCTTAGGAAGCTATTGAAAATAAATGGCAAGACAAGATCCCAATCACTGAAGTTCTAGAAAGAGCGTCCATGCCCAGAATCCAAACTCTGCTAATGGAGAATCAGATCCGCTGGGCTGGTCACTTAATTCCATGACAGATCACAGGCTCCCTAAACGAATTTTTTTACGGCGAACTGCGTTGTGGTAAACGCTCACAAGGCGACCAGAAGAACAGCTTTAAAGACTCTGATAACCTCACTTAAAGTTTTTTTTGGGGGGATTCATCTTGACACCTGGGAGACTGCTGCCAAAGACCGAAATTCATGGCGTACATCATTACACAAGGGTGCAGTCACTTGTGAAGCAACCACGACTGCAAGAGCTGTGAAAAAAAGGATCGACAGAAAAACCACTGCATGAGATCCTTCTCCTGAAATTTCAAGCATTCTTTGTCCAAATTGTCAAAGAACATTTCGAGGCAAAATAGGCCTTATCAGCCATCTTAGAACTCACGGCTCCATACTTTCAACCCCACTGGATGAAATGAATGGTCATCATCATTCTTGATGGACAAACAACAAGTAGGTAGGTAGACGGGCGGGCGGGTGGGGAGGGGGGGGGGGCGGACGGGCGAGAAGAAATATGGGTTGGTAGGTAGGATGAGCGGTAGGTAAGTAGGTAGACGGAAAAAAAAGATGAACTGGAAGATAGGTAGACAGGAGGCGGGCAGGCAGGCAGGTTGGTAGGTATGTTGGTAGGAAGATAGGTAGATCGTTAGGTATGTAGGTAGGTAGGTAGATCGGTATGTTTATAGGTAGGTAGGTAGATAGATAGGTAGGTAGATAGGTTATTATTAATATTGATATTATTCTGTGGTCTACAAGGTGTGGACTGCGCCAGGCCCTGCAGGCGGCAGGGTTAGGATTGGCTAGCCTCTCTCAGGAGGGGTGAAAAGTGAAAATTAGTAGCCTGCCGATGACCCGCAGACTACACAAGTCAACCCCCACCTCCACATGGAGCAGACCGGGAAACCGTGATCGCGAGGTCATGGGTTAACGGGGCTATGGCTCGCCAGGGGGGATGGACTCCCTATGGTCAGATTTGTGTCCTAAACCTGCGACTGGCCTAGCAAGCCGGCAGGGAATTTTCACGCTGCTCGTATAAAAACTAAGAAGACCTCGACACCACAGAAACAAGAGGAACACGATGAGATGAGATTATTCTGTTGCTGCTGCTTCAGCTTCTGCTGCAATTATTGCTTCTCATTTTCAATCTCTTGGTTGAAACGAGTCATCAAACACCAGCAGGCCATCACACCTCAAATCGGTTTCAGTTCTGTCGTTGTCATGTCCATGATTGTCTCAGCCGCCTCAAAACTGCACATCTACTCCCTTCAGTTTCTTCATAATTTCATCACTCATTGCCCATCATTTGTAGCCTGACAGAAGATCAGACCACCCGTAGCCTATCATTAAACGCAAGGCTTTTTTTATTTATTTTTTTTTTTTTTGCGATTGGTCACTTTGAACTCAAGCTTAATCCATACACTCGGTGCTGTTTCCGTTATCCTAGGTCGACTTCGGAGACCAGGACATTGTTCTTAAAATCCCTGTCTCGATGGAGGTTCGAATACATGAGCACCGTGCAGGCATAAACCTAACTAGCCACTGCACTCCAGCGATTGCACTCCCCCACCCCCAATAAAGAGACTAGTGGAACATTTTCCGTATAATCTAGGAAGGGAAAGTGATGATAGAAAGTGTCACCGGCACTGAGATAAAGAGCAGAATAGGACAACAACTGCATTTTATCAATGCAATAAGTTTTGCGCAATAAGTCACTGTCCTTGAAAGTTAGAAAGAGAGTTCTTGCATGTTACATAGAACCACTTTTAACATGCAGTCGGGAATCCTAGACAATTAGTACACATGTGTAAACATCCCGGAAGCCTTGGAGATGTGGTTTTATAGAAGAATGCTGACAATTAATTGGACAGTCAAAATGAGCAATCTGAATGTTTTAAGGGAAGCTGAGTCGGCAAAGACAACCTATCACAAACATCAGAAAGAGGCAGTCATTGTTTTTGGTCACATTATGAGAAGACAAAAACTGGAACATGAGTTGACAACCGGAAAGATTTGCGGAGAGAGATAGATGAAGACAGCGTGAGACGATTCTTGACAGTCTTGTGTCATGGCACGGAAGGGAGTCAACACACGAATTGATCCATGACGTCGGAAATCGTAATTTGTGAAGAGACATGATCGTCCACGCCAGCCAGCAAGGCACTGGATGATGATGAGAAAGTGTCAGTCGCCCTAGCGCAATACGTCACGACTTAGTATATGTGACAGTCTATCATTTCACACTACTAGGACAGTAGCTGCCGGCTTCCTGGCTTAGAGGTTAGTGACTTTTCTCCGTAATCTCGTATACTCTCGTCGGTAACGTGATGACGGTGAGAATCAGCAGTGGTTCGAATCGCATCGGTAAATTACGGGGTATGTGAGCCGGCCGCTCAGAAAGCAATGGCAAACTACTGAGCGTAATCTTGCCAAGAAATCAACATACAGCTGAAAGATACTGGTGTTGACAGCGATGTCCTGTAAAGGATATGAAAAAAAAAGGCCAGTAGCTAACGTGTAGTGACCTTGGAGGTGATAGAGACAATCAGCTAGCAGGTACTACTTGAGCGGTTGTGATTGACACTAGAATTACCAGCAGCAAGCTATCTTTGCTTGTCATCAGTTGATTGTCGATGCAGATAGTTATCAGTTTATCGCCCGTTCCATGTTCATTTCCTACACTGTGATTTCTGAGCGGCGGTTAGAATACTTAACCATTTACTTACACTTGGCTACCTACCTGGATACAGTCGCAACCTTTTTAAACGCTATCTCAGTACAGACTACATTCATTCATTCATTCATTCATTCATTCATTCATTCATTCACTCATTCATTCATTCATTCATTCATTTTTAATGAGATTAGCCTTCCCCGGGTTTCGAGGCACGTTAGACTTTTTGTTGTTGTGTCGCCCACATCTCAGCTGGTCAGGGTAGAACGGTCAAAGACTTCACGGTCGACCCTCAAGGGAAGGCAGGGGCAGACCATGGGCATTCCCCGCTATCCAAGGAGGCTTCCATAATTGCAGAGCCGGCACATATTGCTCTGTGACTGGGCTCACCCGAGAAATTGTCACGTCCTGCTCAAGGCTGCTTTGGTTCCTCACTTCCATGTATTGGGTATTTCTTGCCACTGGTCGCCCAAGAACAAACCAGGAACGGACAGGCTAGGGCGACATCCACTAGCGTTCCATTTCGTGTCATTGAGACGTTTTTCCACCTTTGACAACACTCTCTGTGAGTATAGATACAGACATTTTTCGCAATCATTTCGTACGACTGGGGAACTTTGTTCCCTTGGATCTCGCTCATGAGGTATGCTGCATGTGCCGCCGGCTCAGCGCCTTACCTCCGTGTATCTTGAGCGAAAAAACCGCCAGGCCCTCTCATCCGGGGATCCCTCATATCCCCCAGCTGAGAACTTTCGTACACGTATCCGAACTAAGCATGTAGCGTGCTCAGCATCTCACTTCCGTTTTGCAGTTGGTGAGTATCGGCCTGGCTCTCACATCCAAGGGTTAATGGCTTAGAGGCGTTCAGCCATATCCCTCAGGTGGAGCCTTTGAGTATGTGTCTGGATCAAGCATCTGTGGCTTCGTGCGCCTGATTTGATATTTTGACTGCTATCCTCAGTCTACCTGCAGAGCAGCAGGTTGTCTCTCTTGGTCTGGTCCCTAACCCAAGGGCTGTCCGACATGTAGTTTTGCTTCCGTCGACAAGTCTCTTGGGGTCACTGGGACACGCAAGCCTCCCCCCCCTCCCCCACCGTGGCAAGGTGGAGACACATCGGGGGGGGGGGGGGTGCCCCCTAAATAAGAAACAACAAAAATTAATAATAATAATCTCAAATGACAACTAGTATAATAAACATCCCCCTAACTGTGATACGTTACACCTACCTTAGGTAATTATAATTGTCATTGTCAAAAATTAGTGTTAGTGGGCTATTTATTATTGATAATTGCACGTTTTCCCACTCTACTTAGCCTTTGTCGACCAAGAAAAGGCATTTGATAGAGTAGATAGAAACAAGCTGTGGGAAATCCTTAAACAATATGGAGTGAGTACACATCTAACAAACCTATGTAGAAGCTTATACAACAACAGTGAATGCACAGTGAGAGCAACTGGAGGACACTCAGAACCCTTCACCATATGATCTGGAGTACGACTAGGTTGTGTCCTGTCCCCTCTCTTGTTCATAACATATACAGACAACATATGTAAAGATACCAGCCAAATGGAGACCGCGAGAACACCGCACGACGAGAACACAGAAGAAGAACCATCTGCAAATCTAACCATTAGAGAACTCCTGTTTGTGGACGACCAAGCACTAATAGCAAAATCAGAAGCTGAATTACAAGACCACATGAACAGTCTAAAGGAAATGTGTAGGGAACATAACATGAAAATTAGCACAAGCAAAACAGAGGTAATGACTATAACTAAAGAAGATAAAACAACAACGATTCACCTAAACGAACATCCCTTGAAACAAGTAAAGAGTTTCAAGTACCTAGGAAGTATAATATCATCAAATGGCAAATCAGAAGACGAGATCGAAAATAGATGCAATAAGGCAAACCAACTCATTGGACAAATGGCACCAATACTAAAGAACAAACATGTATCAATAACTACTAAGAAAGCACTTTACAACACAATCTTCCTACCAACTCTATGTTACCAATGCCAAACCTTTACAATGACAGAAAAAGAGTAAAGAAAAATCACAACAACAGAAATGAGATTCCTGAGAAGAATACTCAATGTATCAAGAAGAGATAAGATCAGAAATGAAGAAATCAGGACTAAATTGGGGGTTATAGCTGCACTAGATTTTATTAGAAGGCAGCAAGTAAAATGGTTTGGCCATGCAAGTAGGTTACCAACTAACAGTATACCACAACAAGCAATGATGTACAGACCAGAGGGAAACAGAGGAAGAGACCGACAATGTAAACGATAGACGCAGGGAATAACATAGTCCATGGGGATATCGATACATGAAGCCCATAAGCGGGCACTCTCCCGCTGTTTATAATTCACCTCGACACCGCAAGGTACAAGAGGAACATGATGAGATAAGATGAAATAAGATGCACGTTTTCCATGCATTTAAGGCAAGTTGTCCTGCTGTTGTTGAACTTCATAAGTGATGTACTAATGAAATAATGTATGACAGCAGAGAGATAATAAGGGTGGAATTCGAGCGACCATGCCACTCACCCACCTAATTGATAATTATGATTATGATAATGATGACAGCAATAATAATGACAACGATAATGGCGATGATGGTAATTATGATGATGATGATGATGATGATGATTACGGTAATGATGATAAGGATGATAATGATGATGATGGTAATTGTGATGATGATGATGATGATGATGATGATGATGATGATGATGATGATGATGATGATGATGATTATGACGATGATGATGATGATGATGATGATGATGATGATGATGATGATGATGATGATGATGATGATGATGATGATGATTGTAATGACGGTCAGTCAGTTGTTTGTCCATCAAGAATGATGATGACCATTCATTTCATTCAGTGGGGTTGAAAGTATGGAGCCGTGAGTTCTAAGATGGATTTTGCTCAAAATGTTCTTTAACAATGTGGGCAAAGAATGCGTTCCAGGATGAGAATCTCCTGCAGTGGTTTTCTGTCCAGTCTTTTTTCACAGCTCTTGCAGTCCTGTTTGATTCACAAGTGACTGCACCCTTGTATAATAATGTACGCCACGAATTTTGGTCTTTGGCAGCAGTTTCCCAAGCGTCGTGAACAAATCCAAAAGCTTTTAGTGCGATCTTCGGAGTCTCTTTAAAGCGTTTCCTCTGGCAGCCTTGGGAGCGTTTACCACAACGCAGCTCACCGTAAAAGAAAATTCGTTTAGGGAGCCTGTGATCTGGCATACGAGTCAAGTGACCAGCCCAGCGAATCTGATTCTTCATTAGTAAAGTGTGGATACTGAGCATGGGCGATCTTTCTAGGACTTCAGTGTCTGGGATCTTGTCTTGCCATTTAATCTTCAATAGCTTCCTAAGGCAGACTATGTGGAAGTGGTTTAATTTCCTAGCGTGTCACTGGTAAACAGTCCAGTTTCACAAGCATATAGCAGTATGGATAATACAACTGCTTTATAGACTTTCTGCTTTATGTGCAGGCTTATACCATTTCTGTCCCACATATTCGTATACAGTCTACCAAAGGCCGCGCTGGCCTTGGAGATTCTTGCATTCACTTCATCATCAATTGTGGCAGCTTGTGACACAGTGCTGCCAAGATAGGTGAATTTGTCCATAACACTTAGTCTATGACCATTCACTTTGATATTTGGTATGGTGTGATTATTCCCTGGAGCTGGCTGATACCGTCTTCTTCAAGTACCGTGATGACGTTAAGGATGATAACGATGATAATGATGATGATAATGATGATGATGATAATGATGATGATAATTGAGTATGATGGTGGTAATGATGATGATGATGATGATGATGTATTGATGATGATGATGATGATGATGATGATGATGATGGTATTGATGATGATGATGGTAATGATGATTGATGGTAAAAATGATGATGATGATGATAAGAATGATAATGATCATTATGATGATGATGATGATGATGATGATGATGATGATGATGATGATGATGATGATGATGACGACGATGACAACGATGACGATGATGATGATTATTAGGATAATTATGATGAGGATAATCATCATGATTCTATGTTCACATGTTGTATCACGTGGCAACCAAGTACGTCTAACCTGTAGGTCCTCGGAGCGAGAAAATGCTGAGTCAGTTGGCACGCTGACACTGTCAAACTTACCAAGGCCACATAAAACAGATGATTTCGCGGGAAACGATCGCTAGCACAGCCCGGCACAACACATCATGATAGTGGTTATAACAACACAACGCAGCCTTTAAGTAGAAAGTTACGGACGAGTGTGTAAAGTGTGTAGGAGACAGGCTAGCCTGGTGGGAAATAGGCCCTAAGTTGAAGATAGGCAGGCGCCATGGATACAGTTTCACCACCAATGTGTATGTCAGCAAAAATGGCACAGCTGCACGGTACGGCTATTTATAGATCTGACATCATGTGTGTGACAGGTGACGCGGCAGGAATGCATGTCTGTGTGTTGCTGGTCTGGACTGAAGTACTTTGTAGTGCGCTGTAGTGTCGGTGTCGCCGTCGTAGGTGTTTGTGAGTGTGGTGTAAGTGTGTGTGTGTGTGCGCATGTGTGTGTGTGTGTGTGTGTGTGTGTGTGTGTAGTAGTAGTTGCACTCGTGTGTGCTGGCGTGTTAATTACATGTTTGACAGTGTGTGTAGTCTAAATAGTCTCAGTTTATATATATAGTTAGTTAGTCGACAGATCATCCTCATTGCACATCGAACCATTTAGTCCATAAGTGCTCGGATCCCCTCTTCAGCAAATCCCGCAGCGTGTAGCGGCT